>OY720030.1:1838409-2293629 GCA_963082485.1 Eudonia mercurella | reverse complement strand
GTTGAATACAAAGTTGCACTCTTTTGATTATTTCAAATAATTAAATAATTATATTAAATAATAACCTTCCGGTTGCAGAACGACAAAACCTTATTTTTCAGCAAGATGGGGCTCCGGCTCATAACAGTCACAGAACAAGGGACTATCTCAATGAACACTTTCGTCCCTGGATCGGGACAAATGGACAAACAAAATGGCCGCCAAGATCCCCAGATCTAACCCCGTTAGATTTTTTTTTATGGGGTTATGTAAAAAATTTAGTTTACAAGAACACGTATGAAAGTGTCAACGAGCTACAAACAGAACTTAGACGTATTATTCTGAATATCCACCACAGCAAGATCAAAAAAAGCGACAGGGAGTGAAATAATCAAAAGAGTGCAACTTTGTATTCAACAGGAGGGGAGACATTTTGAGCATTTGATAATTGATTAATTTTGTATTAAAAATGTTAAAATTCATGGTCTTCCTTTTATTTTTGACACTATGTTATTTAGCAAAAAATAATCCTTCTGATGAACCCTTTCGATCGGTATGATAAAGCTACAGGTGATTTTTTTCTCGTGTAGCGGGTTCGATTCCCGGTTCAAACGTATAATTATTCAAAAATCTATGAACGCAGTTAAAATTGTTTTTAAAATTAAAATAATGTCTTTTTTCAGTAAAATGTTCTATCTACAATATTTAAGGTACTTTCCCTCCATGTGGCATGGGCGTGGGACGCCCTGTATATAAATATGGCTAGAGCATAGATAGAGGCAGTTAAAGCTGTTTGTGGTCTCACCTGTCCTGTGGGGCAGGCGCAGCCCTCCACGCAGCAGGGCTTGCAGGGCGCGGCGGCGGCGGCGGCGGCCAGCGCCACGTCCGTGCACGTGCGCAGGCAGCTGTCCGCGCACACCGTGTACTCTTGGCCGCCCGTGCATTGCAACTCTGCACAAACGCACAAACAATATGTCTGTTAGCTAGCCAATAGAGTTTGAAAACGATGAAACGTTTCAAAAAACAATCAAAATTCAAAATCATTTATTCAGTTTGGGCTACAGTAGCTTTTATGAATGTCAAGGTTTGTAAGTCTACAAAGGGCGGGAGACGTTGTACTGAGAAGTACCGGCCAGAGCGTATTTTTTCTCCCTTGCAGCGTTAAAATGTTGGAAAATAACAGTAGGATTCCTTGTTTCTGATTCACAACCTCTCATTTTCTCCTTATTTGTCGTTTGCCTCAAACGACGTTTGGAAGCGATTTACGCTTTAAGCGATAAAAACGCCTTTGCCTACTTTTGCATTGATATTTTTGTTATTTATTTTCTGAAGATAATGAAAGCAATGAAGTGTTTTTATCTTTCACGATCCAATCTACTGCTCTACCAATGAATTTACCTTTTGTTGGATTCATCTGTGGTATGTTTTTTTTAATATATGTTTATTTCGTACACAAACAAGAATAGGTTATACAATAATAAGTGATCTTAACGTTAGATAAAATAAAACGTGTACAAAGAGTTAACAAAAAGATACGAATCAAAAAGAACAAAATAGGTTGTGGACTGGTGCAAGTGACAGAAAACTAATAATCAAACTTTAAAAAAACTGTGATAAATTGTGTCAACAAAAAACCTTAAAATCTAAACATGCTTTTAAATCAGTGCGATTCAAATAGGATGGCGGCTGTGAAGTATGCTACGAGCGCCGGTGCGCGCAGGTTACAATCAAAACTCGCCCGCAACGTCCCGCTGACACCTTAAATTCGCTACTGCGACGCGACTTGTGACTAACTTCACAGCCGCCATCCTATTTATATCGCATTGTAACAACAGTTGATCAAAAAACTGTTAACTAAAAGTAGACTTACCGCACTCCTTGACGTTGTACCGCCACTGCACTTGCACGCCGGCCGTGGCGCAGTCCATGGCGTAGTTCCCCAGCAGCGGGCACAGGCAGCGGGACACGTCGCCTGCGCACGCGCACATGTCGTACAGGCAGGCCTCGTAGTACGGCTCCACGTCCACGAACCAGTGGCATTCTGTACAACAATTTTTATTACAAATTCAAATAAAGAGATAGGTGGAACTATTCATCATCATCATCATCATCATCATCAGCTCATGTCCCCACTGCTAGAGCACGAGCCTTCCCTATGGATTGATAGGAAGAACGGGCCATGAACCACCACGCGGGCCCGTTGCCGATTGGTAGTTGTTAATGACTGCTAATGCAGCCGGGACCAACGGCTTTACTTGCCTTCCGAAGCACGGAGGAGCTCGAGATGATAAATTTTTGGTCACCCATCCGCTGACCGGCATTTGCAAAAATTGTTTAAGCTCAGCACTCACTGAATGGACGCCTAAACCACCGCGCCATAAACCCCCTCCCACCATGAGATTAATATTAGTAATAAGTAGTAAATAATAAAAGTCCAATTAAGCGAAATAAACAGTAGAGAGAAATGTTTATACATAGTATTTTATGTATATACCTCAACATATCGTTTGGCTACTTTCATCATAACCTGTCCGTTCACACTTTTCTAGGAATTGTCTTACCTTCAAAAAGTTTACTCTTGAGTTTGCTGCAATACTTCTCAGCAGCCTCCTTGTTCTCCATGTTGGCTTTGCAGGGGTGTACCGGCTCCTTGGTGGCGAGGTCTTCGCAGAATTCCCTGGTCTTCCACTTGTTGGCGAACGCGAACGTGGACTGCTCCACGTCGCCTTCAGGAGTCAAGAAGTCGTCTTTTTGGTTGAGGTTAAATGTACCGCACAGACCCTGGGAAGAGAACCATAGATAGTATCTTACAGTCGACTTCAAATGTATATGCACACATGCCAGCCTATACAAAACTCATAAATTTCGCTAATCAAAATTAAACCTTATACCCAAAGCATACAATTAAAAATGTATTGAAAAACAATGTAATTTTGTGGTAGTTTGACCTAGATACTGTCATTTGTAGGTACATCTTTAAGTTACAAAAATATAAACCCGTTTCAAATAGTTAGCGAGTTCTTAAATTGTACTATATAAAGTTGCCACTTAATGTAGTATATTCCACAATAAGTAGGTATAAGTAGTATTAGATTTGGTATGATAAAACAGCACTATGCGCTTTATTTAGATGTATCCTTTGTAACTGGATCAAGTTAAAAAAACATACACTACTTGTCGTGGTTTTATCAACGCTCATACCTTAGTTTTCCCTTGGAAAGCGGCTGGTACGTCGACAAACACCCTGGTGTTGCCGTCCCACCAAAGGTCCATTTTCATAGGCAGTTGTACTGAAATCAACAGAATATAGAATAATATTAATAACATATTTTTCTCACCTGTAATAGTTCTGTCACTACAGCTTGAGAAATCATAAGTTTCTCGTTGAAAAACCTTTATGGCAATAAAGATGACGCAGATTCTCAGAACTCTCGTGCAATATTTCAACTTTCTACATCTACCAAATGGATGGAAATAATATTTAGGCAGTTTTGGTCTTTTAAAAATGCACATTGTAATTAGAACTAAACTAACTAACTTAAGAACATTACTGTTTGTTGCCAAAATAAATGAAAAAAAATGGGCTGTGCTGTGCGACGTTCAGTGCTCCGAGTCAGTCTGAACTTCTCAGTAGATTGTAAAGATTGAACATTCTTCAACGTAAGGATTTCTGCACATCGACATGTTAATTAGCGTCCTTCCTTATACTCTACTATATTCATTAAATCTAAGTTAATTAAGAATATTATCTATACTAATATTATAAAGCTGAAGAGTTTGTTTGTTTGTTTGGCTGTTGTGCTCACCGATGATGAAGAGTGAGGATGCCACCCGGATCCTGACGCCGGCCACGGTGACGGGCAGCGCGGAGACCTCGCGGCCGTTCACCAGCACCAGCCCGCCCTGCTTCAGGTGGATGTTGGCGCCCGAGTAGATCACGTTCACGGCCTTCGTGCACGACGGCTTGCCCTCGCCGGTGTACGTGGGCAAGTTCATCTCCTACAAATGATAGTGGTAACCTTTTATAGGGCTCGTTCAGGTAAATTAGAGACCACCATCATTATAATTGGTTGTCTAACGGCTAACGAATTTTCTAGCGGAATGACAAAATCACACTAATATTATAAATGCGAAAGTTTGTGTGTATATTTGTTGCTTATTCACGCTGCAACGGATGGATGCTTTTGGATGAAATTCGGCATACAGATAGCTTACAACCTGGATTAACACATAGGATACTTTTTATCCCGATATTCCCACGAGAACGGGAACCACGCGGGTAAAACTGCGGGCGGCCGCTAGTGTTAAATAATATTGTATTGGGTCAGATTTTAGAAGATTTTGTCTGAAATTTGTGCAGCGCCATCTAGTTACTTATCTTCTCACCTGATGTTAAATGATGATAAGGGCGAAGTTGGAAGCGCACTTCACCCGGGATCCTCAACTACTGAGGCACTGGCTATCTTATCTCTAGCTACCGGAACACAACAATGCTAAACACATAGATGTTATGGCGAGATGTTTAAATGGTGATGGTAGCTTGACAGGCGGACAAACACAACCACCAACCAAACCGAGTACACAAACATGTACCCCCCGCTGGGAATCAAACCTGGAACCTCTGCGTCTAAATCGGTGGTCTTAACCACTAGACCACCGAGACGGGTAAGGTTAAGTTAATAAAATAATACACATGCCGTTATATTTTATATTTCCATGGATTCCCCGACAGAACAAAGCTCGACCGGAACGATACAAAACTGTTTCGACGAAGGGCTTCATATTTGGCTTATGGTAATTTTAATAGTTTCATGTAACTCAGGTGGTCTTCATATCATCCTTACTTCTATGTAGGCATATTTTTTGAATTAAAAATTATACATTTTAAATACCGAATCACTAATTTTTGCGGTAATAAGAACTAACAATTTGAGACGTCCTTAAGCGTTACAAGATTTTAACAGTTACCGACACTTTAGAGTTATTCAAGTGCCGTACGTATTGACCTTGCTCGGTCAATCGTTACCTATATAATGTTAAATGCTCACGTAGTTGGTCTACAGTAGCCTGTAGGTGCAGCGGAGTACCATATCTCGGTACAAGGTCTCCACCGTAGGGTAGACTTGTAACAGTTCATTTTGAATAAAAAATTTGAATTTTGATGCTTGTTTTTTTTTATTAAAGCTGCCGAGGCCTAATATGTTGTGATAGCGAATATGTTTGGTCAAACCTTACCTCAGTAATAGTCCCGGAGCAGGCGACGTTCTCGACTTCCACAGTGACGTCATCGGCCTGCAGCAGCGTGTAGGTGCAGCGGCCCATGAAGTCGTAGCGCCGGCCGTCAAAGGTAGTGTAGTGCGGATCGCCGACGGCGCCGCAGCGCGCGCCGCACGCAGCCTGCGTGCACGTCCATGCGCCCGACTCGCATTTACTACGCAGAACGCGTGTAATAATAATAATAAATAAAGGAGATAATAATAATAAGAATATTTATTTGCCAAAAACACATAGACAAAAAGGTCTATGGCTCAGTATTTGCAGGAGACCCACAAACCTTGTTATTCTGCCATAGCCATAAATTTATACATGAATTAAAACATAAATTGTAGCTATATCTAAACTTACAATATTGTATATATAGTGTACATTTAGATCATCACACACCAGCCCATTTTATGTCCCCACTGCTGTTGCACGAGCCTTCCCTATAGATGGATAGAGAGAACGGGCCATAAACGACCACGCGCTCCTGTTGCGGATTGGTGGTTGTTAACGACTGCTAATGCAGCCGGGACCGACGGCTTTACGAGCCTTCCGAAGCTCGGAGGAGCTGGAAATGATAAATTTTTGGTCACCCATTCGATAACCGGCCTTTGTGAAAGTTGTTTAACCTTAGCAATCGCAGACCGAGCGCGTTAACCACTGCGCCATCGAGCTCCTTAAATTTTAGATAATAACGGTAAACTACTCGACTTTTAAAATGTGATCTTTACACTAATCCTGTTCTGTTCACAGAACCGAAGAAATAAGTAGCCATGGCTTAGATTTGTATAAAACGATATATAGTAAAAGTAGGTAGTTTTAAACTTTCGCGTTTCATAGTTTAACAAGGAATTCAAACGTGGATTAACGCAAACTTATTAGTAAAAGTTTCATACCTTCTTTAATCATCTTATTGGTTTGCGTTAATCCCCGTTTAAATTCTATGTTGGGACAGAGCCATGACAGCATGGGTGGGTAGTACACCTGATCTGGTATGTCAGAGAATGCCGTTTCGCATTCCGCTCATTTAAATTTTTTAAACATTTTTCAAATCGAGAAGCTCGTTAATGTTGAATCTTACGCGTATAGAGATTAAAGTTCGTTAACATTCTCATCCGTATATCGTCGAAAAGCTCGTTAATCGCTCTCGGTTGCTGACGAGATCTTAAGAGACGGCCAACGTTGAAGCAGTCTTCTTCACAAGAGTACAGGATCTTGACCTTAACGACCTTTCAGGAATTCTCAGGTTTGATCTGTGAAATCTATATTACACGTGCGAATAAGACACAATGCCAAATAGCCGACACAACAATCTTACCATGTGTTACATTCCTTCGGTATGACTGCTCCTGGCTTAAAGTTCTTGTTCCTCAGCCGACAAGGGCACTCCTCCTTCGGTATGCAGCGGCCGCTCTCCAGCAGCAGCCCCTCGGGGCAGAAGCAGCCCTCCACGCAGGTCGCGTTGTTGTTGGGAGTCATATGGGGGAAGGCGCAAGTCGGCTGGGCATCAGGGCCGCACACTTTGTACAGTTTGCCATCAGAACAGGTTATGGCTATAGAAAAGGAAACAAGTTAAGTTTACCGCAAAAATGACAGATATAGATATATATAGTAACAAATAACGAAAATATAAATGTAAAGGTGTTAGCGATATTTTCTAGACAACTTTGAAGCATAGGATCACTGAGCGGAAAATTATGTAATAGGTATAGTATCGCGAGGGTAAAACGAGTACGAAATAGCAAGTATGAAATAGCAAGTACGAATAACGAGTATGAATAGCATGTATAAAATCACGAGTACGAATAACGTGACGTACGGCAGGTTTCAGGGTCCCGCCAGTACTTCATCTCCTCGATGCCGTGACGGAGACATTCCTTGGCGTGCACTGACACTGTGCTGCAAGCGCATTCCTCAGGGTCTAAAAAACAATTATAATAATTAAAAATATATTTATTATTATTTTAGATAACAAATCGCTATGTTAAACAACCACTCGATGAAATAAATCGAAAGGTGTCGCTTACTTTCACTGCTGGTGCAAGCGCAGTAATCTTCTTGACAAGCTGTTAACAGCAGAGAGACATCCATTACCTAAAACATTTAAAAATAAAGTTTATTTAAAGTCTATAATAGTAATAGTAATAATAGTCGCATGACAGACATGCAACGCCGTAGAAACCTAATTTAAAAAGGATAAGTACTCTTATCGAGGAGCTCGATGGCGCAGTGGTTAACGCGCCCGGTCTGCGAGTGCTGAGGTTGAGCAACTTTCGCAAAGGCCGGTCGTCGGATGGGTGACCAAAAATTTATCATCTCGAGCTCCTCCGTGCTTCGGAAGGCACGTAAAGCCGTTGGTCCCGGCTACATTAGCAGTCGATAACAATCACCAATCCGCACTGGGCCCGCGTGGTGGTTTATGGCCCGTTCTCCCTATCCATCCATAGGGAAGGCTCGAGCCCCAGCAGTGGGGACATTAAATGAGCTGATGATGATGATGATGAAGTACTCTTGGCCACTAAATGAGCTTATAACTAGAGCTCGTGCGCAAGAAGCTGATCCTTCTTTAAATAACCAAAAGGCACTTCGGAAACAGACAGGGCAGACAAAGCGACCCGCTGATAAATATGTATAATAATAACAAAAATCCTGTTCGTAAAATTTTTTAACCAACACTTCCAAATTAAGTAAATATAATAATAATTTAAAAAATCTGTCTTAAAACAGTGGTAAGTTTACCGCAGAGCATTTTCGGAATTTTTCTTTGCTGAATATTGTAGTACAGAACTGAACAGCTTTCTTCTTGATATCGTCTGACTCCGCACTGCAACTTTTCAACTCCATCGGATTGCTTTCGCAAATGTCTAAAAGACAAAAAATAAAATTACCAAGTATAAAATTTAGGCTCAGCATGCTAAGTTAGAACTGGTCGTCGTGGAGATCCTTGGGGGAGGCATATGCCCAGCAGTGGACGTCTTTTGGCTGAGATGATGATGCGGAGTCTCTTAAAGGCCGTACTCCGTAGCGTATAGTTACCATTTAATAAACTTATTGTTATGATAACTACGAGAGTGCTTAATAAAAATAATAAATAAAGATATGTATAAACAGTAGGTCGACTGGTAGAGAATGCTATTTGGCATTAAGTCCGCTTTTGTACTTTATTTTATTTTATTGTGCAATAAAGATAAAAATAAATAAACATGTTTAGGTTTTGGTCTCTTACGGGTATTTTTGCGCTTTGAGGAATTTGTTTTTAATCGTAAATACCAAAATACCTATTTCTGTTACTGCTTTAGGCGAAGGGTAAGGCACACTAGCGTCACCAATTGATAATTTGACAATTACTAACGGACCGGATCTTTTTTTAAATATTGCGTACCGTCCGATAACAGGAAAGCATCCATAGTATTTATTTAATAATTGTGCACTACTTTTTGCTGCTTTTTACAATTTATTCACAAAACGGGCATCGAATTTATTCACCAACAATGGCCACTTTTGGTATTAGCGAATGAATACAAAACCTAAAAGAAGTGCACAATTATTAAATAATAGATGTTTGCCTAGTGTCGGAAGGTCCGCAATGTTTGAAAAAAAATCCAGTTTAGCAGTTATCAAATTTAATCCATTAGCGGCGCTAGTGTGCCTTACCCTTCGCCTTAAATAAAACTACAACTAAATAAAACTACACCTACAACATTGTTAATTTTATATCGGCCAATTTTAGGTCAGATTGCAACTTATAAACTAGACAAGGCATGGGCTAAACTAATGATCGAAATCTTTGCAACCATGCTACCGTGGTAGTTTCTCACACCTATACTATCTCTTCGTGAGTATCTTTATTATGACCCATTTTTATAATTAGAATAATAAAAGAGATTCAGAGAAGCCAAAGTCCAATTTTTTTATTCAATTTAACTTAAAATAAGTACTTTTGAACCGTTTAAATATTTTTGCCCACAGCTTTTTATTACTAGTTTTTTACCTACCTAGAAATTAAACGTTCCTCGACCCGTGGTGATCGGACATCCTCAGGGTTTCTAAATGGGAATGGCATCACGTAAGCGTCTCCCCGTCCCATATTAGATTCTCCAAGGCGTTCGTATCAGAATCGTGTGTGAGACAACCCTAGGGCGCCTCTAAAGACTCTATTAAGACCTCGGTCGTTGGTAAAAGTAAACGTTACCTTCAATTCTGTTCAGCTTCCAAGATGACGCCATGGCGGGTATTGTCTGGGCTTTCGTTTTCTCCTTAGTGGTGAGATCGTCTTCCATGTTGCTGTTCAAAGATCCACAGAGACCCTCAGTGTTGTTCCACAGCAAAACACTGCTCTCTATCACAATTACGTCCTAGAAATGGCAACGTATTGGTTGTAAAAAAATGAACTTTATCTTTGTAAAAATATAATTCAATTTTGAAGATATTCTAAACTGACCACCTATCCTGCTTAAAGAACAAGAGGTAAAAAATAGCGCTATCTTGGAACGTGGACTTTTATTATTATCCTCAGAGGTTGAGGATTCCAAATGCAGTGCACTTCCACCGTTTCTATGTTCCGAAAATGATGATGATATATAACATATACTTTTTATATTTTTTTCTTAATTTCTGACTACTCTTTAGCGTACAGTCACACAGTAAATGTGTGCATGATTTGGTACAAATAAATCTATACTAATATTATGAAGAGGAAAGCTTTGTATTTTTGTATGTATGTTTGTAACGAATAAACTCAAAAACTACTGGCCTGATTTAAAAAATTCTTTCACCATTAGAATGCCACATTAGCGCTGAGTAACATAGGCTATATTAAAAATGAGAAATGCGGTACGAAGTCCGCCGGGTCAGCTAGTAACTAATACAAGGTGTTTGATCATATGTGTATAATCCCGAAACATACCCATGGAACCAATATAGAACACCGTGATAACATGCAAAATCATGTTTATGTAGCATTACTTTACCATACAAAAATTCAAATTTATTTTAATACATTATTTTTATCATCCCTGGTATGTTCCGACTTCCGTTTTGTTAGACCATGAGGTTGACGACCACGAACAATGTATCAGCCGGACCTAAAGTTGCCACTTTACAATTTTACTTGGTAAAAAATAACTTCAATATCTTAACTTTACGATGCATTTCAGGTTTGTTTATAATTTTCCGGGGTTTCATGCACCGTAACCTATCTGCCATATTCGGGATCGTACAGGTCTTATCGAGTACCTTGTTTATCTATCTTATTATATTATTGGACCTTAAGTGGGTTTTAATATCTGTATGTCTCACAATGGTGTCCCACTTGAGGGCGAGTCCAACGGCGTCGAGGTTGACGAGCACGTGGTCGGCGGGCATGGCCACGCGGATGCCGGGCAGCGACGCCGGGATCGGGATCAGCCGCTTCGAGCTCCGGAACACCACGCTGTTGTCTTCTGTACGTCACACAATAATTTCCATACTTACTACTATATAAATCTGTAGGCTCTGTCCGTACATGCAATTTTTCTGACAAATTTTGGGATAAATATTCGTTTTATGACTCACTGACACCAATTCTACGATTTTTGAAAGTTTTGTTTGTCTGTCTGGCTGTGTGTCTGTATGTAATCTTATAACACAAGAACAGCTTGACCGATCTTGATGAAAATTTGTATGTAGTAAAAACATAAGATTGTGCAAAGGATAGGCTATTTATATGATGATGGTAAACGTAATCATTATTTTATTTAGCATTCATTGATTCGTTATTTTCGCACAGCGGAGCGGGCGGGTGACGGCTAGTCATATATAAACTTGAGAGAAGTCATTGAACAGACAGTTGCTACGTCATACAATAAAGAAGACATCTGCCCGCTGTCATCTTCTGTATGTGACACGATTTATCTTAATGTAAACTTGGGAGAAGTAAAGTAAAAGAAAAGAGATGAGAGGAGAAAGAAGAGAGCTCTTTTAAGCTTTAAATAAGGTATTATCACTTTGCAATTAAGGTCACTTGAGTAGTTGAGGATCCTGGGTGAAGTACGCTTCCACCATTGGACTTTAACATCACTAAACATCAGGTGAGATGAAAGCACTGTGCTCACCGTAAGACAAATAAAAAATAAATAAAAAAAAATCTAAAATAAGTGATGACGGTACAACGTCTTCGGAGAAGTTTTAAGTTGGAAAATTCTCTCATCCTCGTCTATTCTTGGAAATGGGGGCAGAGGACCCACTGCTCAGGTTGCTGCGCCAACAAGCACCACTACTTCGTTTCATGATGGCATGCTCTACCATATTTTTGTACCATTTGTGATGGTGATGATGATGAATTATAAATGATTGTGCATGACAGCGTTGCGCTGTTATGTAAAACTTGAAAGACCTGGGCTTTACCATGAGCTCCTAAAAAAGTATTATTGCAATTTTATTGCAGTTGTGAGATCGCGAACTACGCGCGTCTCGTTTTAATTACTAGAATAATACTGCTTTAAGAACTAATGTTGAGCTACTTTAAGAGCTAATGTTGAGCCATCTGACCATTTAAAGTAAAACAACCTGGTTATAGGCTCAAATTCGCCACAATAATCCGCACAAAGCTCACACAGCTTGTGTTCCGGCAGCTAGAGATAAGTCATTAAGTCATAAGTCATTTCTTCAGTAGTTATTCGTCTTTCCGCAAAAATACTCTAAAATCGTCATCATAAGAGCTAAAATATCTAAAAGCATTGCTTACCACGATTCACTGAGAGGACATAGAGCTTCTCCTCCAGGTAGATGGTAATCTCCGAAGAGCAGTAAGCACGGCGCCGGCAGTCACCCGGCCGCAGTGCCACCGTGAACTTATGCTCCTGCGCATCCCGCACCAGAATGTGGGGGCACTGTGACTTGAAGCTGTAAGGGGGAGGTAGTTAATGCAGGTGACCCAGAGGCCCAGAGGAGGTGGTTACATGGGCATTTGCACACACTCACATCACTGACTCCTCTGAAAATCAGCGTTGCAGTTTCTTCAAGCTGCAACTTATGCTGAGAGGAGTCCAGTTCGTCGTAGCTATTTAATTTTAACTTTATGTTTTAGTTTTATTGTTAGGACCTAAGCCCGACCTCTACGCTGAATTTGAATTTGAATTTGCACCCACCGTAATCGCACGCGGGGGTAGGAAACAACATCTCCCCACACGCCCTCCTCCTCCTCCTCAAGGTGTCTGGCAACTGGAGTGAGGCGCCTAAAATGAGGCGGGTTTGAAAGGACCAGGCAGGCCGTGAGACTCGTACAGTGCTCGGGGTCCGTGTCGAGTAATTTTAGTTGATCTGGCAGACCATCGTTCGACCCTACACACCTCCAGGGTCTCAGCAACGACTAGGTCGAGAGACGTTTTCACAGGGGATTCAGACTCGTTAAAAAAGGTGACACCTAGGCTACATGGATGTCGACAGAGACTGTCTTATTTAAAACTAGCTGACCGGCGGACTTCGTACCGCTTTGACAGTTTCCATGACAACAAAACAAACAAATCATTCGTCCGCTTAAGTACACCATGATGGACCCCCATAGCAGCGCCACCTACCGGGTCCAATTGTAAATCTAAACCATTCTCGAATCCACTTGAACACACACAAAAAATTTCATCCAAATCGGTCCAGCCGTTTAGAAGAAGTTCAATAACATACACACGCACAGAAGGTTTATATACAGCTTGTTAGTTAAACCAAGGGACATATTAAGGGAGGACATTAGGTATACGATTCCCGATCCGATTCATTAAAAAAAATCTTATTTTTTGCATAATCCTAATAAACACTAAGCGCGGGAAAAGATGAAATATGTGCCGACTGACTGCGCCAGCGGAGCGCGGCGCCGCCGATAGATCATGCCGAAAGGTCACTTTTTGCTTTGCACACCGCACGCACCCCGCGAGGCCACGCCTTCATTCCCGCCTCGCGGCGCGTGCCCCAGCGTGTACCCCGCCGTGGGCAGTCTGCGCTGTATTTTTTTATTTGTTTATGTTTACCCAGGCATAAACTACCATAGGATTAAATATGTCCCTCGTGTTAACTAACACGCTGTATATAAAGATGGTAGATATAGTCGTCGGACCTACAGGACATCTATAACAAAATTAAATGTCGGTTTTTACTGCCTTTACTGTCGGCTGGGTAAAGACCTCCATTTATTTATTTTCCGATTCTAGTGTGCGTAAAAGTATCTTACATTCAATCAATATCCTATCGAAATCAAAATGATATTTACAATATAACTTGGAGTACAATTTTTTAATTAGTATTCGTTAAAAAATAACAAATAATATAATAAAGTAAGTGTGGCTGGCAAGAGCTGGATGAGAGTAGCCGCGGGTCGTGCTCGGTGGCGTGCACATGGAAAGGCCTATGTCCAGCAGTGGACTAGTATAGGCTGATGATGATGATGATGATGATGATGATGATAATAATAAAATAAAATAACAGTTAATAATATAATTTTAGTAAATCAGTGCATAACAATGTACTTACCATATTTTTTAACAATAAATAATTTATGATTTAAAGTTAAATGTAAAAAGACCATTTTAGATGACGATTGTCGAAGTAAAACGTAGTAACTATTACTTTATCTGTGGTATAAAACCATCACCTAATAAAGCTTAGAGGTAACCTAAATTTAGGGGTTTTTGTTAAACCTAAGCATAAGGCTTCTACGTGTTTTATGTAAAACTCAATTTAATAAAATTCTCATTTTGATTAAAATGGAGTCTAATGTAAATACATTTACAACATACCTATATATTTTCCCATCAAAAGTCTTGTAATGGACTCCAGCCCACGTGAGGCAGGTGCCTCCCTTCGGCGTGAAGTCCTGCACAACCACCTGTGACGCGTGCCCGGAGCCCTGGCTGCTGTGGTGGTCGTAGCCCGACCCCCATTCCTGTCCATTCAATCCCATGCCATGGCCGCTGCTTCCGTGACCACCGCCGCTGGAGCTGGAGTGGCTTTCGCCGGAGGTCTGCCACGAATGACTTTCGTAGTAGTTCTGAGGATATGCGAGTAATCAATTATTTAAACCACTAAGTAAAGGCAGTTTAAAGTCATGATATATAATATAACGCAACTAAACTTTCGCGTTAAATATAAAGAAAATGTTTTATAGATTTTAACGCAGTTTAAGAATCCTAGGCGTGACTGACAGCGTTGACGCTTGTTTGTGTTAACATCCGTTAAATATTTTATTTATCATGTTATATATGATTACTTACACTGCTCCCATTATGGTAATTGCTGGGTAAGACAACGTAAGCATCATCTGGAAAAAAGACAGATAGTAAGGTAGAATGTTCGCTTGAAATAAGTCTGAATACTTAGTACAACTGAGATTTTAAATCTTTGATTTTTTTTATATCGCCGCGCCGGCCAGCGGTCTTCAGTCAATAACAAACTTACTGAACACGCAGTGCGGGATAGGCTGTGGCTGAAACACGCCGGAGTCGTAGCGGCACGTGTAGACGGGCGCGCGCGGGCTACTGTAGGTGGCGCCCGCGGGGCAGGCCAGCTTGCACGAGAACTTCTCGGAGTCCCCGAAGCAACTGTACCCGCCGTTGAAGGCCAGCTTCCTCATGTCGCACACGTTAGCGGCTGGCGAGTGGAATGCGTGTTTGTTTTAATTGTTACCGTAAAAAACCAGTTAGTTAGTGGGTTATTCTTACGTAAACGTAAAAAGAGTTATTGATTTTTAACACTGATTCAAGGTAGACCGACGATCTGGTAAAGGTCGCTGGAGAAGCCTTTGTCCAGCAGTGGACGTCGTTTTGGCTGAGATGATGATGACAATGATAATAAACACTTCACACACACTCTTTGTTCAACACAAGTGGAAATGTCGTTTTTTGAGCGCAAAAAACGACTAAGGAATAGGGTAGATCGTTTTGTCTGCTCATAATCACCCACCCGAAATAACTTCAGTACATCCGTGATCATGGCGCATGCAACTGTGCCGAAATATCGGATACTCAAACACAACAAAAAACATAGTAATGATCCCGTTAATAATATTTATTCTAACTTTAAAATACAGTTAGCATTAGGTTTGTTCACACGCACCACAACCAAACCACGTGGGCGGGCGATAATTTGTATGAAAATTAATAGTTGATTTCACACGGGCCACATTTTACTGTCATTAATGACCGCGTGTTTGATACAGACTACATCGCAGTCACGTCGCAACCACAACGCAACCACGAGCGACACAGCGGCCGGCCATATCCCAAACATATTGTAGATAACACAACGCAACTGCAAGAAGCCGCAGCGACACTATTCACACGTAACCACAGCTTGACTAACTTTTGTCCCGACAGTGTGGTGTGGTTGTAAGTGTGCAAGCCTAAAATTGATCAAAATATCTATGGATCAAAGAGTTCTTCAAACTCAAATCAAGATGAGCTACAGGTAAAATAAGTTCTAATGCGTAATCATCAGTCATCAGGTATCCATCAGGTACCGCTTTATTTTTGGTAAGCTAATGTCATGCATGATTATAAGCATTCGATAAAGAATCAGACACACATACACATCAAAGTTCCATTCTTCGTTCACCGCTTTATTCGTTCATTAAATCTAAATATATAAAAGAAGAAAGTGACTGACTGACTGACTGACCATCAACGCACAGCCCAAACGGCTGAAGCTACAATCATGAAACTTGGCACGTAGGTTCCTTTGGTAGTGTAGATGAGCACTAAGAACGGATTTTTGGAAATTCTAATTTTAAGGGGGTTAAAAGAGGGGTGAAAGTTTGTATGAAAATCCGTCAGTTTTGAAGTAATGATCTTATAATTTTGTGTTTGGACTGAAGATTAAAAAATAAATTACACGTGTCTCAGCGATTTTGATTATTACATCCCCATGAGGGTGAAAAGGGGGATGAAGTCATGGGAATAATGAAATCGTCTAGAGACTTGAAATTTTGCACATAAATGCTTTTTATTGTGCAGGCATCTACTAAGAAAGGATTTTTGTGAATGCCACCCCTAAGGGGGTGAAATAAGGGATGAAAGTTTGTATAAAAGTCGGTCAGTTTTGAGTTAGTATCTTCGAATTTTGGGTTTGGGCTGAAGATTAACGCAAATTAAGGTTTTTTTGGGAATTCTGTCCTTGGGGAAGGATCATGCGGGATGAAATGTTGTGTAAAAAAGTCTTTACAAAGGCAAAATTATTAAAAAAAATATATAAAAGAAGAAAGTGACTGACTGACTGACCATCAACGCACAGCCCAAACGGCTGAAGCTACAATCATGAAACTTGGTACGTAGGTTCCTTTGGTAGTGTAGATGAGCACTAAGAACGGATTTTTGGAAATTCTAATTTTAAGGAGGTTAAAAGGGGGGTGAAAGTTTGTATGAAAATCCGTCAGTTTTGAAGTAATGATCTTATAATTTTGTGTTTGGACTGAAGGTTAAAAAATAAATTACACGTGTCTCAGCGATTTTGATTATTACATCCCCATGAGGGTGAAAAGGGGGATGAAGTCATGGGAATAATGAAATCGTCTAGAGACTTGAAATTTTGCACATATATGCTTTATATTGTGCAGGCATCTACTAAGAAAGGATTTTTGTGAATGCCACCCCTAAGGGGGTGAAATAAGGGATGAAAGTTTGTATAAAAGTCGGTCAGTTTTGAGTTAGTATCTTCGAATTTTGGGTTTGGGCTGAAGATTAACGCAAATTAAGGTTTTTTGGGAATTCTGTCCTTGGGGAAGGATCATGCGGGATGAAATGTTGTGTAAAAAAGTCTTTACAAAGGCATAATTATTAAAAACACTTTTAAGTCTTTACAGTCTGTTGGTAAGTATAAAATGGCTCAACGCATAGATATAGGAATTAAATAGGGACGGGATAGGGATAGACCTAACTTATCAATGTTAAACATTGACGTGTAACAATTTTACCGAAATAATTTTCATTTTATATCGTTTTAATTTCATTTTCTGATAAGTACATAAGGGGTCAGTAGTGTAGCAAATCAAAAATAGGAATTAGTCATGGATAAACACAAAAATAGTGAAGGGATAGGGACAGGGCAAGGATACAGCGTATTCATGATAGATAAAGTAGGTAAGTATAAGTCTCTCCTAAGAAAAGCACGTTCACATTACATTATTTTTATCATCATCATTTTCTACTTTTTCTCTACATACTGTTAAAATAATGTTAAGGAAAAGCATGTAGTCCACGCGTGCGAAGCCGCGGGCAAAAGCTAGTCGCCTAATAAAATGCTTGTGTACGCGATTGTACTATGTTGCTGTTGTATGGAAAAAGAAGTAGATATAACTATTCAAAATTAATAAGTACACATTCCTTCGTTTCCTTTCGATCAGTATTGCTAAACCATACTGACACTGCGGCTAGCTGGCGGCTAGCTGGCGGGCAGCCAGTTTGAGCTTGAACCTTGTTTCTTTTGGATCAGATACTAACCGTATTGGCACTGAGGCCCCCTGTATTACTCGAGCACTAGCAGATGTTAAGGACGAGGCACACAAAGCCGTGCTCCCATCGCTCGCACCACTGCCCATCCGTGCAGACCATGATAGCCACAGTCAAACCAGCTTCACTCTAACTTGGTGGATATCCCTCAGGACAACTTGAAGGTTATCAACCTAAAGTTTAGAAGCAAGACAATGGGAAAAAATTTGTGTTCTCAAAGATTTCTGCTATACCGTTTTAAGAAAGGGCATTGCTACTTGCGGAGGCTCCTTGAGGCTCCTTAAGGGTTTACGAAGTTTTTGTGCTAATAAAAAGGGGCCACGATTTTTCCTTAACGTATAGATAATAAAAGATACTAACCGTATTGGCACTGAGGCCCTCTGTAGTCCTCGGGGCATTGGCAGGTGTCAAGGGCGAGGCACACGCCGCCATGTTCGCATGGCGGCTGGCACTCGGGCTGGCAGTCGGGCAGCGACGTGAAGTCGGCGCGGGTCGGCTTCCACTGCCCGTCCGTGCAGCGCATGTTGGCGACTGTCGAGCCATCGATGAACTTGTGACCCTCCAGGCATTGTATTGTGCAGAAGCTGTTGGGGAATTGAGAGTTTAAAGTATTTTCTGTTTTAGGTTATTGAACCGGCAAGCGAGGACACGGTTTGATGGAAAGCAGCAACTGCACGCTTGCAACACCAAGGGTATCTGGGCGCGCGTTGCCGACCCTAAAGCTTTCGTTTATTATTACGCATATCTGTGATTGTGCTTTATTATTAATCATTTATTTTATTTCATAAGTGTTAGTAGTAACTTAAGACTATCTTAGTTTTTAAATAAAATATAAATAAATAAGGTCCAGTCTTACTATAAAGTTCTTACATACTGGAGCACTAGCCCGCGTAGTGACTGCAGTAATCTAAAAAGGGCTATCTATGAGCTCAGCGACCACGGCCAAGAGGCTATTGGCCTTTGTTTGCTTTTTGTTTGATTTTTTTGTTTTGCTACCAAACATTATTTCTTTATGAAAACGCCACATTGTAGACAAATGAACATTTATATACCTACCTTACATACAATTATAATTATGTTAGTAACAGCGGTCGCTCAATGGTTGAAATTCGACCGTAAGTATATTTTTTTAGTATAAACGCTATTGAAGTTTTTAGTCGTAATTCGACAAAACTACAGGAGCTGTTGGTTCAATTTCTAAACCGGTTCACTGCCCAACGTACCACATAAAGACAGTGAACCTTTTAAATGCTTTATCTCTATATTACAGCACGTACTCAGAGGAGCAGCTCCTGTTGGAGTTCATGGGCAGAGGCGGGTAGACCAGGCAGGGCTTGCGCTCCAGCTCGCAGAACTGGCCGCGGTAGTTGGCGGGGCACTGGCAGGTGTTGGTGGTCACGCAGATCCCGTTGTTCTGGCAGTCGGGAACGCATTTAGCTGTGGGGAGAGAAAGTATAAATATAAGTACCTACAGACATAAATTTTACGCATTTTTCTATAAACTTATAAGAATTTGTACATTGCACGGGCGCCTGACCCGGTACGTCAGATTTTTCAACACCGTATTTTAAAACCTGTTGTGAAGTACGTTGCTGATAGTCACCAGATAAGTGACCAAAGTAAAAAAGTCTTGAGTTCCTCCATGCCATATTCTGTGTCCATGCTACAGAAGACACTTAATGCTATTGTACGTTTGTTGTAGTACAAGTTGGCAGTTGTTTAAACCCATCAACCAACGTTTAGGTGATGGCTCCACCTCCCATACGCTATTGTTCACGTGGGAAGGCCCGACCTCAGCAGTGTTACTTTAAGGTGAAGATGATGATTTAATTTAAGTTGATAAAGAGAAATCATAACCAAAATATCTAAGAAGAAAGCGGTTACATTTTAAATGGCACAAGACGTTATCTATCCTCTGCACCCTTGACCGCAAACCTATTCCGCTGCACAACCGGCGCCCCAGTGCACACTATCAATAAATAGCCCTGAGGGTATTTGGGTCAGCAGGCTGCGTGGGTGCCGACAGCGGGTCATGTTGATGCCAGTATGGACTATCTAATTATTAGGTACAGACTGTAAACAACTGATAAAAGCGGTCAGTCAAAAACAGCGAAAATACAATACAACATGCAACACAATAAAAGCATACCCTGAAAGTCGTTAGTAATGAATTGTCTACTGGGGTGATTTTTGAAACAGTGACTTATTCTCACGCTCTATGATATCAATTAAAAGTGTTTATCTTTGACAACAAAAACTCTCGAGAGCGGTATGTAGGTATCTTAATAACCAAATTGTAAACGATACAAAAATAATTAAGCAATTACGTGTCAATTGTAGTGATGACTTGATATCCTTTACCTAGCAGTGGGATAGGTCATACAGATAATGTCATAGGCTATTGACTTTTATTACAAAAATAATTATATATCAATTATAAATCTCTCAATTTCCAGCAGTGAGATTTAAAAACTCGACCCCTGAATAAATTTCAGCCATTTTTTCAGTTACAAAAAGAAATAAAAAAGTCTATGTAATATATTGTAAACTACTTCAATTATATGCATTTATTATGAAACATGTTGTAGAACACAATATTTGTGAGCTCCAGGCAAAAGGATAAAATGACTTTGATTGTTTACGTATATTTTTTATTTTGTGTTTTTTTTTACATGTTGTGGTTGTTTTCTATATTTTTTGTGTTTATATTGTAATGGAAAGTGTCCTGCTATGATAGGGCATTTTCCAATATTTTTGACGCTGTAAGGGAGAAAAGAGCTGGACACTTGCTGAGTTTCTTGCCGGTTCTTCTCAGTACAAGATCTCCCGCCCAGAGTAGACTTACGAACCGATGGCATAGTGACATTCATAAGAGCTACTTGTAGCCTAAACTGAATAAATTATTTTGAATTTTGAATTTTGAATTTTTGACGCATTATGGTATTTTATATCCGGTGACTCAGCATTGCGAAAGTTACTTAACATTCAAGATCGCTTGTGCAAGCCGCTGTGCCGTCGATTTCCTCATCGCCAAGGATTAATGTGTTTGAGCACCCATTCGGGCGACTGGGTAAGTTGCAAAGTGCCTTGGGCGAGTTTTGTTCGCTATTGGGTCACGTTAAAGAAACGGAGAAATTGTAGGGCATTGAAAGGCATACTGAAAATTAGCCATAAAAAATCTTGTTTTCCTTAAAGTGACCGGATGACAACAAAAAAGTTTTACACAGATACACTAGACACCTGTGTTCTCGCGATCCTTTTTCGAGCGCATACTAAATCCTCATTTTTATTCAATTCAATATTAATTTAAGCATAAAATCATCTCATCCGGCGGATTGGGATTTGTTGTTTATACCAGCTTCCGTTCTAACAGATAAACCTCCCACGCCTTTTGATAAAATTTCGCGATGAACATCAAATTAAGCCGACATAATAGGAACTATTAAGCCAATATATCGTGTGAATGAAATATGATCGAGATCTTACATTTTTTATGGTAATTACCATAAAATGGAAGAGGAGGAGGAGCCCGATGGCGCAGTGGTTAACGCGCCCGGTCTGCGAGAGCTGTGGTTAAGTAACTTTCGCAAAGGCCGGTCATCGGATGGGTGACCAAAAATGTATAATCTCGAGCTTCTCCGTGCTTCGGAAGGCACGTTAAGCCGTTGGTCCCGGCTGCATTAGCAGTCGTTAACAACCACCAACCTCGTGCGAAGGCACGTCAAGCCGTCCCGGCTGCATTAGCAGTCGTTAACAACCACTAACCTCGTGCCCCAGTAGTGGGGATATAAAATGAGCTGATGATGATGACGACCATAAAATAAACCCCGGAATTTATACCAACCACCAAAATATACCGCAAAAAATCGATAAATACAGTGCAAGTTTTATTATCAAAAGAATCATGTTACCGGACCACCGTTACAGAAAACGCAAAATTATAACTCTCCTCGTTCTTCACTAGGAGCCGTTTGCTTTACAAATTATGGTTTTCGTTAAAGTTAAGTATCAAATAGCAAACAAAACTTGCACTTGGCACCTTGTATAAAGTGTTACGCAAGAATACCTACTTTGAAATTAAATACTTTATACAAGTGTTCGTGGGATCGAATGATGTTGGTGCGTTGGTCAAACAAAAAACGTTTTTAATGGTACGCTAAAATTTCTTAAGGATATCCATTACATCCGCGCACCTACGTACGCTCCGCGCTCCTGCGACTGATCCTGTACTATAGATACATTTGCAAACATGGAGTGTGCAACATTAGTGCAATATTAGTAAAACAATATTCATAAAGATTTTTATACTTTACATATACACACTAAGAATTTATTGCAATCACAATTTGAACAGTACCTAGTCATCTATTCATATATTATCAGAATGCCGTGTTATTACGAACGAAAACCGCGGTTGATATGTAGATAAATGTGTTAATATTTGCTCTACATTATATTGCGATTCGGAATAGCCGGTCGTTGCTTCTATTGGAAAATTGCAGTCGTAAAAACAAACCATAGTGATCTGAATTACCGGTTAAGTATAATTTCTGCCCGAGTAACAATAAATAGGTAGGTACTAAGTGTTATACAGACCGCGCTAGAATATTTCTAAGTTGAATGGGAAAGTTTTTTTTACGATCTTCGTATTATAACGTTTTTACCGACGTTGAGCGACTGATTTAAGTGAAATGTGTAGTTGTTGAATTGTTCAATTTGGTTCCTCCTTCACCTTTCTATCACAGGACAACCAGACAAACCGCGCGAAGCCATAGTTACACAGTAGAGATTCCACAAATGCGTACGAAGCGTTTTGCGTCCACATTTTTCTTACGTACCGCAAAGCTGTGGAACTCCTTGCCGCAATATGTGTTTCCTATCAAATATAATATTGGGGTCTTCAAATCACGAGTGAATCGGTACCTTCTAGGCAAGCATGTTACATCGTAGGCTACATCATCACTTACCATCAGGTGAGATAGTAGTCAAATGCTAGCCTATCGAATTATATAAAAAAAGAGAATAATAAGTCTTACAATATCTTTTATGTTAAATGTAGTAATCAAGTAATAATACGAAAAACACAAAAACATTTTTGCCCAGATTTGTGATGGATGACCCTAATTTGGTTTGTTTACATTTATTCTTTAATTTATCGAGTTTGGCTAGAGTATAGAATAGATACCAACTCTTAAGTTTTTTTTCCCGCTAGGCCTACCATATTTTTATGAATATTTTCCTGGCAAAGGAATTTGATGATTTGAGTCTTAAAACATTAAAAAAACTTAAAAATTAATCATGTCATCTTTAAATGTAATTAAAGTGAGATAACCAGGTTAACTTACCCACGTATGGCTGGTTTGCACTGTTCTGGAAAGTTCCATAGTTGGGCCTAAAAAATTGTAAACAAACTTTAAGTTATACAACAAAACGAAAACTAACTAGTTTTCTTTAAAAATTGCTACGCACTCGTGACCATAATTAGTATCCCACGATCGACTCTCGCCGTATGGAGAATTTGTGTATCCAGACTTTGTACCAGCGTATCCGGTTTTGGTACCAGCGTATCCAGTTTTGGTACCAGCGTATCCAGTTTTGGTACCAGCGTGCCCATTTTTTGTGCCAGTGTATGTAGTTTTAGTACCAGAATTCGAAATCTTTCTGCCTGAGTAATTAGCATTAGAAAATTTTTGGTTTTTCAAATACGCTGGCACGTAAGCCGGTGCCTGCACATCGGATTGGCTGTAAATAAAAACATAATGTATAGTCTATGTTCTAACAATCTACTTTGGAGCAAAACCTTCTTGGACGGTCAATGGCAATATTGACCGTCCAAGAAGTTACTGCCTTAATAAAATTCAAATTATATATTTTTTTATCTACAACGAGAAGCGCTTAGCCTTTTTTTTATTGATTCCCTCCTGATGTGAAGTGACGATAGTTATTCTCATCTTCTGAGGAAATTTTATATTTCATTCCCAACTGTATGACTGAACACAACAATGCTGTAATGGTGACAGACTTAGAAAAGATGGTGGTGGTGCTAGCCAGGCGGACTTAAAGCCAGACTTATCACCAAACAAACCCAATACGCTAACATATACCCCCCGTTAGGAATCGAACCCGGAACCTTTGGGGCAGCGATCGATATTGTAACGAATAGACCCCAGAGCCAGCCATTTCAGCTGGAAGACGAGCTCAGCTGGCCGTGTTCCAGCCCCAACGACCGGACTATATTCGACAGTACACTGATCTTGTACGGAGCACCGAGGAAACTGGAGGTGACACAGGAAGATTCAGTATCACATAACACTATATCAATTATCTACATGCACCCTGTATCGGTCTGTCTGTGAGCAGCAGATCGTTACTGGCGAACCTTTCAGCCCCTACAACAGCTGTCAGTTCCGCGAACAATATGGTTGCTTCTTTTGTCAATTGAGCTGAGCCTCCTTTGAGCCTATTCCTACTAAAAGAAGGTTTGATTGGATACGCGAATTAAGATGAGACGGTTATTCTGGGATTCATTGATTTATCAATATAAATATGAAATATCAATCTACCTTTCCTGCATACCTCTTTACAATATTTCTTCGTTCTTCACTTGTCTCCGTAATAAATAAAAATTTCCGAAAAATACTTACGCTTCTGGTCCTTCGTATCCACCAGCATATCCACTGATGCAAAGTCCAAAACAATGTAGTAAAATAAGCGAATGTAATATAATTATATTCATTATGATATCCAAATAAAATTGCTAAATAACAAGCATTTTTATTAATAGTTCAGTATTAGTAACGCATTACTTGCTCGGATGTCACGAGCCGTACTGAATCCTAAACGGTTAAGCGATATAATGTTATCTCCTATTATATAAATCATGAAATTGAAATAACTACAACATCCTTTCAGTTAGCGGATGTTTAGCTGCAACTTGCAAATTCTGATTTCAGAGGACTGCTGTATTATCGAATTAAGATACCTACCTATTTAATATTTATTTGCAGTGATAATTAAATAACTATAATAAATCCTTTTTAATTTTCAGTAAATCATGTCTACTCGCTACTAATTAAGTTATGTTTTTCGGATTCACTTCGGAGAGTGTGCATTAGAATTGTTCAATTTGATTCCTCCATCACCTTTTTATCACAGGACAACCAGACAAACTGTGCGACGCTATAGTTATACAGTAGAGATTCCACCCATGCGTACGAAGCGTTTTGCGTCCACGTTTTTCTTGCGTACCTACCGCAAAGTTGTGGAACTCCTTGCCTTACTGTGTTTCCCATCAAATATAACATTGGGGTCTTCAAATCGCGAGTGAATAGGTCCCTTCTAGGCAAGCATGCTACACCGTAGACTACATCATCACTTACCATCAGGATCAGGTAAGATAGTGGCCAAATGAAAGCCTATCCATCTATAAAAAAAAAACTCGCAATTAGGTAATAAATCGTTTTAAAACTTTTTCTTATTGTTACTTCGTAATAAAATGTCTATGGCAGGTTAGATTCCCGCCAAAAACTACAAGACAGACAACAACAAATAAAGTTGCTCATATAATATATCTTTGACATTAGCTAAGTGCAAACCGGACGAAGCCTTAATAGTTTTTATGGCGGCTCAAAAAATATCAAATAACTTACTTGGACTTGCACATGTGAACACAAATATCTCGTGAAGTGAACGAACGCTGCAACAGGAAAGTGGCAACAACAACACATTGTAAGAAAAATTTAAAAAAATGCCACTAAAAAAGAAAGGGAGAAAAGTAAAGCTACCTAAAATAGGCCAGCAGGTTAGTATATAAAAGGCCTTAACCACTCGTGTGCTCTGGTTACCACAGAACAATTGAATTCTATCGTGTCTGAGCCCGAAAGCGTCTGTGTATTTACATAAAGCTTCATGTAATAACAAGGTGCCTACATTACTAACCTACACTTACTAAACATTTATAAAATACAGTAAAAAAATTAAATACCTACCAGACCCAGCCAGGAATCGACCCTGGGACTTCCGCAATCCGGGCGGCTGCACTGACCATTATGCTACCGGGAAGGCTGACGTAAGCACTGAATTTTTCCTAAGTATGCCTAATATGACTACGTAACGTATTTTAATAAAACTCTAATTAAAAGTTTCATTTCAGTAGTCTTAAAAGGGAATTTTACTAGACTATATTTTCTTTATACTTTGTTTTACTTTGTAAAATAAACCAATGATTTTAAATTTGATAGAAAATCAACATCACAAAGAGATTGATGGATATTACTTTAAAAGTAGACCACTACATCTACAAGAACAGGCCGATATCATCTGCTGCAGCAACGTTATACTTACAAGAAGTAACGTCTTATCAAGCTGTATGCATACGCGACGCACGATCACTGCAGGTAGGTAACTAGGCCCCAACTGGCAGATATACCAACTATAATATATTTTTTTCATTTCATGTAATTTATGTATGTATTTATTTACTAGCTGTGCCCTGCGGTTTCACCCGCGTTAATTAGCGACTGTTCCACACCTATTAGTCATAGCGTGATGTAATATAGCCTGTGGGCCGCTGGTATAATTAAAACTCCACAAGTGTTCTTTTATAGGGACTGTATTACATAGAAACGTGCTGCACCGGTGACAATGGCTCACAACAGTGGTACATTAAAAAGGGAAGTGACGACATAACGTTGTCGTGTTACCAGTACAAAAACTTACTGTTTAGTGGCTAAACATAGCCTATAGCCTTCCTCAATAAATGGACTATTCAACACAAAAAGAATTTTTTAATTCGAACCAGTAGTTCCTGAGATTAGCGCGTTCAAACAAACAAACAAACAAACAAACAAACAAACAAACAAACAAACAAACAAACAAACAAACTCTTCAGCTTTATAATATTAGTATAGATTTATTTATGTATTTATTTATGCACTTAGCAATGAACTTCATCCTACATTTACTATTTTAATTATTAAGGGTGCTATTAAACGCCTTCATGACCCGGCTCACCCTGCGGAAGCTGATTAATCCACTGGGCGGATTTTCTTTCAACCAATAAAGTTTATATTCAAAAACTTGGTTAGGTTTTGCTCCTTTAAGAATAGCTTTTAATAATGTTTCGTACAACGTTTCATATAATACTAAATAAATATTTGTATGAATTTTAATAAAATTGTAAACTGATCTTATTATGTTGAAATAGGTCATAGAAAAGCTGTCACGATTTATGCAAGCCATAATCGAAGAACAATCTCGTAACTGTGACGCAATTAATTATGACTACGGGCCAAGCATTCCACATGTTGAAAGCAGGGGAGCATCGCCTGTTTATTCTCTAACAGAAGAAGACAAATTAGAAATGCAAATTATAAGTGGTGTAACAGTTATTAACAACAGATCGCATTGCTTTAATAAAGAAAACGCCACGTTTGAATGCGAAATGGAAAATGAACTAAGTACGAATTCACCAATCTGTAAAGATGGAGCTCTGTCTTTCGTTAATTTTCATGAGCGCAATAACCAGGTCAATTGTACTGATACAATAGATTTATGTTCCAACGATGGGCAGATTGATATTGAAACTAAAAATAATTCAGATAAAGAAACACTTATTAACAGCGACGTCACATATAATGAAAATGTTTACACAAATTTAGACATTGAAAGTGGATTATGCTCGCAAAGCATTCTAAAAACTTGGGTAGTTCCCGAATCCGATAATTCACTAATTTTACCGGTTGAACAGTATGGTCAAGACATGGTGGAAGTTGATAAAGCAATCAAAAGTTTGATGAATCACATTCCAACAGTTTCGGAAATAAACGAAAATAATTCATCCTGTAATGAGAATTATAAAAACAAAACAAATTCAAAACCTAATAGTGTAGTAGGAATTATGAAAAATACAAAAGAATCCTTTGAAATAAAAGCAAGTAACCAACCAAAAATTCATGCAAAGAAAACAAGAAAACGAGCGCTGAAAAACGCGGAAACTAACAAAGGAGGTAGTAAAACAAAATCTAAACCGAATAATACTGCAATTAAAGAGAATTTTAAAGAAATAAAATATCCAGCCGCAATAAATACGTTTTTATCCAAAGACACAAAGACTACAAAAAGCTGTAATTTAGCAGAAGCTGATTTGTCGTGGATAGAAAACATTAAATATGTACGACAAATAAACCAGGACGAAAATGATCCATCGTTAAAAACTTTGTGCGATTCATTTTGGGAAAATTGCGATTTACCACCTGGATGGGATGACACGGACTTTAATGATTAAAATAATATGTTGAAATTGATATTTATAAAAAATATAATTTGATTGTATAACTTGGCAAACGTTTATTGAATTTAAGTGAAATAAAACAACACTGTAGAGTCAAAGTTAAAATTTTAATAGTTGGTAAGAACGACAAGATTCAAAAGTATACACGATTTCACATGTAAAGCAACATTATTATTGTATATTTAATACCAATATAACTTGTTTTTGGAATAGAACCATGTAATACAATAATTTTAACAAGTAGAGTAAAATGATTTCACTCTGTTATTTTATTAGAAAATAAATGTTTGCTTGTCTAATAAAAAATGTAGGCCACTTTATTTCTACCAATACTGTTATATAATTTACTAACTTTAAATTAAATTCGTATTAAACAGATTTACTAAGAACAATTACTAATAATACACTGTACAAATAATATTTAAAAAAATTGCACTTGTTTTCACTAGAATACATAATTATATAATATTATGAGGAAGCTTTTAGGAGCCGTGTCTATAATAAAGGTATATTTCTTATAAAGACAAAAACATTTATTAAATATTTTTCTGCTTGTACCCTTAATCAAGCATCAGGGTTTAAACAAGATAGTCGATAACGAACGCGCGAGTGCCTAGTGCTGAAAGCACTTTAAGCTAGTTTTCAAATCATTTGATCAGCATTTAGTTACATTTTCATACTAGAAAGGGAATGGTTTCCTATGCATTGGAAAATTTTGTAAGAAAATCACGATTTTCGAAGCTTAGTAGGAAATAAAAGAAACAGTATTTATCAACTTAAAGACGTCATAATACGTTTTCTTGGTAAAAACAATTTTTGAGACATAGATGAGATCAGTTATGTCTCTCATAATGTGAGTTCCTAAAAGGTTCACCAGACGTGCATAAGCCTTAAGCCCACGCGAAAGAGACGCACCGAAAGCTAGTTTTTCAAATTGTCATTTTTTGATAATTTAAGATACCAACATACGTAACCACAATAACAACATAAAACATATTTTAATTACAAAAAAATTACAGCCCGTTTACATAAATATTTATTTATAGCTTTGCTAGCACTCTATTATATAATTATTGGTACTACACACCAAAATATATTTTTACACATTCATTTGCATAACAATGAAATAACATTTTAACTACAGCAACGTCTTTAAATTAGTTCAACCTTGTCTTCTGGTAAAGATCGTTGTTAAGTAAGCACATCAATAATTGTCCATTTATTATCCCCTTCTATTAAGTGAATATGCTTAAGCTAGTGTAAATTCACGCGATGTATTCATATGTGGCTATGCTAATACGAACGCATTGATCCTGACTTCGACACTGTTCATTTCTTCCTATGCTACTTATAGCAGATACTCTATCCACAACTTTTATCTGTGCCATGTGCAGTGTTGGATAGAGATTGACATTTTTACTTAAATTTGACCTGTTTGAATGTATATATGTGGACTGATCTACTCCCTGATGCTACTGATGATATACTATTCATTCAATGTAGATAATATAATTTTAATACAAAAGCTACAATCCTAATATTTCATTTTCACAGTCAGTATTATAACCCGAATCAAAGTACTCTCAGAGTACTTACAGTTACAGTGGGCCTGTATAATTGTATTGTATTGACCACTGCTGGGCAAAGACCTCCCCCCAATCCCGCCACTTCTCACGATTTTTCGCCACCTTTCTGAAAGTACTTAGTTTACAATTATATTAAAAATGTGTCCAACAATAAAACAATTAGGTATTTAAGGAAAACGGATATATTTTTAAGTGTAATCGTGTCTAATGCTGATCTACCCCATTTCCCATTATCTTCTACCGACGCGTATCAGCTATGAGAATCCGCTGAAAAACCAAACAGTAAGTACCGTCACTGCATGCGTCACCGTCATTAAAAATGGTTTTTCTAAAATGATAGACACATAATTTCAAACAATTGCAAGATGTAATAATAAAAAAATTAAAAACCCTACATTTATATTAACACAGTTATTGACTCTGGCCCACTTGACTAGTCTATAATTTTTAACACACCACAAGTAAATTAACATTTAAATTTGTAAATAATTTATCTTAATCGCGCAAGTGCAATTTTATAGTGCCAATGACTATTATGCAATCAATACACCTTAAGTTTTTTTATAAATAAATTAATAATAATTTTACTGTCTGTCTGACTGTCAGTCAAAAAGTGAGAAATGAAACTGCAACTATTATCACAATAATAATCAATCATATCAAAAAAAAAACAAAATTTGCGTTAAAAATTATTTGAACATTTACAATCATATCAATAATAATAATAATAATACAAACTTTATTTTGGATTATGAGTATCCATAAATATTAAATACTAACTGAACCGGCGGACTTCGTGCCGCATTTCTTTTTTTCTTTTTTTTTAATATAGCCTATGTTACTCATCGCTAATGTAGCATTCTAATGGAGAATTTTTTAAATCGGTCCAGTAGTTTTTGAGTTTATTCGTTGCAAACATAGGTACATACATACAAAAATACAAAGCTTTCCTCTTTATAATATTAGTATAGATTTCTCAGCTATGAAGTTATCAATATATTTACTGTTGTTTAACAATACATAGGCTTATATAGTGCACAAGTAATAATAAAAATTCTTATCATTATCAATAATAACAATAACATCTCCCATAGTTCATACTGAGCCTTCTTCAGTAACACTTGATCTCCGCCATTTTTATATTTCTTACGGAATACATGTTAATATAATAGCAAAAAGTTATTACCAATTTGAATTGATGAAAATGAGCAGTTCGAATTGAACACTTCCCAGACTTAAACCTATCCAATATTCAGGAGATCGCGTTTCATTTCACGTGTCAATTAACCAGAGCCTCTGCCAGAAGGTATTAAAAGCTGAACTTCCCCCTGACTTTGAAGAAGCCCATGCTGGTTTTGTTGTGTAGAATGGAGCCGAGGCCCACGTAGCTCTGGATCACTATGGGAGAGTGGTGTATGCAGCAGGATGACGAGGACATCGCCTCTATGGCACGTTGGATCTTTTGAGCAAACACTTCCATGTCGTACGTCGCCCTGTCTTCTAGTTCACCTTCTGATAATGTAAAAAGTACTTAGTTCAATAAAATTTACAAGATCATACATAATAATGACAATATCACTTAATTAGAAAGAGAAACACTCAATTTATGACAGCATACATTTATAATATTTCGTAAAAAATCATATTGATGGGAAATATATACCTACATCCTTTCAAAAACCTTTTAAAAAGGTATGGGACTTCGAATGCAATAAGACAAATAATTGAAATGTTATTACCACATTCAATCATTTAATTATTAGGCAGAGTTTTTTTTTATGGAATTATATTATTTTTTTGTATAAATGTGTTCTTTTCACTACTCGATTTTTTTTGTAAGTTAAGTGTGTCAATTAATTCACTATGCCAAGAATAGAGTTAAAAATAATTGCAGAATAAATAAAAATTGATATTACCTTTATGCCAAAAGATAGGATGAGATGCGAAGGTGATGAATGGCACATCTTGGCTGAAGGGATTCCACACAGTCTTCATTGGGAGAGGCTCTCCCTTATTCCACATTAGACGTACTCCACGAAGGTTTCGCTCCCTTTAACAGAAAATATCAACTAAATCCCTGCTTTAAAACATAATTTCAAATACTTTTGAATATAGTCTAAGCATTCATTGTAACTAAACATTTTCTTTTGAGTTAATTTATTTTCTGTAACCAAGTTATGCAATTATATTAAAATAAATACTCTAATATAAATAGCTTACAGATTTATCTACTCTATGCAAAAGCAAGAAACTTTTAATTCTAGAAGTAGTGTCCTACATCCTACATCAGTTTACATCATTTATATTTCTACAATGTATAAGTAAAGTTTTTTTTTTATTTACATGCATTGCATTGCATTAGTGTTATTCAAGGATTCAATAATGTAACTAATAGCATTTACCGAATATTTACAATAGCTATTGTTTTACTGATAACAATGTACTTCTGTAACATTCCGTATTAAATGAAAACTATAAATACTTACCTGAAAATATGGACATTATGAAAATATGAAACAATGTACCTTTCAGACATTGCAAATGATATAACTTAAAAGTGTTTCTTTTTACTTTGCTTTAAAGTTAAAAAAGCAATCTATAGAAGCCTTCAATGCAATATTAGTTGCTTATGTCACGCAAACATGCCGTGTTAAATGACCGATTAAAACAAATGAAAACCATTAGTAAAGTGATGAGAATTAAAAAAGAACCAAGCAAACACACCAAACTAAAGTAATAATAAGGTGGGGCTTCTACCGCAACTGAAAGTACCTAGGTTCAAAATACTTGGGATCGAACAGTTTAGAGTCCCCTTCGGCGGAGGGTGGCCGCCTGCACAGCCGGTCTATCACGCAGTCCTTCACCACCGTGGTCACGCCTGAGGCAATGCCGTTTATGCGGCTGTGTAACATAGTTAATGCTCTCATTATTGTACTGTGAGCTCTCAAATTAACAAAAAAACGACGAAAAAGACATCTTGACATCTTTAAATGAGGCTGACTTTGTTGAATTAATATGAAAACTGACTAGACAGTTGGGAGACAGAAAACTACATGTTACTGTAATGTAATGTTGCTTTTATATAAAATGAAATACCTACCTGCTCTATACAATAAAAAAAAATATATATAACTTTTACAGATATAAGGAAGAGCTACCTTAAAGAAAATTATTATGCCCATATTATTTGGGCTAGCTCAATACTTATGTCTTACACCTAAACATTATGCAAGGGTTTATCTGTCAATACAGCCAGCTATTTATCTCATACAAATTTTTTAGATATGTACATATACATAAAGTTTTTATTCCTCATTTCAGTAATGTTGTATATACTTACGGGACTAAAGAAGATGGTGGGTAAACTAGTTCCCCAATAACTACAGTGTCCAAATCATCAAGGTATGTCTTCTTGAAGTCCAGTTGTTTCATTGCAATAAAATCATATTTTATGGTCATCACTAATCTTGATGTCAATAGTACAATTCTCTCCTTTTCATTGTCCCATAAAGTTATCCTGAAAGAGTAATAAAATAATTATTAGTTTTTAATTTTGATAGCCTGGTGTCAGTCCTTCAGTAAATTATCTAGGACTCTACATTTTTTATTTTTTATCCTATAGTATAAGCCAGTATTTGACCACAATCTCAAATGAAATGTTTAACTAAATGCCATAGACATAGTGTCTTACAAATAAACAAAGAATAAGTTCGGAATAGTTATTCCATGTTTTATTTCTGTCATGTAAACGTCATTTCAAATTAGAGTCAAAGAGACAAAACACGGAATAACTATTCGAACCTTATTCTTTTATTATTTGTAAGGCACACATAGTTTAAGGTCTATTGAGGAAATTTGGCTGCTTATGGTAGTCTGATTGGCAAGCATGGCATGCGTAATATAAAACCACAATGCTTAACTATTGGCCACTGACCACTCCATCAATAATAGGTTATTCTCATTAGGTAAATAATTGCAAAACATATTTGTTTTAACTTTCCCGTTTTTAAAGAAATTGTGAAAAAGTCACTTGAATTCCAAACTGTGTCATTTCAGTGATGCATTCCCAGTACTCACTCCAGGTGTTAACATTACAGTCTTATCTATTTTTAAAGAATTTATAGCTCTTCTATACTTGATACTTACTCAGTCAGCAACCAAGAACCAAGATATTCTCCATCTTCGGGAAACAGGAGACCTGTAATGCATTCTTGTATAGCATTCTCCACAACTCCTCTGCGAAAGGTGAAGAAATCCTTTATGTTCTCCCTGTCAAATGGCATGTCATACCGAGGGTACACAGTGTGTTCAGGCTCTGCAGCTGCTGTGGCACCAGCAGCATTAGGTTGCGTTTCTGTTCTGGCATCTAAAAATAATAAGCATTTAGATATGTTAAGCTGCTGTTGTTAATAAAATTTGTAAGTAATAAACCATATTTTGTATTAACAAATGTTAGGTATACAACTCTAAAAACAATACAAATAGTTAGGTATTATGCCTAACAGCAATCATATCAACTAACTGATAAACAAAGGAAAACAGAATTTAATTGCCAATTAATGGGTTTATAAAGAACACCATAGATTAATTGCTTGTGTATTTTAAATATTTTACCTGCAAAAGATGACGTAGACGATGATAAAGAATCTGCACCCGATAGCACTGATGGATTAACATTAGATTTAGATTGATTTTTATTATTATCACTTTGTTGAAGATTGTTTTGGTTTTCTCCAGAACTGTCTGCCGGAACGGTATCAGTAGATAATTGCAAGGTGCCACCTCGAAACTCTATACCGTCATCCAATAAATCACTCATTATGTTGCTGATAAAAATATTTATTTACTTTTTGGCGCTTTGCGTACAAATAATCGACCGCTTCTGCTTTTGCTGGCTGGCTGATATGAAAAACTTCAATGTCAAACGCCGTTTTGTTAATTTGTTGTTTTGTTAAATTTTTCGTGAGAATTACAATACTCAATTTCTTTTTATATTTCAAATAGTAATTCAAAAGCTTTTTATTTTTAATAAGAAGAGGTTCTTTTTCTATTTATTTATTTCTCATTTACTGAAATGTGAGGCAACGAAACGCAGCGCAGCACTCTTGTGCCCTTTCTTGACGGACTGACAATGTGACACTTGTGCTGACAGATTATTTCTGGCGGGAAATTTAAAAAGGTTATGTTTGCTGATTTGGGTATTTCATTAATTTTTTTTTGTATTATTTATTTATTAATTTAATGAATTGGCACAACTACAGAATACAATTCAGTACGTTCACAACAGGTAAACTAATTCTCACATTAAAATTGAATTCCGGTGATTGTTGCGCACCGCGTTTACATAGAATAAGTAGTTTAACAAATGAAAATATTAAATACGTGTGCAGAGATAAATACAGAAACATTTCTACGTTTTTGACAAGAAGTGCGAGAGGCATGTGGCAATGACTACCATGCCATGCTACCGGGAACCAAGAACAATTCCCAAAGGTAGGGCATTCGTCGGATTCTCGTATTAACTTCAGCTTTTCATTGATACTATAAAAAAAATACGTTCGATTAGAGAAAGCGATGGTAGGTGGTATGTGCCTACATATAGATGTTCAGCCGAAATTGGACAATAAGAGACGTGAGTCGTGCGTGTCTCACGTCTGGGCACACGAAGTACGGCTTGTTGTTATATGTAATTGTTAATAATATTGTTCTATAGAACAGTTCATGATGTTTAAACCCCGTAACATAATGCGACCATTCAGGATACACAAAGTGTTATTGTTAGCCGGTTCTTGCGGCCTTCGTCGTCGTACGATACGTAAGTACGTATTGCCGCTGCTGCTACACTACAGGGTGGATTCGCGTTTTGGATTTTTTCTGATTTATTTTGAAGCCTTTTTGTAAATTAATCTGAAATGCGTGCAAAGTTTCAAAAATCGAAAGAAGTACTATTAAGTAAGATCTGCTAAACAAAGGCACTCTTTTTTAATCAAGAATTTAGATATTATTTGATCTCAAAAAATAATAAGAGAAATGGTAATGACGTTAGGCTAATGGCAATGATTTTTTGAGGATGGTAATGATTAGGAATGCTTGGTAATGACGAGCTTTTACGGCAAAAATAATAATTAAGTACCTGATATCTATTTTAGAAGACATACCTATGTATTTTTTTCATATATAAGTAGTTGCTAACTTGTAAATAAAACACTTACTTATAAATTTGTAAAGTTTAATAACACAAAAATTAAAATTCAACAAATCTCGTAACAAACACAATTTCGGTCTTTAATTTAACTATGCTATCATGGCTCAATCCAACTCGCCGAAATTAATCTACTCTTATGGCACGTATTAAGTTGTTAAGTAGGTAACTAAATTTTAACTTAACTTTAAGTGATTAATTGCATGTAAACACAGAATTTTAGTAGCAAGTTGCAAGTTATAATTTAGCTCACAACTAAACAAGATATTTAGAATTTTGTCTATTTTTCGGTTAAGTTGGTGGGCGGGGCTTGTCACTTGACACGTTTGGACTGGCACAATATTAGTTAAATGCATAAGTATAGTGAGCGACGCGCTCGGGTTCAATTTTATTGTTCGTATTAAATTATTGATTATTGTATTAAACATATTTACTCGATTTAGAAACTCTACAAAAATGAGATAGACTGCGAAAACTATTGCCAGTATTGAGAAAATATATTGTAATATGTAATTTTAATTTTGCATCTAATGCACATCGCATTACAGTATCTTTTTTCTGTATTTCGTTTTCCACTTTAGATAACAAGTAAATAAAAGAGTCTTCTGCCATCCGTGACGCATTAAAATATACTTGTTATTAAATCTTCATTCGCTAGCCCCTCGAACAAAGTGGCACTTAATCCTTGGCCATACTGATCTCTTCTATTTATTCAATTTCTCACCCAGTTTTTTGGGTATGGTTATTTTCCTAATTATTTCATCTTTGACTTCATAACAAATTTAGCACAGAATTTACGACTTCATTACGTGGTTGATCGTCCATCTTGAGTGAACTAAGCAAACTAATTACTTAAATACGTATGAACATATCTATACTAATATTATAAAGCTGAAGAGTTTGTTTGTTTGTTTGTTTGTTTGTTTGAACGTGCTAATCTCAGGAACTACTGGTTCGAGGGTGGATTCGCGTTTTGGATTTTTTCTGATTTATTTTGAAGCCTTTTTGTAAATTAATCTGAAATGCGTGCAAAGTTTCAAAAATCGAAAGAAGTACTATTAAGTAAGATCTGCTTAACAAAGGCACTCTTTTTTAATCAAGAATTTAGATAATATTTGATCTCAAAAAATAATAAGAGAAATGGTAATGACGTTAGGCTAATGGCAATGATTTTTTGAGGATGGTAATGATTAGGAATGCTTAGTAATGACGAGCTTTTACGGCAAAAATAATAATTAAGTACCTGATACCTATTTTAGAAGACATAGCTATGTATTTTTTTCATATACATATAAGTAGTTGCTAACTTGTAAATAAAACACTTACTTATAAATTTGTAAAGTTTAAACTTTTGTGTTATTAATAACACAAAAATTAAAATTCAACAAATCTCGTAACAAACACAATCTCGGTCTTTAATTTAACTATGCTATCATGGCTCAATCCAACTCTTATGGCACGTATTAAGTTGTTAAGTAGGTAACTAAATTTTAACTTAACTTTAAGTGATTAATTGCATGTAAACACAGAATTTAGTAGCAAGTTGCAAGTTAAAATTTAGCTAACAACTAAACAAGATATTTAGAATTTTGTCTATTTTTCGGTTAAGTTGGTGGGCGGGGCTTGTCACTTGACACGTTTGGACTGGCACAATATTAGTTAAATGCAGAAGTGTAGTGAGCGACGCGCTCGGGTTCAATTTTATTGTTCGTATTAAATTATTGATTATTGTATTAAACATATTTACTCGATTTAGAAACTCTACGAAAATGAGATAGACTGCGAAAACTATTGCCAGTATTGAGAAAATATATTGTAATATGTAATTTTAATTTTGCATCTAATGCACATCGCATTACAGTATCTTTTTTCTGTATTTCGTTTTCCACTTTAGATAACAAGTAAATAATAGAGTCTTCTGCCATGCGTGACGCATTGAAATATACTTGTTATTAAATCTTCATTCGCTAGCTCCTCGAACAAAGTGGCACTTGATCCTTGGCCATACTGATCTCTTCTATTTATTCAATTTCTCACCCAGTTTTTTGGGTATGGTTATTTCCCTAATTATTTCATCTTTGACTTCATAACAAATTTAGCACAGAATTTACGACTTCATTACGTGGTTGATCGTCCATCTTGAGTGAACTAAGGAAACTAATTACTTTAATGGACATATACTTAAATATAAGCCACATAAAATTAAGTTTAAATTTAGTTACCTACTTAACAACTTAAAACGTGTAAATCAGCCATTACTCTGTAAGCCCTATTCAATGTCGACAACTACGTCATCAACATCCGATCTAAATATTTTTACAAATATTGAAAGATCAGTTAAGAATTAGGCAAGCTATATTTATGATTACATACATATACATATAATTTTACGCAAATAGTGTGGTAGTGCACCTGACCCGGCATGTCATGGGGTGCGAATTCCCTTCGTGGAAATTTTTTCAGCACTGTCTTTTTTCACATATCTAATAGTTTCAATAGTAAGTAGGTGGAGCTCGATGGCACAGTGGTTAACGCGCCCGGTCTGCGAGTGCTGAGGTTAAGCAACATTCGCAAAGGCCGGTCATCGGATGGGTGACCAAAAATTATTATCTCGAGCTCCTCCGTGCTTCGTAAGGCACGTTAAGCCGTTGGTCCCGGCTGCATTAGCAGTCGTTAACAACCACCAATCCGCACTGGGCCTGCGTGGTGGTTTATGGCCCGTTCTCCCTATCCATCCATAGGGAAGGCTCGTGCCCCAGCAGTGGGGACGTAAATGAGCTGATGATGAATAGTTTCAATATGTAGTACTATGTAATATTGAAGTTTCATTTTTGAAAACGGCAACTACCTGAAATAAAATATTATTTTGTATGATGTATTTTAGTTAAAATATGTTTAGAGTATGTATGCATAAACCCACGACCATTATTCCCCAAAAGGTGGTTAGAGATCATCATATCCTATCCAAGCCATGGTTTGGATCAATGTCCACTTTTAGCAAATAGAGCGACCTTGTTGTTAATTATGCAAAGGAAGTGTCAGGATGCTGGCCAATCGGCTTTTTTGATGCACTGGCGCATAATCTCGATTCACCACTTACGAATGCTGACAAGAAAAGCTGGCTATTATAATACTATAATCCAGACAAGCACGGATAATTTAATATTTTTAGCAAATTAAAATAAAGATAACGCACAAAAAAACCCATTCAACTTCCAGCTGGTATTTCGGTTATTTTAAAGCATGAAAGCAAACAACGTTTTAAGTAAAATAGAACAAATTGCTACTAATAAGAAATTTTGAAACTTTGAATTCATCATTCCCATTAACATAACGTCATTACCATCAACACAAATCAAACGGTAATGATGATGATGGTAATGACAAACGTAGTGTTTTTTTTGAACAAATCGAGAATTCTTAGCGCTACTATTTTGTGACCGCCTTTTTGAGAATTTGTCCTGGGAGTCACAATAAGTTCTAATGCTAACAATTATACTTAATTTATAATTACCTAGAAAACGTATTTACCGGTAATGATGGAAATACGTGACAACCATTTCCTGGACATATGATTTGTAACAAAAAAAGTATTTAAATAGCACTCACCGTGACGTGCGCTGTGGTACATTTCGTGCAAGCGACTGAGGAGAGTGGTGTGCACGGGGACAGTAAGATACATCACGTAGATCTTTCAAGAAAGTAAATTTGACGTTAGCGCGATGGTAATGACGAATTTCTGTTACAAACTTTTGAAATTTCGTTTTGACTATTATGCTGTTCTGAATTATAAACGCTATTTATTATGTTGTTTACGGTAAAATACAGATTACTAAACGTTTGAAAAAATCGGGTTTGGCGATCATAATTATTGAAATATATATTTTGAAAGTTTTGTGCACATATATTTTCTTTAGATGGTAATGATGTTTTACTCAGTTTTAATTAAATTAGAAAATGAGTTTTTAGAACACAAGGTTCGTAACTGTGTCACCTTACGTTAAATTATGTTTAAAACCTCGCTTAAACAAAAAAAGTAACTGAAAAATGAGATAGAATTTCTAATCAACTAGAAATAGTTTTTTTCCATGTTTCGCGAAATGACCCTCGAATTGAAAAATTCTTTTTGTGTTGAATAGTACATTTATTGAGAAAGGCTATAGGCTATATTACATCACGCTATGACTAATAGGAGTGGATCAGTCGCTAATTAACGCGGGTGAAACCGCAGGGCACAGCTAGTACTTAAATATAAGTCACTTAAAATTAAGTTTAAATTTAGTTACCTACTTAACAACTTAAAACGTGTAAATCAGCCATTACTCTGTAAGCCCTTTTCAATGTCGACAACTACGTCATCAACATTCGATATAAGAAAAAAATATCCGATATAAGAAAGATCAGTTAAGAATTAGGCAAGCTATATTTATGATTACATATACATATAATTTTACGCAAATAGTGTGGTAGTGCACCTGACCCGGCATGTCATGGGGTGCGAATTCCCTTCGTGGAAATTTTTTCAGCACTGTCTTTTTTCACATATCTAATAGTTTCAATATGTAGTACTATGTAATATTGAAGTTTCATTTTTGAAAACGGCAACTACCTGAAATAAAATATTATTTTGTATGATGTATTTTTAAAGTTAAAATATGTTTAGAGTATGTATGCATAAACCCACGACCATTATCCCCCAAAAGGTGGTTAGAGATCATCATATCCTATCCAAGCCATGGTTTGGATCAATGCCCACTTTTAGCAAATAGAGCGACCTTGTTGTTAATTATGCAAAGGAAGTGTCAGGATGCTGGCCAATCGCCTTTTTTGATGCACTGGCGCATAATCTCGATTCACCACTTACGAAATGCTGACAAGAAAAGCTGGCTATTATAATACTATAATCCAGACAAGCACGGATAATTTAATATTTTTAGCAAATTAAAATAAAGATAACGCACAAAAAAACCCATTCAACTTCCAGCTGGTATTTCGGTTATTTTAAAGCATGAAAGCAAACAACGTTTTAAGTAAAATAGAACAAATTGCTACTAATAAGAAATTTTGAAACTTTGAATTCATCATTCCCATTAACATAACGTCATTACCATCAACACAAATCAAACGGTAATGATGATGATGGTAATGACAAACGTAGTGTTTTTTTTGAACAAATCGTGAATTCTTAGCGCTACTATTTTGTGACCGCCTTTTTGAGAATTTGTCCTGGGAGTCACAATAAGTTCTAATGCTAACAATTATACTTAATTTATAATTACCTAGAAAACGTATTTACCGGTAATGATGGAAATACGTGACAACCATTTCCTGGACATATGATTTGTAACAAAAAAAGTATTTAAAGAGCACTCACCGTGACGTGCGCTGTGGTACATTTCGTGCAAGCGACTGAGGAGAGTGGTGTGCACGGGGACAGTAAGATACATCACGTAGATTTTTCAAGAAAGTAAATTTGACGTTAGCGCGATGGTAATGACGAATTTCTGTTACAAACTTTTGAAATTTCGTTTTGACTATTATGCTGTTCTGAATTATAAACGCTATTTATTATGTTGTTAACGGTAAAATAAAGATTACTAAACGTTTGAAAAAATCGGGTTTGGCGATCTTAATTATTGAAATATATATTTTGAAAGTTTTGTGCACATATATTTTCTTTAGATGGTAATGATGTTTTACTCAGTTTTAATTAAATTAGAAAATGAGTTTTTAGAACACAAGGTTCGTAACTGTGTCACCTTACGTTAAATTATGTTTAAAACCTCGCTTAAACAAAAAAAGTAACTGAAAAATGAGATAGAATTTCTAATCAACTAGAAATAGTTTTTTTCCATGTTTCGCGAAATGACCCTACAACCAAAGTAAAAAAGGGAAATACGTTACTAGCACATTATGCGGAATAAAATAATACAACCAAATCCTTGTAGTCTAGTCGCTCTCGAAGAAAACAGGCAACTGAGTCAGTTGACAGTTCAGCAGGCTTATTACCGAAAAAAAGCAACCAGTTGTTAATTGTGACTGCTAATTAGATGCGGTTGATAAATAAATCTGGGGGCACGGCAGTGCCCCCGCCAAGTCGAGCAAAAAAGTGGCACGGCGGCCGTACTATCCTTTTCTCGAAACAATTCAGGCCATTTTCGACCACCTATAACTTCGTTGTGGATAAAACTAGAAGCCTGAATTTTCAGTAACCAAACAGGCTTTGTATAAACACGGTATATTTAAAATTTCTTTCATTTTGAACCGGTAGTTTAAGAATTATAACTAGTCAAAATTTCTTAATTTTGTCACTCACTCACTGACTGACAGATGACCGATCATCAAAACTCTAAGGCACTTCTAGCAGAAGCTTCAAATTTAGAATACAATTAGTGTTTAGTGTATAAATCAAGGAAAAACTAAAATATTTTTCAATTTCGGTCCTGTTTTCTAGATACACCAACTGCATAAATAACTTTGTAATTGAGGCCGTCCTACGTAGTAGCAAATAGTTTTATACCTACATACCTATATATTAGGTACGATGTACGACGAGAATAGTACATGATACATATAAAAAAGTACGAAATTTGTTTTTCATATTTATTATACAAAAAATATACACAATTATTATTGTTTGGCTACATTTTGAAAATAAAATGTGTAGATTCATACATAACTTTATATCTGGCACTTGGAAAACTGTATTGCTAACACTTTCTCAAGACATTTATTTATTTTAATTTTATAAGTACAATATAGGTATGTATATTTAGATTTCTCTACACTTATTTGACAGACGACATTTATTTGAAGTCATAAATAAATAACACATTATTTTATTTTATTTATCTCCAAGAAAATGTCGTTTACATTCTATTATTTTACAAATTATCTATTTACTTAACTATAAAGTCATAATCTAAAACTGTACAAACAAATAGAAAGATTGTTCATATATTTTTCAGTGTTTTTTATTTATTCTGTATGTATGTACAAAATAAACTGTACTGAAACTTGTAGGCAATACTATTTTTCAAAGAACTTTTTACTATTATTAATATGGGTAAATTATGATGAAGGCAAATGTATATAGATGTTTTTAATATATTTGTACAACAATACAATAGTAAAATGAAATGGTAACTTTTTTACTAAAAACTGTAAAATTCATATATTTTCAAATTATTTAGCGTTATTTTATATTATGACAAAGTTCTTACTAGCCTGTTAGGGTTTTTGACAAGTCGCTTGTATTTTACAATGGCCACAAATTCAGTTGTAGGTATTAGGGATAAGATCAGGTAGGCTACTCTTGACGCAAACTCAATTTCAATACAATTCCAATCCCAAATCTAAAAAATTCAAATGGCACTATTAAAAGCGATAATATCGCTACATTGCAATTAAATTGCGTGGAAATTGAGTGAACAAATTATTATCGAGATGAGGCGTTCAATGTAGCGTTATTATCGCTTTTAAGAGTGCCACTTGAATTTTTTAGATTTGGGATTGGAAATTGATTATTGCAATTGTGTTTCAAGAGTAACCCACCAGCACCGGGGAGGCGTTGGCTAGTAGCAGCGGCAGCGGTTGTTGGGACAGTGTGGTGGGTACACGATGCACTGGTCCATGCAGTACACGTCCGCGCCGTCGCGGCCCTCGATCTCTCCCACAGCCTCGCACACTTGCCTGAAATAACATTATAGGTATAGATCATTTATTTGCAAAAAACAATAAAATTAAAAAACACACGATACACAAACAAGACACGTCAAGGGGGAATATATACGCATTTTTTAGGTGGCATAGTCGCCTTTTCTATAAATCATTGACGTAATATGTGCAATTTGAACTTTGGTCATCTACTTTTCTATATATCCAGCCCACATTAACTATGGTGTGGACAATACTTATATGTGTACATACACATTGTACTATAATTAAACTATAATTATACTATTTTAAATAAAGATTACTCTGTGCTATCCATCTTTTAAATGTCGAACTCCAAAACCACAATTCGACAAACGGTTAAAAACATATCTATAGTGAGTTTGCTATGAACTTACGGGCAGGTGCAGAGCGCGGCTGGGCAGTTAGGTGGGTACCGCAGACAGTTGGTCTGGCACCAGTTCTGCATGCCCGGAATCATACGGTACCCCTGCGTCGGCAAACAGACTTGGTCCCTGGAAACAGTCGTATAAACATATCACACAACACGTTACTTACGGCGTTGCAGGTACTATCACGCAATTTACATTATTAACAAATTATATAGGTATTTGGGGAGTTTAGTAGTAATGTAAAATTTAATTTAATGTTTTTTTGTTTAAATATAACAATTTGTTAAAAACATTTATTTCTCATAAGTATTTCATTTTAATAATAATTATGTACAAATCTTGGTCTGCGTATACAGGATGTTGGGTATATGTATGTATTCCCGAAACGTACCCATGTTAACATCAGAACAACAGATGCCAACGTCAGAAGATGGAAATTGTAAAAAAAAATTGTCGACTCTCCATACAAAAGATCCATCAGCTGATCGAGTTAGTATGGAAAGCCGAATTTTTTTTTTACAATTTCCAATTTCTGACCTTGGCATAGTATTATATAGACATGTTAACATGGGTACGTTTCGGGAATATATACATTATACCAAACATTCTGTATAGAGTTAGGAAATATATACACTTAGTTACATAAGTGTTAGTTACTTTATTCACAAAGTAGAAGTTACACAATAACATATCCAAGAAAAAGCCAACAAGTAAGTACGCACTACGATAGTTTTTATTAAATAGTATAATATAATTATATATTTTTAATAATATATTGCACGTACAATTCTTGCTTTTTGTCTTCAGTTTGAGTTCTATAAGTTTTTTTTATTTTAGATTATTTATAAAGAGATTTTGATGACATAGACCTTGACATAAAACAGAAAAGCACTTTCTTTTCCACCTAGAACCTCGGTCACAGGATATACAACGCAGATCAAAACGTGCAATAGACGACATCATGTTAGTCACACACAAGACACAAGAACAAAAACTACAACAATAATTATTATTATACACGGTGAATTTTCGTTAGTTCTAGAGACGAAACCCACTTTACATTAATCGTCAACAGAATTCAATTAGCTCAATAAAAAAAAAATAAGTTAAAGTTATTAAATAAATCCAAAATTAAAACAATGTGAGTCCGCTTTGTAAGGAAAAGAGCGACTACCCGCATTCACAGCCCTCACACCTTATCTAAGCATTGAGTACTAGGATTTATTTAGAATTTTCAATCACTTGCATGTTTTATAAATGTATTAAGTACTTCATATTGTCTTACTTTCTCATTTTTATCTCGAAAATACCTACAGCTATGTTTTCTGGCTCTACATCCAACAACAAATCACCGTGTATACAAGTACTGAGTGCTAACTGTACACTACGTAGGTAAGTGACAATAAGAGAGACGGAATCGCCGAAATTATTAACAACAGCCTCCGCCGCAGCCGCCACCGGAGCCCGCATTAAGGACAAGTGAACAGTACCTAATGACGGGCGGAGTAAACTCCTCGTCCTCCGACTCAATATCATTGCTGAAAAAAAATCACATACAATAAGGTGCTCGTTATTCACATAATTATTAAGTGTATAATACAAATGTTTGATTGCAAAAGAAAGTAAGTAAATGCACATTTTAATAAAAATAATAATTATATAGTATTTTTATACTTTTTCTACCTTACGTAGGTAGGTAAGTGATTCAACAATGTAATATGAGTTATATAGGTACATAAATATAATGTTTACCCAATGTCTACGTAAGATTCCTTCTCGGTAGCTTTATGTGTATCTCTGAAATATTAAGCGAAACCATAAGCTGGCTGAAATGAATACTGTAAAACAATTAAGAAAGACCAATTTAAAAAATGTGAAACTATGTAATAATAAAAGTTGATACCAAATACATAAATAAAAAATACTTTGTAAAATGAGTAAATAATAAGGTAAAGAAAAAAATTGCAATAGAAATTATATTAACTCTACTTCGGGGGTGGAATTCAGTGATTGCCACCGTGGTCCAAAGTCATCCCCGTAGCAGAGACGGGAAAGCTAGTGGGTAGGCCTAACGTTCACCGTCGAGTTTTTCGTGAAGTTTACAATCTTTTCATAGACCTGAGGCCGTAGCCTCAACTTGCAGCGTTGTTGCCCAGCACAATAAGCAATAGCACGTGCGTATGTCAGCTACGATCTTTATTGACAACGCTGTTGTATTCCATATTTGACCTGCTCAACATTAAGGCTGAGAGCAGCAAAACATCGTAAAGATAAAAGACTTCTGCAGTCAACCCTAAGCACACAGCTCACCTGACGACCAAGGGGAATACGTTCTGCGGCATCCTGAAGTCCCTGTAGTACAGCAGGAAGGGGTAGTCCCTCCGCAGGTCGGAGGCGAAGGCCGGGGGCAGGCCGCCGGTGCTGGTCACCACGCTGACATCCGCGCAGTTGCGGAACGTCTCCGAGCGGCCGCAGCCCACCGCCTCCGTGCCGTTCGGGCAGATGCCCCACATGTTACCTGGAAACACGGCATTCAGTTATTTTCAATCTTCCTGGGCATATGAATAAATAAGCATACAGCCCGCCTTACGGAAAGCGGCTAATTCAGACCAATGAACACTTGTGACACTCAGGGTTTAACGCGCGTGTCAGTCCTGAAGCGTCAGTTCCTATGTCCTACAATTTAACGGGATGTACCCTTCACATCGGAACACAGTAAAGCTTGAGTCCCGAGTTCAATTCCATCAGGGGTTACATTTGTACACAGCTTGGTGGGTGATAGGACAGCTTTTAGTTTCGACTGGCTAGCTACTACCCTCTTAACTGTTTGTCGTTATTTAAAAACACTATTGGTAGCATTTTTGTGTTCCGACAGTTTCAATTAAGATGAGGCAAATTCTCAGCAGTGGTGGATTCCGGTTGAAGTGCGCTTCCTTCGGCCTTATAGTCTTTGAGAAATCAAAGACTATGAGGCCGAAAGTGTAAATCGTCGGGAATCGGGAAACATCTATATTATATGAAAACATATTCCCGCAGTAGAGATTTCCCGACAGCAAAGCATCCATGAGCGTGGGTGGCAAAAATTTGTTCTTAGTTTTCCTTCGTTAAATCGGTGCGAGTTTCATTTGTCATTCGATATCGAATGGACGGATAGTAATTAAAACTCACACTAGGCACCCTATGTTTCGCTCACCTGTGTAGTAGGTCCATTGCAGCACGCACTGCGTGCAGGTGACGTAGGGCGGCAGCCGCACGCGGTACCTGAAGATCTCCTTCTTGGAGGTATCCAGCGGGATGAGGAACCGGTCCTCGCGGGAGCCCGAGATGAACAGCGGGTACCTACGACCATCGCAGCAAATTATCTCTAAATTAATTAATTAATGATCGCATTCAATTATATATTATGCAGTATTAGTGTAAGTATTAGCAGTACTATATTATAATACCAGTCACTGATACGACACCATAAGTGTCGAAATAATTACAAACATAGCTTAAGTTTTATATTACTAACAAAAACTGTATTATACTCGTTTAAATGTAAGTATGTAAAGTTCTGGTAATTATAGCTATAACCTTATACCTTTCTAAAAATAAATAAATCACAATAGATAAATTATCACATTTAAATGGTAAAAATGTTCTTCCAGTCAAAGCCAGTTCCTAGAGTGGTTGTGGTTACCGGGTGAACGGCGCTTCCGTCCTCATTATCCTATCACTTAACATTAGGTGAGATGAAAGCTTATCACTTACCCAACCCGTAAGCACAGAAGAGATAATAGCCGTAAGGAATAAAAAATATGTTGAAGAAAAGAAACTGTCCTTTTTGTTATTTTATAAAAGGTGGCAAATAAGCAGCTAATCTGGCCGGACCCCGAATGCATTAACCTTGATACCAATAAATGTATTAAGTATGTATGTTTTTATTAACAATACAACCACATCGTATTTGAAATGAAATAAATTTTAATGTAATCCCAACACGCGATAAGCAAAAATTATAACTTTAAAAAGGGTTATTTAAGTACCACAAGTCAATGACACTGGGTCTAAAAAGATAATTCAGAAAGAATCTTTTAAAAAAAAATATTATTCGTCTATTTATGATTTGGATGAATAACATTTATGTATGACTAATATACCGTCTCTCGATGTATTTTATTCGAATAACTTCGCATGCAAGCTATGGACGCTAATCATATCAAAAACGATAAAAAATAAGATGACAAAAATGTTGGCAGAGCCACGTAGGTATTAGCCAATATTATACATAGTCTATGGTATGAAGTGGTACTAAACTTATAAGTTGGGCTGGGCTAACCAAACTAATACGCTGGGCGTATTAGTTTGGCCAGCCCCAGCTGGAAGCCATTTTATATTAAAAGGAATTAAGCATTAATTGTTAAATTAAGTACAGTCAACCACGACCACGGACATCACTGATCACACTAGCACCACTATAGGTACTAAAAGTTGACAATAAGCGGCTGTCAGATTAATTAGTTTGTTTGACAAAGCGGTAAAGTGCTCAGCGACTTTTGCTGCTGACTGTAATACTCTTAAATAAATAAACAATCTTATCTGCACCTGTCGAAGCATTCCTGACTGGCTTCTTGTTTCGGGTTGTTGTTGGGGCACATTTTTATGATAAAGGTGCCGAGATGATTCGCCGTCAACTCAACTTCTATCTCGATTTCCTGAAACGTGAAACAAATTACAATTAGGGGAAGGGTGGGCAAGACGGATATCATTGTGTTTATGAGCTTATAATTTTAACAAATATGCAAATACGGAGATTTCCAAGTAAAAAACGATTAAGTAAATAATCAGCCTTTATTATAGAAAGTTATAACAATCAGTCTTTAATAATTTTCATTATAACAGCAAAAAACCATAAAAATTAGAAATATCCATTTTGCCCGCACTAGGGTGGGCAAAACGAATTCTTTGGGTGGGCAAATTGGACATACCCTTTTAATAATTATAAAAGAAACATTTAACTTCTAAAAACGTAAACACAGATAAACTTTATCATAATAAACAAAAATGTCAGGATTCCTTCTTCGAAAATGTCTAAACCAATCCTTACCAGCTACATTGTTTTTAAATTTTTCCGGATCGTTACGACCTTGGGATTTTCAAGAAACGAGCCTATTCCTTCCTTAAAGGCCGGCAACGCGTCTGCGATTCCTCTGGTTTTGCGGGTGTCCATGGGCGGCGGTGATTACTCTCCATCAGGTGACCCGCCTGCTCGTTTGCCTCCTTCTTATATAAAAAAAAAATGCGTTTTTCTTCCCCTTAGCTTGAGCAAACTGTCCAGCTAATTCCAAAAATTCATTTCTAGTAAATCCATAAAATAAAACATCTACTTTTTTAATGTGCTTAGCTAGTTCCATTTCTTCTTCAACTGTAAAAATTGTTGTATAGTGTCCTAATCCTTTTTCTGTAGAATTCTAGATTTTAAATGTCGATGCAGAGTTCCATACGGGTATACCATATCTTTCGGAAGCTTTTTTATCGATGTTTTTGAAGCTTCGTCCATCGCTTTTTCAAGTTGATCAGAGCTCGAAGAGCTTCTATTTGTTTTCCTAATATATTTATACACCATCTGAAATGAAAAGAAACTATAATTAAATTAAATAAGTGCTATATTTTTATCTGAGAAAAAGGCGGGCAAAACGGACACCGGGCAAGATGGACTTATCCATTTTGCCCGGTACTCGACTTGCTGCACATATTCACTTATTAAATCAAAAATTACCAACAGAAAGTAATTAAACGTGATTAAATGTAGAACTATGATAGGTAATCATCAGCCATACACAATGAAAAAGGAACAGTTTAAGCGCAATAAAGAAATATAACACTTTACGTACCTTAGACACATCAATGTTTTTTCGATGAAAATGAACGGAGCGTCTCCAAGGCGTGCACTTCGCGTTGAGTCCCGCGCCGCACTTAGTAACGAACTAAGATCGACGCGCGGGAGTGCAGGGTACGTTCGGAATCTTCGCCCGGTCTTTAGTTTTTAAATTATTCACGTTATTCATCTTGCCCACCCTATCCATCATGCCCCCCCTTCCCCTAAACCCTCTTCCTCATTGAAGAACCTCTCAATAAAAAAAACTTATGTGTTTGTCTAACTTGTAGTGCTTAAATTTTTATTTGGATTTTATTCAGGTAGTTTTAAAATAAAACAAACAGAGTACCTACACCATTGAGTTAAAGACTGTTTTTTTAAAGAATGTGCTTTCTTAACATCGTTACCGGGGTTTTTATGCGGCGAGCAATTCGTGATTTCACGAGCCATGTAGTGGCCGAATAAATCTACGTAGATATTTCTAGAGACTGACCAAGCATCCCCCATCCTCTACTAGATTCTCCAAAGCATGACAAGAGCGGAATACTCTGATGCTTTTAAAGGTTTGAACCTCAGCCCGGGTTTACCTTGACGCGGTAGTCCGACCACAGAGGTGGTATAGAAAAACAATAAAAGAGAGAGTGCTTTTAAATGGCCACGGGCTGGGGTTGACCGTCTCACGATAGTCTGAGCAGAAGCAGAACTAAGAAGAAGAAAAATGATGATGATATATTCCGTGACCTTTTTTTAGACAGTGGAAAACTCGTCGTTTGACTTAGAAGTGGAGTTTTTCACTGTCTAAAAAAAGGTCACGGCATATAATTCGTAAATAAAAATAATAAATATGTAAATAAAAATTCCCGAGCGTGATAGAAGATCAAGCTCGGAAATTTTTGGTTATGTGAATTTTTGGGTTCTCACCTCTAGCACAAAATAAGGAGACTGTAGAAGGTAAGCTGTAATTGGTAGCTGGAGGCACAAAAAAAGAAGACCCAGAAAGTAAGCATAACGCATAATATGCTCGAGCAACGCACACATAGACTATCTCTCACGGACATGAAATTTCGCAACAGTTGCGCCCGGACTGTTCCAACTTCTGCCTTTTTGCCCAGGCTTGAGGACCTCAACAGGTAACTGGGAGAAGGAGGAGCCTACCGATAAAACTTAGGCTACTAAAACCTCCTTAACGTGTGACATGCCGTACCTGGCCGACGCTGTAGTGCCTGGTGACGATGCCCTTGCCGTACATGCCGCCCGCCTCGTGCGGCCGCGGCTCCGTCACGTGGTCGGCGTCGCCGCACACGCCGCATCTACCCTGGTTCTGCTCCCACTGAACTGGACACAATTGTAGCTTTAATACAGAATCACAAACATACATTTAGGTAGGCATATAACCCATTTATTGGATCGTTCCCAGACCTCCGTGAATTTACATCCTTTTAACTCCACGGCTACGATATTAAAAATGTTTGCTGTTATCTTAGGCCTCTTTCATTTGAAAGAGCGTTTTGTGTCGGACCGCTGTCGTGCGTTTACACTGCGTTCCCTAATAAAACAATCGTGCGGCTGTCGTGCGGCTGGCGTTTAATATGAAACCGCACGGCAGCGGTCCGACACGAAACGCTAAATTGAAAGAGCCCTTAAAGGTCGTGGGAGAACCTTTGGAGGTTTGGAATGTCATTGATTAATAATAATAAATAATAATAATAAAAAGTTTATTTTCTCCACAAAGGTAGTCACAATTAAACTTACTACTAAATACAAGTATAGTTCACATAACCTTTGTGAGACCTGGTTTCTTACAATGGATTGTATGGCTGGAGTTCTTAGGCGGATGCGCCATTGGAGATGAGCTTAGACTTTACTACCTCCAACGAGGAATTACGCGATAACACTGGTGTGACGATCACGGCGCTGAGTGCGTGTTTTATTTGCCTTTCTATCACGTTTTCGATATCGAGAAATTTGTATGGCTGGTGATATAGGAGTTGTTTATTCAACTCGTTTATCACCAGCCGCAGGCGTTGTTTTAATGCCATTTAATTATTATGACTATCAGCGGGATGTTAAGGGTAAACAAGAATTATATAATGGTTGGGAAATCAACAGGCATTTTTTATTAAAATTTAATTAACCAAGTTACTATAAAGTAATTTTTTTTTTAATTGTGCAGTTAGCATAACGGCTAACATCTATTATTAGACAAAACTCTCTTAGATTTATCTATCGATCGATTTTCACTAGATCGAAAGTACAATTAAGTGAAAATTAGTATGACATTGAAGCAGCGCCTCCTGGCGGCATACGATAAAAGTTAACATTTTGGCAAACAAATTTTCGTTTTCTTAGACGTAATCGAATAAATACGGATAGTAAACAAAACTACACACTCACACTAGGCACGCAGATCGTCAACATTTAATTTTTAAATATACCAAACCGTTAATTCCTGCAAACGTAAAAACATATTTACAAAACAGCTAGCACACACATGTATGCCTATTTGTCATGTACTCGCAAGAACAAAGAGTTGGTTGATCACAGAGGTCACTGAACCTTCTTTATTTTCGACTCATCGCCTTCGTGCATCATTAGAGTAATCAATAGAACAAAAAATGTTTGTCCATTCTTTACCGATGCAAGGATATTGCCCCAACGCAGGAACGTGGAACAAAACACGCCAGATACCTACTTAAGACCGCAAACAATTGATTAATACTGGCGCTAATTTTTTGTTCTTATAATGATTAATTAGATTAAACGGTTAAAGCGTGGAAAACCTTTTTCTACCAAAACAATGATTTCTTGATACGATTATTTTCTTAACATATTGATGATCACTAATTAAGCTAGATGCAACCTTATTGAAGCAGGACTATTTAACAATTTTTTTGACGCGGTAGATTACGCTGTAACACCAATTTTCCATAATCTTTGTATTTAATAAATGGTAATAGTTAGAGGCTTTTGTTTACTAATTAACTACCATATTTTGTAAAAGATTATTATTCATTGTCTATTAACTATAGTCCTGTTAACCTCATTACAGTAATCTAACGTAGGAACTATGTGAACTATACCACATTGCTCACACTCAATCCCATCACCTCTCCGTTCGGCTACCGACGATAATAATCTTATATTACAACTAATTGCATTTAAGTTCCTATAATGCAAAATAATTTATTGCCATAAAATTTTTTTGTGTAGTCATTTCAATTTTTGAAAGTTAAAATTTATCTTTTAGTTTAGTTGTAATAGATTATTTAAGACGCCATCGGTAGCGTTTAGTAAAATTGAATATTTTATGCCTTTGTTCTTTGATTATACCGTTTATAATAAGTATAAGTTATTACCAAAACCCAATGTTATTCTCCAGTTGATTCCTCTTTATTGTCATTACCTAATTTAATTTGAATAGATTAACCGGTATAAGATAAATTATAGGAGATGAAAAAATAAACCTAGCTAGGAGTTTCCTTTAGAAGCATGTACAGTCACGAGCATTAACATGAAAACAATGTAGCTCATAAAACAATGGAATAAGATAGATAGATACATCACCGCTACACACGACTTTAAAGTTTATACTGACACCCCCCACCAACCGTTAGGTCATAAAGTAGATATCAGACATCCTTGCGCAAGCACAAGGGACCATCTGCGTCAGGTCATAACTCCAGATCAGGACGCGCCGAAGCGCATTCTTCATCCTTCATCCTGTGTCTCGAGCGAGTTGCCCCGTGGACACGTATAGTCCACTACCTAATATCCAGATAGGTTACCGGAGCTGTAAGCTCGCTAGCGCAGTTCGATGGCGCAGTGGTTAACGCGCCCGGTCTGCGAGTGCTGAGGTTAAGCAACTTTCGCAAAGGCCAGTCATCGGATGGGTGACCAAAAATGTATCATCTCGAGCTCCTCCGTGCTTCGGAAGGCACGTAAAGCCGTTGGTCCCGGGTGCATTATCAGTCGTTAACAACCACCTATCCGCACTGGGCCCGCGTGGTGGTTTATGGCCCGTTCTGCCCATCCATCCATAGGGAAGGCTCGTGCCCCAGCAGTGGGGACATAAAAGGAGCTGATGATGAAGCTCGCTAAGATAGATAGTCAAAAGTATGTACATGTTAATTATCGTGACTGTACTTGTAAGTGCTAGCATAGTCAAATGGAGAGGGTCGTACCTACCAGCATACCCGCCGCAGAACAGCTCGTTGTCGTTGTAGTTGACGGGGTTGGGGAAGCCGAAGCGCCACATGGAGTTGCGGGCGGGCGGGTCCATCAGCCGGCCGTGGCCCTCCGCCCCGCGGCGCGCGCTCCCCAACATCTGCAGGCGACAAAGGATTGTGAAGTTTAAAAGGTAGGGTTATCGTACACCGTTCTTGAATCTCGAAGAGAAGACAAATATGGAGACAGTTTCTCTGGACATCTTTATTTGCTGATTTTGTATGATTTTAAGATGACTAAATTAATAAAGAATAAAAGAAAAAAAGATGAAATTTTGCGTTTTTGACATTTTTAAAATATAATTGCAACTTGAATTTGACGATGTAATCAAAGTGAACTAGGTACGTTGGGCCGTGACTTGGAGACAATTTTTATTATTACATACTAGAGATTGACTATGGACTCAGGGCCGTAGCGAAGGGGGGGCATTGTGGGGCAATGCCCTACCCTAAAATACCATTGTAAAATACCTTAATAATCAACTAATAATAAGCAAAGTACTGTAAAGCAGATTTAAGACGGGAAAAAATACTAGCGTATAGTGACATCTAGTCTTACAGTGATAATATATAGGCTGTAACAAAATTCCCTTAAATGCCGAACCATCAATATGAACAACTTTTACTATGGCACCAACTTCGAAATCGCAATTTAAGGGAATTTTGTTACACCTGTATATCACCCCGACAATTAAATAAGTATTAACCTGACTCGCACATGTTCACAAATCAATAACACCAAAATTGGATTGACCAGAACAGATCAAGTAACATTTTTACTTCCGCCCTACCTGTAACCACAGCTGCCCTAGCTTAAATTCAAGTCTAGCTACGGCCCTGTTGGACTTTACAGTATAACCGGGTTTTATCACAGGTAAAAATGACCACTAATCAGCTATGCTTAGTAGTCAAAACCAAGCTATGTAGTCAAAAACGAGCTAAATGAAAATCATAAGTGCTAACTTATGATTTTCATTTAGCTCGTTTTTATAATAAAAACGTAGGCTCCTAATGTAACTGTATTGACAGCTGACGTCTCTGAGTGCGGCAGAAAGCCTAGACTTACATACCAGTGCGTTACTAACCAAAATCAAAAATGATGTGCCATACTTACTTGTAAGAGAAATATCCAGTATGTTAAAAAGGACGTCCCGCCAGACGTGTGCCGCCTCATTTCCATCTGTAAACAATAAAAATGAGAGATGACACCTGGGGCCAGTGGGTCGTGCATCGAATTAAAGTAACCCGCACGAAAATTAGTGACAAAACGTCCATAAACATAACAGGAATCCCGTGTTCCGTAACAAAACGACGAAGTTGTCGAAGCTTTTTAAAATAATATTAAATATTTATGCAGGTTGTCAGTGCCGTTGAAGTGTGTGCAAATTTGTAAGGATTCCGTTAGTCTGCCGTTTTAAGGATTTCTCGTCCAAATACGGAAATTGTGAAAAGAAGCCGCAACCGTCTTATTAAATTAAATATTTATTGGGAATTTTCTCTCTTCGCCTATTCAAAAATTCAAAATCATTAATTATTAAGTTTAGGCTACAAGTAGCTCTTATGAATGTCACTATGCCATCGATTCATAAGTCTATACAGGTGGGTTACTCTTGAAACACAATTGCAATAATCAATTTCCAATCCCAAATCTAAAAAATTCAAACGGCACTCTTAAAAGCGATAATAGCGCTACATTGGAATTAAATTGCGTGGAAATTGAGTGAACAAATTATTATTGAGATGGGGCGTTCTGAAATTGCAAAACTTATCCCAATATCGATAAATATTAATCGCATTGGAATTTTATTGAGATTGAGTTTGTGTCAAGAGTAGCCTACCAGGGCGGAAGACCTTGTACTGAGAAGAACCGGCAAGGACTTGTACTATTATGTATGTATTCTGTGGCAAGGGCAGTACCTCAGATCATAAAACCAAGAATGGCACCGGAATTTTTCAAACGAAACCTTAAATAAATAGCCGTGCCATCGAATGAATGCAACTATAAAGTATTATCCGCCATTTATATCACACTATCTTCCACCCGCTACTATCTTCCGCATTGGCTGTGTTCTAAAAGCAGTCTGGATTCCAATTGGATGGATGTGACCACATATTTCTGGAGCCAAACAGCATTGTATGGCATTGCAATGTATCGGTTTAAAGGGTAATACTAGATCGAGTGAAATTACTGGAAATGGACAAATAAGAACTAAAGTTTCAGATTCGGTAACTAGCGCGTAATACCCTTGGTGTTGGAAGCTTACATGGGCTACGATGGGTGCTTTACATCAAACTGCTTATACTGTAATACTATACGCTAGCATAACATAGAAAAAAAGTCACAAGATTTTAGGCGTTGTCCCTGGGAACATTGTATTTGACCCGTATGAAATCAAGACTCAGGCATTCTTAAATCCTCCAACTATCTATGTGTATAAATAAAAATTAGAAACAAAGAACGTCTATGTAGTCTGATGGATTGAAAATATCGGTAGAGCTTTAGTATAAGCATGTATTAATAATATATAGTCCATAGTATAAACTATACTTTACATAATAATAACAGTAAAAACAAATAATACCTTATAAAGTACTTACACACATTTAAAAAAAAACAGTAACATCCAAGAACTCCGTAGCACGCCAAGTAGGTACAGTACTTACACAGTTTAACAGGCTGAATCCTCAATAACCGTAATTAAAGTGTCATTTACTTAAGTTCAAAATTAAAAAGCAATTTTAAAAGCACGTTGCTACGGTTGACATAAATTGGCGGTGCGAATCCGCTCGCTTTGAATTAATTAAATAATTTCATTACCTTATAATTATTGTAACTGGGCACATGGTATGCAATTAAATGCAGTTTCAGCTGTCGACTGCGGACGCTGCGGAGGCCTTACAAGGTCGACCATCGACTGTTTAAGACGATTACCATCTGTATGGCTAAATTGGGGTTCATCTAAGGTTTATTAGTTATTTACTTTAGCTGTTTTAAAATATATTATTTGCAATGGGTTATTGTAAACTAGCCATAAGAGTTAATTCGTCATCGAAAAAACGCTGAAACACATGTGTGAAATCGCCACTTACTTTTTCCTAACAGCTTCACTTTCCAAAAATCAACTGTTTTGTACCATGAGTATGTGTCCGTAGCTCCGTCCGTTTTTAATCCTACATAACATTTCTGGATGGGTTTACAGGACAATATGTTACTGAACTAATTTATTGTTCCATTATATCTTTTTATTTTCTTAGTATAGGACTTTCAGATCACCAGTTCACCTCCCAGGCGGTTCAGGTTTGTGGAAAGTGTAGGAAGATACTAAGTTTCAGTGATAAACTATTCGATAACTCTTTACCTACATAAGTGTTATAGTACCTACACAGGTAATATTATTGTTTTACCATCTCTAAAGATACCCTATTTAAAGCAAATAACTATTATAATTACGAATATTATGTAGTATTTAGCTGTTAATTTACCATGTATAATAACTTATCGCGCAAGGAACAGGTCCGTACCGATATGTCGACCTCTACCACATCTGCTACGACTTAAAAGCGTACGGTATCCGAAATTCAATACTGCGCGTTATCTGCTGTTTCTTCAATAAAGCGCGGTTTTATCGACATTCGGTGCATTAACGTCAAATAAACGGCGAATCGAACTTTAATTTATATACATATCTGCGCATATCTGCGCACGCGTACCTATATAAACATTTCGACAACTCTTTCTTGATGAAATGTTTTGACAGTAAACTGGAGATAATTTGAAATCGTAAAGCAGCACAAGTGTTACCTGAATATATAACTAATTAATAATACTTAAACGACGTAAAAAGTAGGAACAAATAAAATATAATTAACTTAGCAGAAAGGTAAACAGGAAAAAAAATCACAGATTTCTCAGTCCCCGCAAGAATCGGAGCATTGAAAATGAATACAACAATTTACGAAAAAAACATTTTATTTAAACAACATAATTCCAACTTGAATGCACTTCTCGCCTGCATCTGCATCTTTCAACACCATTACCATGACGATCGATCAACAATCAAAGAAGCTACATCACTTTTTATATACGGAAATACCCGTTTTTCTACAATACCAAATCTAAAGGGACCACCTACAGGTCACAATTATTAACCGATTTTCAAAATTTTTTCACCATTTTACCCTAGGACCCTTTTTTAATTTTTTCTTAAGTCGGTTTTTTTTTAATATTTACAATTTAGTATACAAACACCCCCCAAAAACCCCGAAATTTTTTACATTTTTCAAAATTCCAAGAAAAGCTTCCAGTTGATTTTCAGAATTTAAACGCTCACACGTGTCTCGATAAATTCCTCAACTCTTGGTACTGTTTCGATCTCGATTCTCCCAAAATCCTCGGAACTATGGCCAAAAATACGTCTAAGGCAATTTGCATCTGATAACCATTTTCAATGGTAAAAACGAACACGGAAACTTCTTATTCTAACATTGTAAAACGACAAATATGTCGCCATAACAACAATGTTTGTAGCATTGTTGTGTTCCGGCAGCTAGAGATAACATAGCCAGTGCCTCACTAGTTGAGGATCCCGGGTAAAGTGCGCTTCCACCAAATGGCCTTATCATCACTTAACATCAGGTGAGATCAAGGCACTGTGCTTACCCGTAAATAAAAAAATAAAAAAAAAAAACGCTGAAATAAGGTAATAAAATAGATGCGAAAAAGTTCATTATTATTAGATTTAGTAGGTTCTCAGTTAACTGTTTATTTTTCTATATTTTCAAGTTATTCAAAGTAAAAATCTTTAGGCTTATTATTTTAATTCAATAATCGGGTTCAATGTACGACCCTGTGTAGAGATTTTCCCAAAAATATATGAATTATGTTATTACAATTGTAATTTGTACCACTGAATGCCGTTGGTTGGTTAGGTCAATAGACTCGCGGCCTTGGCAATGGAGTTAGCCAGCTCATCGCGCATACACTTAGAGCATTAAACCAACTTTAATGCTCTAAGCGCATACATCACCACAGATTATGTCATATAAGGATGTCAATCAGCGGGGGTTTGACAGTTGATGGGCAAGGCGAGGCAATTTATCAATCTAGCATTTTTTTAGGCGATTTTTAAAGGAAATTCGAGCAATAACTGAGAAAATTTTAAAAAGAAATACTTAGCTGTTTGCATATGAAGGTGGAAAGTACCCATATTTCACCAAGTTTTCCAGGGCGTCTAGACCCCGTTGTTTGATCATTAGTTAACCTGACTATTAGTCAAAACTCAATAGTTAATGTAACAAATGGTAAAAAATGACAATCAAATGTTGTTTGATTAATAGTTACGCTAACCTGCTATAGTTAAAAATTTTGACAATTTGTTAAAAAACTGAAATACATATAACATATTTATGTGTCACGCACGGCCAAACAACTAAGTAAGTAAGTAAGTAAGTAACCCTAAAATCAATTTTTGGTCAACAAACCGGAAAACAGCCACAGCAAAATATGAATATCTTTCACGATGGCGAATCGTTACAATTTTGAACGTGTCTTAAATATTATTATTGTGACCATGTATTATTATGATAATGTATTGACAGAATGTGTTATTTCTCATGTTCAGTTATTATTTTCCTTAAAGAATTGAAATGTTCAAACATAATTTATTTCGTCGTCGGAGTTGCATCGCATGCGTCCGACAAGCTACACAATCGAAGATCATTTAAATGTAAATTCGACGATTCGTCATGTGTCTCAATAATGAAGCAGAAGTAAAATTAAGACATTTCGATTTTATTTGTAGTAATTAATCCTTTTTGAATAAGCTCTCTTTACGTCTCTTGAAAATTGCTGCCCATAACAGACAGGTATGGGAAGTGATATCAAATCTTCACCATCACCATCATAAAAATGAAGAAAAACCAATTTATTAAAATAAAACAAAAAACTTGACTGCTAAAATAACTAGATAAAAATAATTATACTTTTAAAAACCGGACTTATATAAAAAATAACTGCAAAGAGAAAAAACTGAAAAGAAAAAACAAGCTCTACGATCGCAGAATTCAATTTGAGCAATGTTGTATGCAACGTGAAATATTTCCTATATAATAAATGAGTATTTATAAATAGGTACATTGGATATTGATAGTTGCTGGCGGGGACAATCACCAACCAAAGAGAGTGCGGATTTAATTGAGCTAGCCACGGTCGCTTGAATTTTGATCATGTGGTCGATCTAACAGTTTTTTGGGACTACTAATAGCTAACCCGGCCAATGTTTTAACTTTTTTTATATATTTTTTTATAGCCTATGTCACTCTCACAGTCAAAACAAATCAAACGACACCTCTTATGTTATAATCCACCATGCCGTTTGGGCTGTAGGGCGTGCCAAAGAAACAGACATACATACTCGTACATACATACACTCGAAAAAATAACCCTCCTTCTGACGCAGTCGGGTAAAAAAAAGCGTAAATTATATCATTAGCCCATAAACGTCCCATTGCTTAGCTCATGCTCATACGTGTACAAATAAGTGTTTTTTAATTCCCTTTATGATAGTTATACTTACATACAGCACAAGTATGATATAAAGTTTTAATACATTTTTACTTTTCTTATCAATAAAATGAAACACGTTACCATAGACAAATATAATTTCTTCAAATGTAAAAAATAACAGGGACTTCAGGAAAGAAACATTGTTTATTTATGTATTAGGTACTTGTTAGAAAAATTACTTTGACACTGGCTAAATGTGCTAATCGCACGAAGCCATCAACAAAAGGAAAAAAAAACAACAGAATATACGTAGTTGAGCAAAAGACTTCAACGCGCTTCGAAAGCTAATTTCGAAAATTCAAAGTCATCGCATGACAACAGGAACATAAAGTGATAGAGATTTCATACAATAACAATAAACAAATCGAATAACTATGCTGGTGCACAAAACTAACTATCACAATAGCTTTTATTTTTTTAAGATCTACAGTAGAGTTCATCATCATCATCGCCAGCTCATATACGTCCCCACTGCTGGGGCACGATCCTTCCCTATCGATGGATAGGGAGAACGGACCATAAACCACCACGCGGGCCCAGTGCGGATTGGTGGTTTTAACGACTGTTAATGCAGCCGGGACCAACCGCTTTACGTGCCTTCCGAAGCACGGAGGAGCTCTAGATGATAAATTTTTGATTACCCATCCGATGACCGGCCTTGGGAAAGTTGCTTAACCTCAGCACTCGCAGACCAGGCGCGTTAACCACTGCGCCAGGAGAGTTACCTATGTGATTATTTTTTTCTTTCTATCATCACCCTTAGTTTTACACGATATCAAAGTTCACAGTAGTTAAACTATTTGTTTACACATTGAAATTAAATACTTTACTACTAGATAGTAAGTTATACTGATTTAGTCGTATTTATTCTACATATTATTTAAACATTTTATGCCTTCGCCCCAGTCTCGCTGTGACCCGAATGAACCCTGCAAAAGGTACAAAACGTCAGGATAAAATGATAAACGCGAGTAGATCCATATAAAGGGTAAATTAAAATATTTTTACGATATATGACTAAAAATTCTTTTACATATTTTTATTGCAAATTGCTCGTGAAAAGAAGTGTGATTGCATCAATTGACTTCGAATTCTCCAAATTCACGTCTTAAGCACCTAATTGCTTCATTAATTAAAGCCTTGATTGGCGTTTAAAACTGTAATTATGTAGCAATTTTTGATGATTTTCATGTCAAGATAGGATGCTTACTTGATCATTTTTAATGTATGTAATTTCCATGTTAAGAGAATGTTTGCACCTGGCGATGATCAGAAGAAAAGCACAATGAATAATCAAATATAGACTTTTAAGAAAACAACAAGAAATTATCATATTACAAGCAGAGAAATGTTATAACTACCTATAATTATCATTAAAAAAACTATGTTATGGTTTTTTGGAATAAGGTTACCTTTGATAACCTGTTACTAAGTAGTTATTGAAACTCAGCTATTTAGATATTTAAAAAAAAATTCTTACCTCAGTTAAGGCAGAGCTTCCGCCAGTTACGCTGACTGTTTAGTTTGCCTGTCTTTTACTATTTCATACTATAATTTTATAGCATTACTTTCCCACAACAGAGCAAATGTCTTTCTTCTCTCAATTTGTCTTTATCCTGAGCTCATTCCACCACTTCCATCTGGGTCTGATTGTTCTCTGCTGTTGTCAACCGTTTACCCATGAAGTGGCAAGATCTACGTGTCGGATGCGGTCCGTGAATTTAACTCCCGAGATACTGGTTTTCCATTCTGTCTTTTTTTTAATGCATTGGCCAACACTTAATTTCCACTGACCCAAACATCGAAGGTAGAATATTAATTCCCGAAGTCAAATCTGCGTCCGATGTGCGGTCTCAAAATTATCAATACGCTCCGGCCCTACACAACCGCAATCGCCTTAAATTATCGCTTACGCAGCAAACTGATTGTTCACCATTCATCTCTTGAGCCAACAAACTGGCGTAGAGCCTGATTACATGTTATTCGCGCGTCGACTGTGCCCCGTGAAATACCAACGGGTTATCATTCAGGGAACTTAATTAAAAAGCGATATATCACAGCGCGTAAGCATATGTCTCATGACTCTGTATTGTCGATGCTTCGACGATAATGCGGGTGATTAAGCGATGGAGTGATGGAAGCCTACCGGAGATATAAATCGAGGTGCACGGAGACGCAGCAGCGGCCATTCAGACCGCAACATTACCATTTAACAAGATGCAGCCTCATTAGTGAAATGGAAACTTCTTTAACAAAAAAAATGATACTAATGGTAGCTCTTTCATTTACATATTTTTTTGAGATTTTTTGCTTTAAGTACGTCATTCACCGAGCGGTTCGACAACTTTTGCGATGCTGCATTCTTAAATTCCTAAATATCTCAAGTCTTTCCGTGCTAAGGCGCGAAGTTACTCTTCCCAGTTGTTATCGTAAGACGGCAGTTGTTACCACTCACCAACTCGCATTATATCAGCATAGTGACATATGGTCATGGCCTTATCCCCCCATAATGCTATTGTCCATATGGAAATCGTAAGCCAAGCAGTTGCACGTATTAACGTAGCTGACGATGACGATTACTTTGTAGTGTTTCTATATCTTGGGTGAGCTTTCGAATCATCCAGCTAGAACCGGTTTATATTTTTATATATAAATATATATATTCGGTTTATTGGATTAGAGCAATATTATTTCTTTTAGTGGCGGCATCGACGAATTGTTGTTAAAACATATCCTAATTAAAATAAGTCATTCTGACTACGTCAATCAACTTATAACACCTTTAAATACGTGAACAGGATTAGCGCCGATTAATTTATGTAGCGTTTACAACCAATTTGTTGGGGATCATTAAAAATTCGACAAGCAAATGAGTAATAAACAACTCATCTTCATTTTAAAACAATTCAGTACAGATGAACATATCACGTGTAATTGGTTGAGAGTGCGAATGGATTATGAGAAGGGTACAGGCAACAAGGAACTATCAACGCGACAGGCGTAACGAAGCGACGTTAATGAAATTATTGTTGGCTTATGGTGAAAGTTCATTCACTTTTGCAATGTTCACAGGTAGGTGACTTCCTGATTATGTCATTGAATTGTTTTTGATAAATTATAGTTTGACAGAAACTAAAAAATAAATAAAAGGGGCAATTCAACCAACATCAATCGTGCCTTCGTTTTACAAAAATAATGTATAAGGTCTACCATATGCGGTGTAGGAAGGCAGTTAGAATCTTATAGACCACTCTTTAAAAAGTTAAACGTTCTTGCGTTACCATCGCTATATATATTCGAAGTATTAGTATTCGCGAAGAAAAATACGGATCTTTTTACAAAAATAAAAAGGAAAATGTAATTTTCGCACAAGATATCCATCTAAATTAACTATACCAACTTCCGCTACAACCTACTTCACTAGGAATAATTTACTACCGGAGCCGATTCAAAATCTTCTATTTGCAAAGTATAAGCGGGTCATTTTTAGAATCCTAGTTGAAAATTGCTTTTACGACACTGATGAATTCATAAGATTCTGGCGTGATGGACACTTTAGAAAAATTGCAAATGAATTTTGACCATTCAGTAATTTTATATATGATGCTGATTTATAGTTATTTGTTATACAAGAGTGCAAAGTTGTTTTTTAACCGCGTGCTCAATTTTGATGACCGAGCAAGCGAAGGATTCTAAAATTGAATCACGAGCGCAGCGAGTGATTCAAAAATTAGAATCCTGAGCGTCAGCGAGGGAATCAAAAGAGCACCAGGTGAAAAATCTTTGCACTCGAGTGCAACACCTAACTTTTCATCCCACCTCAGCGAGGAAATGACTAAATGCAAAAAAAACATTTACAATCACAAGATACTTTTATTTCAGTTTAGGTATTAACTACATTATGAAAGGTAAGTATTACAGAATAATCTTTAAATTATAACAAACAATACTTAGGTATAATTAAGAAAAATTGAAAGTAACGTTGCTACAGTTACTAAGTGTAATATTTTTGTTAGGTACTGTAATGTTGGTGTTAGTAACTTGTGTACTGTAACACCTCGCTGGGTCGTTACTTAAGGAACGGGGGGTTGTATCGAATAATAATGCTTTATAGCTTTAAATATTTATATTACTTTCAACATGAAATAATAACAATCAATTCGTCGTCGCGACCCGTCCAAAGAGAATTTAACACTACGTTTAGACCCGTCACCGAGTCCGCGATGTTCTTCTTTTTTTTCTTCTACTATATTTTAATGCAGGCCACGGTGGCTGCCAGTAAGTATGCCCGAGCGAGGAGTCTCGGTTGCTACAGTACTGATAAATTAGGCACCATGGAGGTAGAAGCAAATAGGTTTAATAATGTTTTGAATTCACAAACTTAGTGCACACGATGTTCTAAATTCAATTTACTTTATCCTCTAGGGGATAAAAACGGCTTTTGCACTCAGATATCGAAGAGCAAAAATACTCTTTCCGAGATGGGGGGATGAAAAATATATTATTGTTTATTTAGATTTTATATTCAGATTTAAATAGTTAATGGTCGATTAAATTAATTATTGACATAAATTGTAATATTATTTAAGTTGTATTTTTTATTTTGTGTTTTTTTTTACATGTTGTGGTTGTCTTCTATATTTTTTGTTTTTATTGTAATGGAAAGTGTCCTGCTATGATAGGGCATTTTCCAATATTTTTGACGCTGTAAGGGAAAAAAGAGCTGGACATTTGCTGAGTTTCTTGCCGGTTCTTCTCAGTACAAGATCTCCCGCCCAGAGTAGACTTACGAACCGATGGCATAGTGACATTCATAAGATCTACTTGTAGCCTAAACTGAATAAATTATTTTGAATTTAGAATTTTTTGAATTTTGAATTAAGTTTTTTTTTTTTTTTCATTTTGTTGATGGCTTCGTGCGATTAGCACATTTAGCCAGAGTCAAAGTAATTTTTCTAACAAGTAATACATAAATAAACAATATTTCTTTTCTGTATGATGATGATGAATGATAATAGAAATGAGAAGTGAGAAATGATATACCACCCAACCCCTCGAGTTTCTCAGTAAAGATGTGGGGTTTTACTGAGTTCTCGGGCGGACTTCTTGAGAGAATTTGAAAAGTGACGTTGCACTGTTTTGTTTCATTTGCCAACACTCATGCACACTGACGAACACTTAACGGTTAATAATCCACCATTATTTCACATTAATATTCGACATAACACAAATTTTAGAAAATAAAACAAAACCGCAGACATGACTCTTCACTTTCCCGCCAAGAAGTCTTGAATTAAGTTACTTATTTTATTATTGAAATGTATTTTAAAAATTGTCCATATATTTTTAATGTTACGATAATTAGTTTAAGACATGGCGATTGTAAATTTGCTTATCCATACTTCGGTAAAACATGCAAGTGCGATAAAGCAAATAAATACATATTCTATTCTATTCTTCTTCTTCTAAAACTCTAACTATGTTAGTTATACGAACAATGGGTTTTGAAACTAACCTAATTATTGAGGTATTTGTCACCATTAAAGAATATCAAACTTTGTTGCATTTTGAAACATTTATGGTGCTTTGCTTTTTTTTTTTAATTTAAAGGACAACCAACAAGACAAACAAATACAAGCAATAACTAGGTAGAACATCTTGTAGACTTAAAGTTAGGTGTCGTCTTAATTAGAAGCTGCTACCACATGAATAAATATCTAACACGGCATGCAGACTTTTACAGAGCTTTACACAAAAAAATCTTCAGAATTCTTTTAACAATGTAACTTATTTAAAGGTTGCTGTTAAAAATATAGTTAGCAGTTATCTGAAAGTCGTAGCAAGTTAAAAATTCTCGTTGGAACAGCGACATGTTGAACGAATTTATTGAACGCTTAAAGGTTGCCTTAAATCTTGACGAGTCCTCAGCCATAACTCAACAACAACATAACGAGTTCACGTACCGCACACAAATCTCATCTCAGAAATAGGGAGCTGGTACATTAATATTGTTTATATATTTAATTATTATTGTTCCTGTATTTAAACATTTTGCTCATCGATTACCAGCACTGTTCTGTGCTTTTACTTCAAAATCTTTTCAGCTTTATAATTCCACTAGCGGACCCGGCGGACTTCGTACCGCTTTGACAGTTTCCATCATTGAGTTATATATATATCAATGGTTTCCATGACAACAAAACAAACAAATCATTTTGTATTGAAAAATTAAATTGTCGTTTTTAGTATTTTATTTAACATATTTTTTTTAAATATAGCCTTTGGTTACTCAGTGCTAATGTAGCATTCTAATGGTGAAAGATTTTTTTAAATCGGTCCAGTAGTTTTTGAGTTTATTTGTTGCAAACATACAAAAATACAAAGGTTTCCTCTTTATAATATTAGTATAGATTAATTATACACTAAAATATTGGCAGAGGTTTTATAGTAGATATGTATATAATAGATAGATAATCATAATGTGAGCAAAATCTTTATTGCTCACACACACGGAAACAAAAAGAAAACAATTGTTGCACAAATCTTAAAGCGATCCAGACCACCTTTAGAAAAAGAAAGAGATAGAGGATGTGCACAAACATTAAATAAATAAAAACATTAACCCTTCACATAGTAGTGGTAAGGATAGGAAGGACCTATATTTGCGTAAAGGAATACGCAGACATTTTTAGTACCTTATTAATCGACATTTCAACCGCGTACACTAGCCGTGGGTACGGGCTAATTCAACCTAATATACTACCTTCTATACTAAAGAGTTTGCATTAAACATTTTACAAAAAACTCTTGATAAATAATGAAATAAATATTTATTGAAAGCCAAATAATAGCGCTCATAAAATTGTCCGCATCCGGACTATCAATAACGATGGCGGCTTTAATCAGTAGATCGCTTATGCCATTTTATGTAGACGAGTACTGTATAAACATATAATTTGAGTAAAGTTTCTGTTAACAGCACGTTAAATAATAAATAACTGACGTTAACAAATGAAGTTTACTTTATGTGTTAATCTATTTATTTAAAATAGTAATTTTATTTTACACTTTCACATTATAGTTGGCTAGATTGTAAACCCAAACAAAGTGTTCACGACACGCTAAAGAACAGCAAATAATAAGTTACGTTTTTCATTTATATTTACCAAAAACAATCGCAAGATTAATCCACAAGACGTACTTTAAAAACACGTAAAGAACTAAATGCTGTCTCCATTTTAAGTTGCCAATACATAGCTTAAGTAGGTATGTACGAGTACCTACATAAAATACATTGGCAGAACGAAACTGAATGAAAAATGGTATTTTATTTTATTTATGTAAATACATAAATAAAATAAAATAAATATTTTATTTCATTTATTTTATTGTGGTATACTAATTATATGATTCATCATCATCATCATCAGCTCATTTTATGTCCCCTCTGCTGGGGCACGAGCCTTCCCTATGGATGAATAGGGAGAACGTGTACCAGTGCGGTTTGGTGGTTATTAACGACTGCTAATGCAGCCGGGACCAACGGCTTAACGTGCCTCCGAAGCACGGAGGAGCTCGAGATGACAAATTTTTGGTCACCCATCCGATGACCGGCCTTTCCTCAACACTCGCCTACCAGGTGCGTTAACCACTGCGCCATAGAGATTATTACATGGTTATTTTTTAAAAACTAGCATTAGGTATCTACTGTACCTATCTATCTATTATCTCAGTCGAAACCGGGGGCATGTTGAAGATATTTTGGCTGATAGAATATCGGATTACTGTGCGGTAGCCGTGTGGCTATCAATTGAGCGTTTTACATCAATTACCGTTGTCGAAATGTCACCACCACGATAAGGAGTAATAAATCGATTCGCTTATTAAAACCTAAAGCTCCAATTATGTACATTCACAGCCACTTGACATATTGTTATATAGCTAAGTGGAATTACCACTTTTTGCCATTCTATTTAGTTGTAACTAAATTATATGTTCCTAAAAACTGGTTGGCGCTGATATATATGTATGTTATCGGCGTATTTTTTGCTTGGTGGATAGAGCTTGGCGCGATGGCATGGGGCAGCGATTGTACAAGTTAAGCAACATTGCTAACGACGGGACCTAGGTTGGGTATGATGGGTCTAATTACTGACTTAATTAACGCATTATTTCCGATTGTTGTCATAAAAAGACACATCAAGCTGTGTTGGGTTGGGCCATCCTGGGAAGTGATGATTCGATCGGACCAATGCTTTCTTAACGTGCTTTTTGGGCTTCGGGAGGATGTGCCTTAATAATAATGAAGTTTAAAAAACAACAAAATATCGATTTGAATCTTCTAAATGAAACTTTCGGTAGGCAAACCGAACTCAAGGAATTTCAAATAAATTAATGCAGCCGAGATATACTAGCCAGAGATTTCACATGCTATGTACCTACAAACTACCAATGTACCTGAATAAATTAGCCGTGTTTATATGTCCTATTTACTGTCCGACCAACTACCCTTGACATTCACTACGTCTGAGGTCGGGGGCTCGCCTAGTGAGCTTGTTGTAGAGCTTAAAAACTACTAGACAGGCCAGCTTACCGTTGCCAGTGATATGTACGAGTACATAAAGTACCAGTTAATGTCTTAGTACCTGGATGACCGAGCTTTGCTTTTTTAACGTATAAAACGACGTTTTCTAGAAATGAAACCTATCTAGATCGATTTATCGCCCTCGAAACCCTAAATGCCGTTGGAGCTGTTTCCGAGATTCAGATTATATATATACATATATACAAGGAGGAGCTCGATGGCGCAGTGGTTAACGCGCCCGGTCTGCGAGTGCTGAGGTTAAGCAACTTTCGCAAAGGCCGGTCATCGGATGGATGACCAAAAATGTATCATCTTGAGCTCCTCCGTGCTTCGGAAAGCACGTAAAGCCGTTGGTCCCGGCTGCATTAGCAGTCGTTAAAAACCACCAATCCGCACTGGGCCCGCGTGATGGTTTATGGCCCGTTCTCCCTATCCATCCATAGGGAAGGCTCGTGCCCCAGCAGTGGGGACATAAGAATGAGCTGATGATGATATATACAAGAGTTGCTCGTTTAAAAGTTTTGTTTTTTTTGTCATCGCTAAGTGAGAGCTTAAAAATAATATAAATAATAAACTGTGACGTCCTCTTTCTGAATTGCAGTGTATTATAGTTACTACAGTAACTAGTTAGTACATTATTTCATTATTATATATTTACTATTAATTTTTTTTTTATTCCACAGCGGGGAAACGCTTCCCCTTCATTAAGTGTCATAAGGCCGAAGATGAAAGCGCACTTCGCCCGGATACGTCATAAATACCAAGGGCCGCACTATTTTAATATATAACAGTCGGAATACAACAATGCTACTAACATTGTAAGCTAGCTACCGCCAACTAGTCCAAGTACAATTTGTTCTTCCTGCTAGGAAACTAACCCAGGTCCTTTGATTTTGACACCCAGGTGCCTAACCTATCCACTAGACCCAGAAATGGTGAATTCCCTGCACCGAATTCTGGCGCCGCCGGCGCCGAGGTGAATGCATTGCGAGCCGCAAACTGAACTTGATTGATACACATCATTATACCGTTACCGCGGCTAACTTTACCAAGTCCTGTAACGTCATTTGAATACTGATTTTAATATGAATGTGCATGACACTAGTATTAGTTTTACTGCCGTTGATAACCGTGAAATTTCACAGGTAACCTATTTATTAATTTTGATTAAAATGTTTATGGAAGTTTTCAAAAAACTCCAAGGTATAGTTTTTATTCCTAGGCCGACGTTTACCTGACCAAAGTACGACTTAAGTAACTTACCCGACGTTTTTGACCTTTCAACATTTGTCAAAAGTCGCTCAGCCCAACAATTTAGCGATAAATCCTCTTTTGTTTACATCGTAAATGGAGAACTTCTAAGCAAGATTTCAGTTTTCTAAGTTCAAGACTATGGAGCAGGGCATTCATGAGTCAGTCGATGAGTGAATCAGTACTGTTTAATGTGTATTGATTGATTATTGTTATTATTTTTGATATTGCTGAGACAGTGCGGGCCCATTAACTTCTCTTTGTTTTCTTTTTTGTTACTCTTCTTATATCATCTTATTTTTGATCCGAATCCACGAAGTCAAAAATATACTTGGGTGGTTTGCACTGTGGTGCGAATCACTGAAGTACGAAAAATACATTCGCCGATTCATACCATGGTTCGAAACAGTCAATTCAAAAAGCGTCCTTCTGCGATTCACACCGTGGTGCGAACCAGTCGTGGTGTGAATCGATGAAGTACCTATTTTTTCTCTGTGTGTATACTGTCTGCCTGTTTATTGTTTGTTGTGTGTGTTAATAATAAATGCTTTTCTTTCTTTCTTTCTTTCTTTCCTCTTTCTATTGTTAGTGATAAAACTAAATATATTAAATATTGGTTATTCTAGTAGCGTTGTTCGTCCAACGCAAAAAGAAACTGGAGCACATGTCGGTGGGCTTATTCGACCGGTCCACTCGCGCTATAATTGGAGTTTCGTCGCGAATTCCACCCGTCCGACTCGCCCTCTTATTACTTCCTTATTTAGCCATTCATCTCATTTTAACCGTCAATTAATTGTTGTGACCACCAACACTTTAGCGTTCACGATACGAATGCAAGACAAACTCTTTGTTTTAAAACATCACTCATCACCATGGAGTGCCATCTTCTATAACTGAAGTTGGGAGATCAGGGTGCCAAGAGCGAGTTTCATTCGCTATTCGATCACGTTAACGAAAACGAGAATTAGTATGGCATTGAAGCACCGCGTGTCACCACTTCCTGGCGACATACGAGAAGAGTTAAAATTGTGCTATACAAATTCTCGTTTTCGTTAACGTAATCGAATAGCGAATGACACTCACTGTTCACCCAGTAGTAACTACATCTTTAGTTACAGTCAAATTAAGTTTCATTATAGCATAAAATAATTTTATTTGTCCACTTCGAATACATCGAATTATATTTTCTATAAATACCACCAATAACAAACCAACAGTAAACAACTGTTTCGCATTTGCATCTCCATTAAGATTCTTGTCAGCCATTGATCCCGGTACAACAATTAAGGGTATGTATAAATATTAATGACATCACTCGTAAAACATTATTAAACTACATATATCTGCTGAAGATCATCGGCCGGCACCCACGCGTGCAAATCAGTTCATCGGAAATCGACATAATATCTGATTAATCACTAGCCAAAAGCAATGTGTACGTAAATGTTAAAAGAGGCTATTATTTACATTAATATTGTGTTTCTTTTGGTTTTGCAGTGTGGTGCTGGGACCTCTATTTAATAACCTATATAATAGGACCCCGAGAGAAAAAAGTTTGTGCTAAAATAAACGGATACCTAAAACTGATTAAAAATAGTTGAATGGTTCGAAACGAGAGAGTAAGGTACCTACTATGTGAAATAAAAGCAAGTAGATACATATAGTAATCAATAAAAATAAGATAAGAAGACTTAATAAAAAGTATTTGTAGCCTTTACGAGAACTTTAGAAAACAGAATTAAAGATAGGCGACGGCAGTGTATTATGCAACATTGGAGGCGTCACTGAATACATAGGTACAGATCAACCCCTGAGTCCCACACGTCCGCTAAACCTCTAAACTGGCAAGGACCGCATTAAAAAAGCGCATTAAAACCCACCTGCTTAACCGAATCATTCCGCTTAAGAGACTTCGGACAAAGCTGTCTCTATGTCAGTTGACATATAGGTAATTGTGGAAAATGTTCTGGTCCATTTAAATGACATTAAAGGGTTTTTACTTTTGAAACCTTAAAAATAACAAATTTAAAAGCATCCTTGTAAATATATGATAAGTATTTAAAAAATAAGTTAAACGCGATCTCAATCTCAGCTTAAAAAGAGGAAATTACGGGCTTTGCAACATGAGATTTAACACAGTTTCTGGTCTCAAAAGAAAGGTACAGTAATAAAGTGTCTGTGTTTGCGGTCACCAAACTTTTCTTCTGTTAATAAGGGCAACATAACTGTTTCAATGTTCGCCAGCTTTACGAAAATGTCTCCTTGTTTTGTCGGAATGAGCCAGAGAACAAGCTTTCGGCCCGGCTCTTGGAAAACGGTCACCGCAGACCATTGACGCTTGTGACGTGGTTTAACTTTGTCAATGATATATTATATTTTTTTTTATAGATAGCTCGGCAAATGAATCCATCAAATGGAGTCCAGACGCGAAGATAATTGGAGCAGCGTGAAAACAAATGTAGCTGCCGGCCCACAAGGTGCTTCTTCACGCTTCTTTTGAAGGACCCCATATCATAGGAAGGAGGGAAAACGTGTGCTGGTATAGACTATTCCATCTTTTGGAGGTGCGATAAAGAAACGAGTAAATATCAAATAATATAATATATACCATTGATTGGAGTAAAATTTGTGAGTCGGTGACAATACTTCTTATACTATCTAGTTTTAATTTCGAACACGGGAGCTGCAACTTCCATAATGGATTTTAAATCGCATAAGTTATGTTGAATAAATGTTATATTTTTAATAATGATTGTCTCTCACCTTATCTATGTACTTTCTTTAAGCTTAAAAAGTTTTATTGAAATTATAGAACACTGTAATCTGTAAACCATCTCATTAATAAATAGGTAAATAACATAACTTTTAACGTAACAGGTATGAGTCAATCTGTCATTAACAAGACGATGATCTACCGTAAACAAAGCAGCCCACAGCATCTATTTACATAAACAAGCACATAATACCTATCCCGCGAGGTCGATAACCGGGCTGAAGAAACATGTTTTATGTTTTATTTAGCTAGTATATGAGTTTAAACATACGCCGACCGCCAGTTTAAACAAGAATTGTTCGACTCTATAGAACCTGTATTGGTAAAATGTTTCATTAAAATAACACATCTGGAAAATGTAGGTAATAGCGCGTGCGGGTATAATAATAGCTTAATATAAATAAATCAAATCATACTTAAAACAGTCGTTAATGCGGGTGCATTAAGTCAGCGTGGTAGGTTTCTATCCGACACCGATCTCCCCATTCGGGAAGACCCGTGATTGACACTGCACTTTATTCTTGGATTAGAATCTTCTTTTTGGAATCGGCCTTATAGGATTTTAAAAAAACACAATGTGCTTCTGGTTCACAGTTTCCATTCCAGCAGGAATGTCCATGAAAAAATGTGGAGCAAAGTTAAACTAAATATATTTTTACCTATTGTCTGTTGTAATGTATTTACCTTTGTCTCTCGATGACGTACCTGCTTTATACCCAGTTAGGTTTTTAGAATATTAAGAATTCATCATCATCATCATCAGCTCATTTATGTCCCCACTGCTGGGGCACGAGCCTTCCCTATGGATGGATAGGGAGAACGGGTCATAAACCACCACGCGGGCCCAGTGCAGATTGGTGGTTGTTAACGACTGCTAATGCAGCCGGGACCAACGGCTTTACGTGCCTTCCAAAGCACGGAGGAGCTCGAGAGTGTGAGTTTCATTCGACATTGATTCGATCACGTTAACGAGAATTTGTATGGCATAATGTTAACTCTTCTCGTTTGTCGCCAGGAGGCGCTGCTAAAATGCCATACTAATTTTCGTTTTCGTAAACGTAATCGAATATATATATCGCATACGGATAGCAAACAAAACTCACACTAGGCACCCTAGGTCCCTGGTTGCACTTTGCCCCAATTAATTGTTTAAAATTAATAATCAGGTCCATGCGTGCCGCGACATACCTCGCGTGTAAATGGCAACGAGACGTCTATGTATTCGTAAGAGGTATACAGGGTGCCATTCGATCACGTTAACGAAAACGAGAATTTGTATGGCAAAACTTTACCTCTCCACGTATTCCGCCAGGAGGTGCTGCTTCAATGCCATACAAATTTTCGTTTTCGTAAAAGTAATCGAATGAATATAAAACATAAAAGTATAGAATGCTCCAGTCTTCCCAAATATTACGCGTTTTACTTCCATTTCAACATATTTTATTTTGTTTCATTTCTCATTTTTAACTTTGTTTTTCTTGTATATAATAAGCTCTTAGTTTAAGTTTATACAACAGGTGAGACATATAGTGTTTTGGTGGAAAAAAAATAAATAAATGTTTCCCACACTCACACCAATTATCTAGCCCCAAGAAAAGCTTCCTTAAGAAACTCGTTATATGGTTAACTAGACAACGGATAAACATACTTAATATACTTAAATACATACTTATTATACATAGGAAACACCCAGACCCGAAACAATATAGAAAAACAGGTATTTCTAAATTGATCCGACCGGGGATCGAACCCGGGACCTCAGAGATAGCGACACCATGAAAACCGGTGTGCAAGCCACTCGACCAAGGAGGTCGTCAATAATAATAAACAAATTTTTATTTTATTTATTATTTATAAGACGGATACTAAACAAAACTCACACTAGGCACTCTTTAATTTATTAATCTTCAGACGAAATCTGACGACACAAATAATGACTACTTAAACAAACAATGACAATGGCATGGCACAAGTTGTGGACCAGGCTGCTGTGGCTCCTCTAAAGACAGATGACACAAGACGAAGTACTATTATCTCGTTTGTGACAGAAGAGGAGAATAAGATACTACCATAATTATTATACTTATAGGAAAACCAAAATAAGGAAGCAAAAAAGGCCTGTAACAGGTGACTTCAGTTCTACGAGTATTGCAATAACATCGAAAACATGATGAAAACTAATGAAAAGTATATTACACCGTACCAGTCAAAGAAGGGTTATAATGACATACTCAGCATAAGACGCTTGTAGGTAACATTTTTCTTAGTTTTTCGAATGTGTTAAAAGTCAAGTGACAGCTCTAACCTCAGGTTCTAACAGGAAGTACGAGTATGTTCATTTTCCCGGTAGAGACAACGGCTAACATGCGTAACCATGTTTACATGTCAACGCCACTTTTCACAACTCACAAAAGGCTATTCACTGGCGGAGAGTCACGACACGGCCCCTTTGATTTACATACGAATCCCAATGTTCGTCAGTGGTCTCCAAAATGTGGCCGCTGGGGGTATAATACGCAAATCGTACTTTAGTAACGGTCCCTTTCTTTGTTTATTAAAGACTAGCTGACCCAGCGGACTTGGTATCGCATTTCTTTTTTTTATATTTTAATATAGCCTATGTTACCCAGCGTTAATGTAGCATCCTAATGGTGAAAGAATTTTTTAAATCGGTCCAGTAGTTTTTGAGTTTATTCGTTGCAAACATACATATAAAAATACAAAGCTTTCCTCTTTATAATATTAGTATAGAAAAGGAAACTACAATGGCATAATCCAACTTATTTTCTGGGCTTGCTTCAGTAAAGGTCTCGTTTAGTTTAATTAAAACTTAACTACTACAATTTGTATGGAATATAAGCAAAGCCACTTAGTAAGAAGTCGGTTTCACAAATTCGTTTTTAGGTGGAGACGCTTCGATCGATCCAGGCTCCATAAAACGATTATTACCTACTCGTATAAAGCTGCTGCTAATGCCAACAGTTAGAATCCACTGGAAAAATAAATAAGCCTCCAGAGTTTCTTACCAGCTCTTCTCGGTTGAAGGCTCTCTCAAAATCCGAATTGGTAGTGGCTCAGTAAGTAGTTTAGTCTAAACTAATTTCTGAGTTTTTTAAGGGTTGTATTTAATCGATCACCAAACTAACCTAACCTAACCCACAAAAATACTAAGTTAGCACCTAAAAATACAAAGTTAGCACCTAAACTACTATTTAGATGCTAACTTAGCATTTTAGGTGCTAGCCTACTATTTTTTTGTGGATCAATTTATTATTTCTTGTTTTTTAATACTATCTGGATTTTTATAGTTTTGAGGTCAAGGAGTGCCTGTGAAGGCTTATGTTGAATAAATGATTTGACTTTGACTTATTAAAATACATATTAGGCATAGGTACAGATGGTCTAAGGTACAGACAGACACAGAGGCGCTAAAATACGAAGCCCACACAGAAATTCGATTACACCGATTTTTGTAATACACCCCCTGGTAACGAATTGTTTATCGACGATCTGAGTGATGGGCCTCACATTAATCACTGCGACCGGGGGGACGGTAATTCCCTTTAAAAGTAGGTTTTTATTACCGTTTTCTTTATATTTAACACGAAATAAGTGATGTGAGATATAATTGGCACCGGCATACAGAAAAGATGAATAAAACATAACGCGCAAATTAACTTGACAAGTACTGGCAACACTATTCAGTCATTTCTTTATTTTTACAGAGTTCGCGATCGCAGGATCTATATTTAAACAATATATTACTTATTATATCTATTAGAGTCACGAAAATGAATAAGGAAAAGTGGTATGGTCTGCGCATACTGATCAAAGTACTTCAAAAATAGTATCTACTTACCTACCTCTGTGTAGTACGAGTATATAGCTTCTTCAAAATCCCTAGATATTTTTGAACAGTTAAATAATTTGAGATTTTGAGAATTTGACTGTAATATGTTTACTAGCGAACGGATACGCCTAAGTGACTGAATCTAGTGACGGTTTGAATTATTTATGCAGCACATTAGCAAAGTTCCTATTAAAAAATGCAGATCGTGCGAGGCGTCACAATAATTAGAGTTTTAATAATCAAACGCACTTAAAGCCTGCTTGCTACAATAAGTATTGTAATTTTCCGCGAAAAGTACATGTAAGGTAAAGTAATTATAGGCCCTTGCAGGCCGGGTTCGATGCGCGGTCGGCGCCGAGTCCGCGTGATCCTTTTTAGCCAAAACTCTGTGTAAATCATCGGCTAATAAGTGGGTATGTCGGACGTAATTGCATCCTGCTCTTATTGAAACTTGGCGTAGGCTTACACAATGATATCACTTCGATAGTGAATAAATATAATAGTTTTCTACTAGAGATGTATGGAATGTATTAAATTCCGAAGAAAGAGGTCTTTGTTGTCAAATAATTATTATATTCCTGATAACTTGAATTCTAAATATGATACGAGGCCTTGCCCAGCAGTGGGGCAGTAATAGATTAATTACTTTTATTACGGAAGTAAATACCTACTTATGTAATTTTTAGCCTTCCTTAAGGTTCTTAAGGATTTTTATATGCTTTTAAAGATTAATCCATCGTTACATCCAATTAGACAAGTCCTCATAAAATTGATCGTATGTGATGTGCCCTTCCATGTGCCTTCACGTCTTAATTGATCGGTTATCTGCAGCAATTTTTGTTTAAACGACAATCTTCGAAATCGTATCATCAATATAAATTAAAAACCCCAAGATTTTTTACTAAGGAATGAAAAAATAACGAATTATAGAGAATTAATAAACAATATTGCGACGAAGTGGCGTTGGTCTTATTGCTTTTGGTTTTTACTCGGGAACAGGTCCGAACGATTCGAATGTCATGCAAATAAGTATAAAAGCTAAAATACCTTTAAATGGATACACCCTAATAAGTCGGAGCTGGTGTCTTGTGGAATGTGCAGAGCCACTTTAAACCTTCTCAGATGGCAGCTAACAAGAATTACAGCAGCCCACCACGACTTAGCAAATGCATCTCTACATACCAATGTATAAAGTTCACTTTTCAAGCCTCGTGAGTTAATCAAATAATTTGCAAATGCATGTCCTTTAAAAAACTGGACAGACCGAAATGGAGAAAATAAAAATCGGTGAACCGTGACATCGTTCGGTGATATAATAAGATTACATACACACTGTCCTTGATACTTTATGTCCTTTTTCTTGGAGGGTAAGGGCGTAAGTACCTTTTTTTGTTACTTTGTTTACCGTACCTTAAATAAACGTGTGTGGTCCATTTTGCAGTCAAATGTCCATAACAAAGAACACAACACACTAAAATCAAACCCTGATCTGGTGTTCCTGTTCGTGTTTATATTTACTAGCTGACCCGGCGGACTTCGTACCGCATTCTTTTTTTTTTCTTTTTTTAATATAGCCTATGTTACGCAGCGCTAATGTAGCATTCTAATGGTAAAAGAATTTTTGAAATCGCTCCAATATTTTTTGAGTTTATTCGTTGCAAACAAACATACAAAAAACAAAGCTTTCCTCTTTATGATCTATGTGTTAATCCAGGTTATAAACTATCTGTATGCCGAATTTCATCCAAATCCATCCATCCGTTGCAGCGTGAAGAAGCAACAAATATACACACATACACACAAACTTTCGCATTTAAATATTAGTGTGATAATAGTGTGATTATATGTACCTATAGATTATATTTTAGTCCGATTTATGATTACCCGAAAAGGACAACAGATCACACCCTCAGATACTATAGTGGGGCACCGCGCCTGGTGTTAGCTCGCGGAAGAGCCCGAGCCTCTAATGTCAGGGCCACCAGCCTAGCGAGCCTGCTTGACATTTCTACGACTGTAGGCGCCCGTCACTCGCGCAAGATATCCATCATACAAGCCACGGATTGATTAGAGGACCAGGAAGTCTCTATTAAATATGAATTGACAACTACCATTTTTTTAGTGCAGGTAAACGATTGGCCTTCGTCTCGCCAGATTGTAAGTAAATAAAGCCGAAAATAGCAGCGCACCTCATCCGGAATCCTTAACAATGGAGGAACAGCCTGCCTCGAACTTATGGAACAACAAAGTTGTTATGCTGACAGAAATAGAAAAAAAGGTGGTAGCCAGCCAGGCGGACTTAAAAACAAGCTCTAGTACCACTGAAACCGATCAATACAATAAGACGTACGCTGGGAAATGAACCTGAGATTCCATGTCGACACTCGAACCACTACACCACAGATACGGTAAACATAATTACAACTACATACTATACTATACTATACTACTCTACTATAACTATCTCACTATCGAAATACTTTTGTCCACCACTTTCGTGATCTGGGTTATTTTCTGGCAAAACTTTCGTTACACCATAGAAAATAAGTGTAGAAAAAGTATATTTATTTTTTTATTTTGAAGTGCTAATTGCTGCACTTAAGCTGAATTGAATATTTAGATAATATAGGAAAAAATTGCCCGGATCGCGGAAGATCCAGGTTCGATTCCTGACTGGGTCGGGTAGGCATTTAATTTTTTCATTATATTTTGTAGAAAACGTAACTTTTCTACTTACAAATATCGTAAGAAAATAATCGACGTTACCATTCACAATTTCGTACTCAATGACCAAAGCAACTAATATTAAAAACAGGTTAATTATTTGTAACCTAATGGAGTTCTAATGATTTATCAACCTTTACACCTAACGCCAAATCAGATTAGACAATGACCTACAATTGTTCACGATAAACAAATCAAATAACGTAAACAACGCCAAATGCATTGTCCAATCGGTCTCTCCGGCCCCGCTCGTTACGTCAGGGTGTCGTAATGTAGCGCTCATTATCAGGCAGTCAGCGTGCGCCTGCGCACCCGTCCTCACTTGATGCCACCACATTTAAATTATCGAACACCAGTAGTTTGATTTATGCGTATTTTTCAATTTCTAACTGAAAGGCAAAATAGGCTCTGATTGTCTGGTGGTAAAGCGCTCAGTTCGATATCCTGAGGGCCTGGGTTCAATTTCCAGGTCGGGTAAATTCTTCGTATTTTTCGATGCCGAGCCCGAGTTTGTGATCACCAACCCGTATTTGGCAAGCGTAGCGCCAATCCAATACCGTTCATTCGTAGCAATGACCTAACTTTAATGTTATATAGGTATTTTGTCAATGAGTAGACAATATGACTTCGCTTTACCATTAGGTAACATATATATAAAAGTTAACATTAGTTAACCTTACCTACAAATCGAAAAATAAAATTAATAAAATTAGCGCCTATTGTACAATTTGATGATTTTGATAAATTAGTAAAAGATACGTTTTTATTTACAAGAAAACGATTCATTTGTAGATTCATTACATACTTAAAACACAATTTTAAAAGCATACAGTTGGGTATCGAACGTACTTCGCAGAGCAATGGAGGGGAACCCGCGGGGAAGCGGGCGCTGCGGCGAGTGTCCCACAAACTAGCGCAGTTTGTGGGAGCTACCGTGAAGGGCAGCCACGTGCGCGTACTACGTGTTTTAAACGTTTTTTTTTAAATTTACGTTCAGGGATTCCTATTGAATATAATGGTGCATACACATTGTTATGTATACGGTTGTAAGTCGACGTCGAAACACAACATAAATTTAAAATTTCATATATAATTTCCCCGTGACGCAAGGTAAGTTGTTCCTATAATTTCGTAATAACTTGTACTTTGTGTTTGTTGGAATGTATGTAGCTACATGGATGGTAAAACGTATATTGTTGGTGAAGTGCAGGGTACTCCAACTACAAGAATAAATGACCGAATTCTTGTGCTCCAACAACAGAATGACTAAATAGTTTTTTTATTTATTTTGCCAACTTCTCATTAATTAATAATGAACCTTTTTACAACACATAACTATTAACTAATACGTGCCAATACAGACGAGGTTCTATAAGCATAAGTTCTTTAAAGTTTATATTTAAGATTTCTAGGCTTGTTATTTTTCATTTTTTAAACCGGTTGTTGTGGAGATCCTTGGGGGAGGCCTTTGTCCTGCAGTGGACGTCTTTTGGCTGAGATGATGATGATGAAGCAGTCCGAATGCGAATTCATTATATTGTTAAACATTTAAATCTAAAATAAACCTACACGTAAATATTTAGCAGTGCAACATTTGTAAATATGTATAATAGTATATTATTGTTAAAAAATAATTATTATATTTGATTTCAAATTTTATGACATCCCTTGCATATCGGCGAACGACCGCGTGAATACCTACGCGGGCGGCGGCATCGCCCCACATTAAAGGCGATACCCTACTGTATGAAATAGTAATACTGTGCTTAAAAGTAGGTTAAGTATTCAAATATCAATGCATATTAACCTAGAAGTGTTGCATGGAAAATATTTTGTGGGTTAATTAATTTATTATAAGGCACGCCCATTAAAAATATTATAATATGTTTCATTTCAATGTTGAATCAAAGATCGCTTACTACAACTATTACCAGTGTCAATTCGGACACTATGTCCGAATATAATGTATCCGAAACGTCAACTAGCCTACCCGGTTAGTGACCGTTTCCTGATCACTTAAAAGAAACAGGTTCTTTTTTAAATATTTTTCGGGTAAGCAGTGCCTTGATCTCACCTCATGTTAAATGATGATAAAAGGAGTTGATTAACTTTTCTTCAATTCATTAAAAACATAAAAATAAGAAATCTTTATTGAGTAAAACTTAAGTAAAAATTGCAGCTTAATCGGCAAGAAAGTTTTGTGGTTTTTCAAGCAGTAAAGGAGCCTTTCCTTTTTTATTTCCTTCACATGATAAAAATCAATAAGTACCTAATTACCTAAAAATACTTAAATTTAATATACGTTTCTCCTAATCCTAATGGTCCTAAAGGTTTATATTCGTTTTCCCATTGTGTCAGCTACTTTTATTACACAGTACAACTACCGTCGTGACTTTATCGGCCACCATAAATATCCGCAAAACAAACATCCCCATCAACTTATCGCCGAAATTACGCGTCGGCGACCGGTCCAACGTCGACTATAAATAATTCGTAAAAGTTCATATCGCAGCACCCGCCGCGAACGTGTGTGCGTAAATGTTCATGCATTATTTATTGTTTCGATGTAAGGTTACCAAACTCGCGCACTTTTGTGGAAATTAGTTTCGACTTTCCTCTTTGACTCAACGGATCTGTAAAGCTTTAGTAAAGAGTATTTGCTAGCAAAATCCGGATGCATACAATGTTTACATTTTTCAGTAAATATTTGATTAATCACCACGCTTACCAAACGCTGATTCGTAACCACAAATGCATGCATATGATGCTATGCATCCAAAAATTGGAGGTACACTACGACCGACCTGAGCATTGAACCCAGGACCGATTATCTTTGCCAAACGGCCACCTAACGAACGGTCACTGAAACCCAAAATGCATCTCAGATATTATTATTTTTTAATATTATAAGGAGGCAAACGAGCAGGCGGGTCACCTGATGGGAAGTAATCGCCGCCGCCCATGGACAACCCGCAAAACCATTTAAAAAAATATATATTTAAAAAAAACGAATAAGTAATCTAGACACGTCAAGTGTCAAGCCAAGAAACAGAAAAAACAGAACAGAACTGACGAGCCGCACCGTGTGTAATATTACACGAACCATTTGGAGCCACTTTTGACTCCCTCATAACTCAAACAATATTTAACATAAACATGTCAAATTTGGCTCATATATTGAGACTTGCGAGATACATATTATGTGCTCCAAATTTCATAAACATACCTCAAACGGCTTAACGTCCAAAAATCGTCATTTTTATCACTGACTGACTGACTTGGCTAGTTATCATATACGAATTATATTATAGACTTCGCAAGTTCTAAAGCTGTAAGTTCTAATTTTATTCTTCCGGAAAGGCTGGCTGGTAGAAACTAACCATCGAACATAGGGCTCTTCTATGACTGTTTTAGTAGGTAGGAACTTAATAATAATTCGTATATGAGAACTAGCCAAGTCAGACCTTAGGCTTCAATATATTATCCTAAGTTATAAGAATAAATTATATTTTAAGTTGTTATAAAATATTTTATGTTGTTATAAATAAATTTCAGGACTGACCATTGAACTTGGCACCCATTTAGATCTCACTTCTTTTGTCGTTGAAGTCAACAACCAAGGCATACCTATATCTTAATATTGAACTTGGCTCTCATTTCACATTAATGTTTTTGATGGGATTCACTTAACTTGACCTTTTTAGTATTATTTAATAATAAGTACAAAAATTGTATTGTACCTTTGCGTTATAAATGAAAGGACAGACCTTTATATAGCCAGGTGTAACATTCATCATTTTAAGAAAAGTGTAATGTTAATATTCCCGTTTATAAATCAAACCATACACAAAGAAGCAATTTCATTGCAGGTATCATATTTTCTACACTTCAATACAATGGGGCTGTGTCTGTTTGTACATTAATATTTTTATTTATTATTCTTTCCTACGGTTCAAGTATCAAGCAGAATCTTCTGCGTGGACTTAACATAGTTAGAAACGGTTTCCCTACTTCCTATGACATGGGGTCCTTCAAACGATGCGTGGAGAGGCACCTTGAGGGCCGGCAGGGTGAGGGTGACTTATGCTACGTTGTTCCAATCCAGACGCGAGGACAACTGGTGCAGCGTTATGCACCTGTGGTCCTCGCGTCTGGATTCCGTTTCCTTTTAACATCAGGTGGAGTGGAGTTATTTGCCGAACTAGGTATAAAAAAGCTTATACTAAACGAGAAGCTTGATGGGGCAGCGGCGTGCGCAAGTCAAGCAACTATCTCTTTGTTGATGTTTAGCAGAAGTGATTATTATCGAAATTGTAGTGAAATCTTCCTGTGACAGAGCCCCTTTTATCTTTAATTAAACCTTATGTCACTGAACTTTTTAAATTCTAGTTAATAGACGTGTAAAATATTGTTAACAAATTAGACATCAGGAAAAAACTTCCAAGACCTGGATCCGAACTCTATTTTTTTATACATATAATTTTTAAAACACATCTGTATTTTACAATTATATCCTGTTTAACACAAAACACCGAGCCCCTGCACGCATTGTGAAACAATCGGCAGATACGTCTTAATCCCCGATTGTTTCACCTTCTGTCCGGTGATTTACAACGCCTTAGAGCTTGTTCAAAGCACCGATGGCCAGAGAGATACGACCGTCATTTATAACTCCAAACCGTTTATGGTTTACTGCGAAAATCAAAAAGGAAAAACATCATAATTTATACTCTATTGAAAAAATCATGATTAAAAATCATTTTTTTCGTCAACACACTTTGATTTTTTGAAGAGTTCGCTTTACTGATAAGCTTAAATTCAAAGGTACAGGCGTGTCTTAAGTACACATCCGTACTTCTTTTACCAAATTCGTTTCAGAATTAAATACTTAAAGCTATAAAACATATTGTTTTCTAAAGTTTACGCGAACACTACACATTTAAATGAAACAACTTTTACGGATCTACTCGCGTTTATTTTACTTTACATTATTTAATGTTTATCCTGACGTTTCGGATCCTTTGCAGGGTCCGTGGTCACAGGGAGACCCTCCCTGTGACCACGGACTCCCTGTGACCACGGACCCTGCAAAGGATCCGAAACGTCAGGATAAACATTAAATAATGTAAAGTAAAATAAACGCGAGTAGATCCGTAAAAGTTGTTTCATTTAAAAGCTATAAAACATTTCAAAGCTCAACTTTGACGGATGTTTAAACCGTGGTTATGTCCAAAACGAATTTTTGTCATACCTGGATATTATGAAAACCATTACCAGGCTATAAAAATTAATCAAAATTCGCGGTAAAGCAATAATAACAGTCTTAACTTTCCTTATTGTCACGCAGATTAAAATGTATGCGCACGCGCGTCACTGCCATATTTCATTCAGAGTCAGTGTTTAAAAAACTTCATCTCATCTTTACGCTTAAAGATAACAAATAACTGCATGATATTGAATGATATAAAGAAGTAGGGCCACTTAAGTCAATGTAAAAATTGGTCACAAATTCATAGTCTAGCTAAATGTTGAATGAAATTTAGTTAAAAGTTAAAACGTACAAAACAATATGTGACTCGGACTGTCTAGTTGATAATCTATGATTAACGTCATTGATAGAGTCCAAATTATAGAGAGGCACTCAAATCGAGAAAACTAATTTTAATGTTGTAATCTGGTCTAACTTTAGATAGGTACTGGTCCAAATAACGAAATTACACCAAACACAGCATTCAAACTAATTGACGGTATATTTTACTTGACAATGTTGATTGTATTGTTAAAATAGTATCTACCTTGTACCTTGTTATCTTCTGACTATTGTAGATTTCATTTAATTATACAGAACTTGTCGTTTACAAAATAATTGTAAGCGCCTACGTCCGCAAATTCGCCGCGACAGCAATTTAATCTTCAGTTTTTTAAACAGGAAGAAAAATCAGTCTTAACTGCGATGATCCTTTAACGGACACTTACCACCAATTATTACAATTAACAAGCTATCCCCTGATAAAATCGATCATTATTTTAAATTACTTCCATTGTTGCCTACATACTTGTCAGAGCGCAGACGACACGATTTAATTATTTTAATCCATAATTTACAATAATGAATATAATAATACATATTGTTTTCATAAGTGTACCTACGTGAACATGACACATTAAAATACGTGAAGAATAAACGTTGTTCCCCCTTTTAAGCACAAGAGCTAACGGAGGGTTGTTGAGAGTGTTGAGAGGGTGTTGAGAGATTTGCTGTAATTGATCGAAGGAGGTTTGGCATATATTTTTTTTATAAATTGCACGGCAAATGACTTCAATCCACCTGATGTTAAGTGGAATGGAGTCCAGACGCCAAAACACTGGTGCAGCGTGAAAACAACACAGCATCAATCACCGTTGCCCTGCCGGCCCACAAGGTGCCAAGGTGCCTTTTCACGCCTCGTTTGAAGGAACCCATGTCATAGGATGGAGGGAAAACGTGTGCTGGTAGATTGAACCATCTTTGTTACATTCGTTGCTGTATAAACACCATATATTTTACGAATTACGGTCGAAATTCGACCATTGGGCGAAACTATCTCTGTGTGACGTTCATAAGAATTCGAAACGTCAGTATAAAAAAATTGTAAATAAAGCGAGTAGATAGCAAGAACCACAAATTGCAACTATAGTTATAATATATTATATTTCGTACGGTGTTTTTGGTTAATTTCAATTTGAAGATGGAGATCTAAGGATAGAGTAACTCTGTTAAAATTAAAAAATCACAACTCAGGACGCTGATAAAATGTCAATACAATCAAGTTACCAAACTGCAACAATGACACTTTTATACAAGCAAGAGCACGTGAATCCGAGACGTGAATGGCGTATCGGGCTACAAGGTGACACGGCGGGAGTCTGATAAAATGTCATGTATCACTAGAGAAGCTCGCGCGCACACCGTCCGAGCCAGTCCGAGCCCTCTTGGATGGTAGCGAAATTGGCGGGAAGCCTTGGTTTAACGTAACATTTTTTATTTTTAATAATGACATTGAACTCTCATTATAGTTACGTTCATCGTTAAAATTAGGGTAAGATATTGTTCAAAATTGTATTTCTGATGATATTATTTATTGTTGACAGAAAGATGTTGAACGATATACGATACTACGTCCACATCCCTCTAGTTTTATGTAGAAATGTAAGACTTTACTGGTAACTCACGCGGACTTCTTGAGAGGAATTGAAATTGATGTGCGCTTTTTTTACAGTCCAAAACTTATGCGCGTTCACGAACACTACAATACCCGACTCGGAAACAACAGGGAATAATCACCTTATACCACCATATATAATATAATACAAAACTGCAAACAATGCATTTTCCCGCCAAAAAGTTGTAATTTATAAAACCTTTATGGGTTCTTGTTTTTTATTTAATTTCGTAAATGCGGCGAATAGTAAATTGATTCAAGTCGAATCTAAGAATTCTTGTTAGGTATTGTAAAGTTTGATATCCCATTTTTATCATTAACAGCACTAGGTACTAATGATTTTGTAAAAAAATGAGTAATAAAAGTAGCTGTAATAAAATCCACCATAATCTAGAAAGTATAATAATTACTGTTGGGAGAAGCTAGATTATGAGGAACATTTTAAAATTACAGATATATGTCTGTAATCCATGGGTAAAATATACTTAACATTAAATATCCGCGCATAAAATTATCGCGCTGTTAATTTAGTCATAGGCATTTGATATGCAAAGCTCACTCAAATCGGTACCTAAAAAATCATAGTCACATTTAAGTTAAAGGACGCCAAGCACACATTCCTTTTTAAGAACAAAAAAGAGCTGGCATATTATTAAGACCAGTTTCTGGACCTAACTTAAAGTATTTAAACGGCGCAAAAAAACTTGGTCCAATTTTATTTTTTCTGATGTTGACCTTTTCTAATAACAATACCTAAATAATCTTACAAAAAAAGAAACCAATCTAATCTTGAGTATCTTTAATCATATTTAGTGTAACTTCATAAAATTACATTTGTTATGTATAAAATTTATATCGAAATATCATTAATCATCAGAACGATAAAAGCAACTTCAAATTTTAAAGAATAACATAAATAATCTTAAATGGAAAACGTTTACGTGTAATTTATTAGGACCATTGTAATTTGCTCTCTCGCTGTGTTTGGCGCCAAATTTAGCGTCATAATGATAGCAAAAAGGTTGGACCAGTGAACGAGTGCGCGCGCAGATGCGTCCGACTGGGATACTTCGAGCGATTAAACTTTTTAAAGTATTTCAGATGGATCTGCCGGAAGAGTTTTTATTGGAACATGTACAAGAGAACGGCAAGAATATCAACTTAAACACGACATGGTTCCGTAGATAAAACAACCTTGTGTGTAGTAAGCAGCCAACAGACAATAAAGCAAAGTTAGAGCAAATTAATAAATTACTTTACCAGTGTAAGTTAAATAAATCTACGAATCTTGTCTACGATTAAATGAACAACGACATAGAAATTAATAATAAAGTAATCAATCATACACATGACACACACTAAATTTATAAATTCTTCTAGCATATTTATATATTTTTAATTAACAAAAAAGTACTTATCTCATTGTTTATTCATCTTTTTTGCTTTAAAAAATTCAAATTCAATTTCAAAATATTTTTATCAGTTTAGACTACAAATGGCTCTTATGAATGTCACCACGTTATCGGTTCATAATTCTCCTACTCCGTAAGAATTTCGAAAACCGGCCTTATTCCCTGTCTCCATTAAACTTCTGTGCAATATTTCAGCTTTGAGACTGACTTGGCTCATTCGGTTACTGAATTAGGGCTCTTTTTTTACAGATCGACTCTTTCATATTGGTTGTAGTGCCGTTTAATTTAGCTCTGGGTGGAATGGAATCTCTCAGTCATCCATCACGGACCCTGCAGAGGGTTTGAAATGTCAATGATAATGTAATAATTAAGTAAAATAAACGAGAGTAGATACATATAGTGTTTCATTTCAAGACGTAAAATAATTTGTTGTCGCTATTGCTCCCTTGGGAACTTGTCCCTTTTCCTGGTTACTAAGCTTTCGGCAACAGCACTGCTAAGCAGTACACTATCGATTGACATGTACATACACCAGTGAACATGCTAAAAATTATCTCTTCTTAATAATCGAAGGAGGAGATGAAAGATTAGGCAAACGAATCGTTAAAGAGCCGTTAACGTATTACCATAAATTATGACGGGCAATAAAGTATTTTAACTACTAATTTATGTGACCGACTGTCTCATTATGCGGCTCCCTGATATGGCGAAGAACATTATATTGTAAGGCGTGAAATTACCAGTCTCTATATGATGGGTATCACATCACAAGTAACGTTCGCTCGGTTGGATTGTCATCTTTTTTTTATAAACGAAAATGTCAGCCACTATATGCTGTTAATATTACCGGTTTGACTTTGTTTGTCAATTCGAGAGTCCTGCTCCTTTTGTGCGGCCGTGTTAACAGAGATTGCCCGTGATCGGCCCATTCTTTTATTAGCTACTCGTGACAAAATTAAAAAGAACTCGATACGGTCCGGCGAGACAAACGAAGTTGGCATGGTAATCTCGTGTCGGTAGGCTTAAGTTGTGTTCAGATAAATATGTAACAAAAGCAGCCTTAACATTTTATTGTCAGTTTCTTTTTGGTTGAGTATATTAATGAATATGAATAAATAACTTTAATTATACCAATAGGAAAAAGAATCCAAAATAGTAGTTTTATTCGAAAATTGTCGTTATAAAAATCCAAAATAGTTGTTAATAACGGCGCCAATAATTTATGTTACGTTACGTTTATGTTGAATAAATGTTTTCTTATATCACATTCAGACTTCAGCGTATGTTGATATCTTATGAAAGTCGCGTACCTATAGGCAAAAGTGCACATAGTCCGCTTCGGCATTTTATAAAAGTTCAGTACAAAAAACTTCAACGCGCTGCGTACAATATAACGATGGTATAGATTCACTTAAGATATTAAGTCGATTGGATTTTATTTATTTTTTGTGTTAGATTTTATTGATACTTCATTCTAAATACCGTTTATTATTAGAACGTATACAAGCTTCTTTAAAATTAATAAATAGATACACACATACATACATTGTTCGTTTAAAATGTTGTTGAAAAATTTTATGAAAATTCCTTTGTTTCAAAAAGTTTAAACTTTTAAACGCAGTTGAATGACCAGTATAAATCCAAAATTTCCTAAAATTATAATAATAATATATTTTGCTTACCTTGAACTGTTCAGTCCAGAAAAAAGTTCAAACACAATTTCCACACACGTGGTACTGGCACAATAGTACAAAATCACGGTTTCGAAAAAAAAAATATGTTAAACTATTCTAAATTCGAAAGGCGCGCGCAACTGTAGAAATGTGTCAGTGGCTCGGCGGCGGACGGGGGCGACCTAGGCGCGCGCGCGGTTTGAATGGCAATGGCGTCGGGTCCGAAATTGATTTTTTTTTTCGAAAATATTTGGTAGTCGTATTGTCGCATCGGTGGCGGTGTTTTAAATGGCGCGGCGGCACGCTGTACCCGCGGCACTGGCCACCAGCCGCAGGACATCGACTTTATAAATTGACTTTGTCCATCTCACGTAACTGTAAATAGGTTTCGGCAGAGTTTTCGGCGTATGACACACTAGTCTACTCTTAATTAACAATTTTACAGATAATCGATTAACAATGTGTTATTAGCGCACTTCAACTAGGTCAAGAAGCACATTGTATATCAAGCTTATATACCTACTAGAAGCTGAGATTAAAGGCTCGTTCAGTGTTTCGTCTCAAAACACGTTCGTCCCAATGGGACGAAACACTGAATTCAAAAATATATTATTTTTTGTTCTGCGATTCGTCCCATTGAATTAATTCTTATAACATAATGAGATTAAGTACCGTCAGCAAGTAAATGTAATAAAAGACAAAACATTAGTTTGGTAAAAATGTCTGTATTTAAAAGGAAATCAACAATAAACATGTTTTTATACTTAAATCATATTAAAAGTAAATACAGTAAGGTTAACAAAAATAAAGGATTTATTGTAAAAATAGTAACTTTTTAAGTTTTAATCACATATTTGAGCGGTAATTCGTCGCAAATATTAATGTTAAAGTTATGACTGCTTAAACAATATAAAATCCCACTAATTTCACTCTAATATGACAGAAAAAATCACACGTCGATAGAAAATCTTAACTACTTATATTAATAAGAAATCACAGCTTACAATCACAGAATCAAATATGTATTATCAATGATTTTAAATCAGTCTTAATCTAAATATTTATCTTAAAAAAATCAACACTTAAGTTTTAATCACGTATTCTTGTCAAACATAGAAAATCTTAACTACTTATATTTATAAGAAATCACAACTTAGAATCACAGAATCAAATATGTACTATCAATGATTTTTAATCAGTCTTAATCTAAACATTTATCTTAAAAAAATCAACACTTAAGTTTTAATTACGTATTCTTCTCAAATATAGAAAATCTTAACTACTTATATTAATAAGAAATCACAACTTAGAATCACAGAATCAAATATGTACTATCAATGATTTTAAATCAGTCTTAATCTAAACATTTATCTTAAAAAAATCAACACTTTAGTTTTAATTACGTATTCTTCTCAAATATAGAAAATCTTAACTACTTATATTAATAAGAAATCACAACTTAGAATCACAGAATCAAATATGTATTATCAATGATTTTAAATCAGTCTTAATCTAAATATTTATCTTAAAAAAATCAACACTTAAGTTTTAATCACGTATTCTTCGCTTATATTAATTATACATGTGTCTATGACAGTCAAAACAATTTAAAAAATCCACTAAATCAAAATACTTATTTGTAAAAAAACTTAATTATGTTATTGATGAAATTAACGTTTTCACGCGGAAAAATTTACAACGGTAGTTAGTAATATAATTTTATTTATTAAACTTTTTTGCTGATATTACTTTGCAAAAATTTTGCTTAGAAATGCGGAAAAAAACTCAATGGGACGAATCCAGAACGAAAAATATATTTTTTTTGAATTCAGTGTTTCGTCCCATTGGGACGAACGTGTTGTGGGACGAATCACTGAACGAGCCAGATTAAATGGATACTCAAAAAGATTTGCTATTCGCCGACACTACTTTACCTCACTTTCGAATGTCAATGATGCTTTTTATTGTAATTTTTTCTTAATTTATTTTGTGATATACCTAATATGAATTAAAGTATTTTACATTAAAAACAAAACACCGGCTTTTTATCTATGGCATTACTAACCTGTAGTATAGTTAAATACATTTTAAGATTTATGCGTTTGTTTTACTATGCCTCGATATAGTCGTATTTACCACGTACATACTTACCTATAAATGTACTTAAAATACGTCGGTTATAGGCTTAGAGCATTAATGCTCTATGGTTATAGGCAAGCTTGTACATACCATGCTGTGGCACGTATTGTCTCTGGCTAGCTAGGATAGCGCTCCTAACTATACGTTCACTAACTACTATTAATATGACTGATTTTTTTTACAATTCGATCGAATAAACATTAACTGCAATTTGTATGAGGTCGTAGCAGCGCCATCTAGCGAAAAACTCGTGTAGCCAACTTGTACTTTTTATCCTGTTTTATTTACAAAAAAAAACCACTTTGCAAGTGGTACGTGGATAAAGAAAATACAACATACCTGCTTAGTGAACAATAAAAAATAAAATAAAAAAATTGGTTGTCTGTAAAGTCGGTTTACTGACGATAGTTGAACGTGACAACGTCTTAAGAAGGTGTCGGGAGGTGTTGGGGGTGTCGGGGGGTGTTGGGGGTACGTACCGCGGTGACGATGCCGGCCACGGGCTTGCACAGCAGCCTGCAGCAGCCCGTCGAACAGGTAGGCGGGAGGAGTTGGGGGTGTCGGGAGGTGTTGGGGGTGTCGGGGGGTGTTGGGGGTACGTACCGCGGTGGCGATGCCGGCCACGGGATTGCACAGCAGCAGCAGCCCGTCGAACAGGTAGGCGGGAGGAGTTGGTGGTGTCGGGAGGTGTTGCGGGTGTCGGGGGGTGTTGGGGGTAAGTACCGCGGTGGCGATGCCAGACACGGGCTTGCACAGCAGCACGGCTAAATTTCTACTCAGCCGATTGTGCTTCTTTGTCGCTCGTTCCGCGCTCTCGCTTGCACTTCAAGCCTTACATGGAACGCCTCAAAGCGAGGTAACGCCGAACTTTTTCGTGCGTGCAGCCGACTCTATCGAATTATAAGACGTTGTCACGTCAAAAACAAATATTTTTTATGTAGTCCGAGCGAAGATTATATCCGTTAGTCAGTATATCTAGTGACATCTAGTGGTGACCCTGTTATGATCCCACACAATACACATGACAGCACATTAAAATAAGTAATGTCTCGATCGAATCGTGAAAAAAAAATGAACTAAGCAAAAACCTATAATGAACGCGAGGACGAAGAGATCCGTATAAAGCCTATTTATGTTTTACAAACGTGCGCTTGAAATGTGATTGTTTCAGTTTCATCTGTTATCTGTTATAGAGCATCATAAAGTATCATAATCAGCTATACTATTAGGAAAGTTGACTGTTCAATTATATAATTGTTAATGTTTTAAAAACTGTTACATGACTTCATTTGTGCTTTTAATGTTTCGGAACGAATTGTTATTGTTTATTATCCTTATAGGCAATGCAGTCCTCAATTGATAGAGGCCTTGAAAACCATCTAATTTTGTAGTGCTGCTGCTTGAAGCAAATAGTTATTTCCCAGAACAATATGACCATTTCGACAATAATTAGCCAACAGTGACTTATGTATTTCTGACCCTAAGCAAATCGTCAAGTCGGAGTGTGTGGAACACGCCCCCGGCCGCGTCGTTGTGTACTACAGCAGGCAATACCTGGTGGGTTACTCTTGAAACACAATCAATTTCCAATCCCAAATCTAAAAAATTTAAATGACTCTCTTAAAAGCGATAATAGCGCTACATTGCAATTAAATTGCGTGGAAATTGAGTGAACAAATTATTATCGAGATGGGGCGTTCCAAAATTGCGAAACTTATCCCAATATCGATACATATTAATCGCATTGGAATTGTATCGAGATTGAGTTTGCGTCAAGAGTAGCCTACCTGCTCTGCACACACGCCTGCAAATCTACCTGCCACACACTGTCACCTTTAGACTTCGAACTTTATGCCTAAAGCATATGGTTGAATATGTATTGAAGAAATTTAACCGTTTTGGATCGTCGTTTAGAACGTCTGTACGACACAGGCTTTTTCAAATTAAATACGTACGAAAAGCCCGTTTGTTTCAGAGCATCATCTGCTCTCCACGGAGGCACTGGGTTTTTTTATTCAAAATGCAATAACATCATCTTAAAAGACAGGTCAGAGAGATATTCAAAATGAGAAAACTGTTCATGATGATGTGATATGCCCTTAGTTGAAATTGTGAACTTCGCCTTTAAGAGATCGGGGATCTTCCGTTTCTTACCGTTTTAAGTCACAGTTACATGGTAGGGTAAAATTGACGGGTTGAATTCAAGAATGTCTTGTTATAACTTAGATAGTTACTATTTCATGATCCATAGTGACCGCGACACGGATAGATGAAAGAAGCCGAAAGATGAAGTAAGGTATTTACACATCATGAACAGTTTTTTTAATTTCGAATGACTTTCTGATTTGTCTGTGTTTTATAGACTTTTAGAGTGATACAATTGCAGTGCTCTGAAGAAATCTTTAACCTTAAATTTTACTTAATATTTTTAAGTGCTAATTGCTGCACTGAAGCTGAATTTGAGCTTTGAACTTATCCCACGTTCTCCTTTCATCCATAGGAGTACGCTCTGGAGTCACCGCTGTACTATCTCGAACATTCCATCGCGCACAAAGAAATAGTCCACCAGCACACGTTTTCCCTCCTTCCTATGACTTGGGGTCCTTTAAGTGAGGGTGACTGATGCTGCGTTGTTTTCCCGCTGCACTAAATTGTCCTCGCATCTGGACTGTCTCCACTTAACATCAGGTGGATTGGAGTCATTTGCCGAGCTATGTATATAAAAAAAACCCAGTGCAGTGAAGAGCAGGCTATGCTTTGTAGCAATCGGGCTTTTGAGTCGTATTTAATTTTAAAATGCCTGTGTTGTACAGAGCAGGCGTTGTCTGTAGCCCACAGGTATTTCTAACATCGCTGCCTCCGCGCCGCCCGGGCGGCCGGCGCGGCGGGCGGCGCGGCGTGTAGGCGTAACAATGAGCAAGAAATGCGTGTGCGACACCTTAATGCTAATTCTGTTATTGGGAGGTACTCGTTATACAATAAGTCGAAGAGACCACTTTGGCTCTTTGCAACCAAAATATCAAAAATATTGTTTTCCAAAGTTTACGCGAAATAAAACATCTTGATATGAATGAATATAGTATTTTATTATGTAGGTATACCTAACATAGATTTTATTTTCATCTTTGCAAATGAAAATTCCATTCTATTATAATATATTATGCCAACCCGCACTGGGCCCGCGTGGTGGCTTATGGCCCGTTCTCCCTATCCATCCATAGGGAAGGCTCGTGCCCCAGCAGTGGGGACATTAAATGAGCTGATGATGATGATGATGATAATATATTATTAAAGTGTTCGGGGTTGATACTTAAATAAGCTTAAAGTGTTTTGTACAACGAAATGCTCACGGACGAGTAAATTTTAGGTTACTTTCGAGAGGTAGGTAGGTAAGTTGGGTTAAAAAGTTTTTAGACCCACAGACTTTCTTTCTACACCACAGCTAAGGTTTGCTGGAAGAGATTTCTTTTAGAAATAAGATCACTTTAGTAGACGTTATGTTTAACGTGTGTCTTATTGTTATCTTTCTGCAATAAAGCATTTATATTAAACATATAATTCCTTAACTAAGTTGTTATGTGTTAACTTTTATATCATGACGGTTCTGCAAAACTGCTGTATGACTATGAAAGTCATGAAAGTTCTTAATAGTCATTGGATCCAAATAGTTATTTACCTACTCTAATTTGACTTAATTAGATTGTTTAACATATTAAAATGTTCCAACATGATAAATATAGCGCTCCAATATACTGGGCCATATTAATAATTTTCTTGTATTACTGGATGTGGCGATAGTCGGCCCAAGTCAGAGAATGAATGTGTTTCTCATTAACTACTGCTTGTGTAAAATCAACTGATTAATGAAACCAGAAAAAGCTATCCACGTGTTTCACTAGGAGGCGCTACCTCAATGCCATACATATTCCCATCTGCGGTCACCGGAAAAATTTCCTAAAAACACAACGACTGTATCTAGCACTGATATGCTTAGTTCGACTTAACCTTTTTAGATCAATAAACGTGTCAGAATCATAACAAAACATGATTATTGAGGAAACATTTATTAATGTATGTAATGATACGGTATCCAACGCGAATTCCTCAAAAACGTGGTAATAGCCTAATCTTAATTAGTTTTAAATCACACCAACCAAAACATCTCCGGAATAAAGTTAATTGCAGTCCAATGACCCACTGACCTAGTATGAAACAATGTTAATACGGGTGACTCTGCTTTTAATATTACGTAGATATAGTTGCTGAGTAATGATGACTAAGGGATATAGACTAGAACAACACTTCATTCCTCACCCAAGACACGGTCAACCCGAACAGAGGTCCTAGAGTGGCTTATTCTGGGTTATTCATTATTGATTGTTTACTTACATATCAAATGTTCAAATAATTCTTAACTCAAATTTTGTTTCGAACAAATTACAATTTAAAAAAGACAAAGTGTTGAAAAAATTCCACGAGCGGGATTCGAACCCGCACCCCATGACGTGCCGGGTCAGGTGTACTGCCAACTATGCTGTATTCTCCATTCTTGACATGATAAGAACTACCGTATCTGCACGAACCAAAAAGTTCTACTTGTTTGCCAAAGGCCAATGCTAAAGGCGTCCGAAAACAAATTCTTTACAAAAAATATATCATGAAACGGTAAAGACTAAAAACCGTTAAAAAAACATCCACCAAAAATTCTACATCCGAACAGCACAAATAAATATGTTCAAACCTTGAGCTTCGCACAAGCCTCCTCTCCATTAAGCCAAAGGTGAAAACTTTTATGCAAATGGACGACTTATAATGACCGCTTTATGTGCTTTTATCCTCAACAAAACGGCATGTTTCGAATTTAGTATAAAATATTACATTATTTATGTATCCATCGGACCTCTGCAATTTATTATGTATCGACAGTTTTTTTTAAAGTTCATATTTTGATTGCAGGTGGCTTTGACTTTGCTCAATAATCAATTTTAGAAGAAATGACGGGATCTCTGGTTTGCAGCTCCAATTATCAAAGCTTGGGCGAGGTATTTATATCAGCTACGTACAACATCCTAGATTCCTTGGTTTTTACAATCTCGACTGAAAACGATATAGAGACGTAACCGAAATATTAAATTTTAATATTTTATTTAAATAATAAGAAATTTTTAACACTTTTTTTTGTCCAATAAGACTAAACAAAGTATTTGAGGTTAATTACCTCATTTATTCATCAAAATTAAATTATTATAGAAACAAATTTAGTAACAGTATAGCACAGCCTGAGAGTAGGTACACGACCAAGTAGCTAGCCAGCAAAATCAATGGCGAAATGTAATATTGACTAGGCGCTGTGAAGCTTCATAACTCATATAGACCGTTTCTATCTAGCTGCCTTATAACTGACATCTCGGCCAAAAATGAAATATTGCCTGTGCGGCCGACACCGAATTTTTGATAGCTTTTTGGGTGTAAGCGTGATTGATCAGTCAACTTATATTGTATCATCACCTGATCAAGCTGGGGCACGACTGCACGAGCCTTCCCTGTGGATGGAAACGAGCCATAAAACACCACACGGGCCCAGTGCAGATTGGTTGGTAACGACTGCTAATGCAGCTGGGACCAACGGGTTAACGTGTCTTCCGAAGCACGGAGGGCCTCGTAAGATAAATATTTGGTCACCCATCCGGTTACCAGTTAAGTTGCTTAATTTCATCAATCGCAGACCAAGCGCTCTCGTATAGCCAGCAGCAAATCGCTGAACAACAATACATTGTCAAACCAACTATTACTCGTATAATAGGCGCTTGTCAATATTTAGTAAAGTTACTGACATATCAGATGGTACTAAAGTCAGCTCTCAGAATAATAACTAAAGTCAGCTACTTCTGATGATGTCAGTATTTAAGTTTTTTTTCTCAAATATACGAGTATAACTCATAATAATATGCCTGTTAGGTACACTCATGACTAGATATACAATTATGCTACAACTACAAGCAAGAGTAAATGCAGTCTTATTTGAAAAGCTCCTACTATTATATAGACTTGTATTTTTGTTTTGTATATATAATTTTAACGCAAATTTTGTAGCGAAACAAATTACAAAAATACAAATGTTGAAAAAATTTCCACAAGCAGGATTTGAACCTGCACCCTTCTGACATACCGGGTCAGGTGCTCTCCCAATTGAGCAATTGTGGTTCTAACCAGCCCACCGAAATTATTCAACACTATTTACTTTTTTACTTTGAAAGCCAAAGGCGCCCATTCAATGTCAACAATCATGTCATTATGTCAGAAGGGTCAGAAAATTTTTTCAACATTTGTGTTTTTGTAATTTACTCTAAAATGTTTTTGTTTTGTTTACATAATTTTTAACGCAAATTTTGATGCGAAACAAATTACAAAAACACAACTCTATTACTCTACTTGTATGACCTCTTATATATAACAGTTTAATAGTGGTCAGTAAGTTTTTCAGTTTTCATATCCGATATTCTTAAGTTAACTGCTCAAATTCTGACCCAGAGTAAAATAGCCACTTCTGTTAATATGGCTTACCCGCGTTTTCTTAATATATAGCGACTATTACTGCATGATGATGACATAATTTTGGATAGGATGACATTAACTGCATTTACATAACCATAAAATTGATTGATCCGAGATCGTAAATAAAAAAGGACATTTTAAATTATAAATTTTTTATGTATCATAATTTTGAACATTTTATACTTTATGACGTAGCATTAAGGTCGAAATTGTCATCAGTGTAAGAGTTGCATCGTTGAAAATAATAACTTCATAACAGAAAACGCAATTTTTATAGCTCTATCTGAGCCGATGTTTTCGCCGCAAGTCATAAAAATAATAGTAAGTCCTGAATAAAACACAAAATGCTTATAATACGTATAATTAAAAAGATCTTTTCTTATTATCATCTACATCTGTAAAAACAATTCACATACGCCTATGTACAATTGTCACAACACATTTACATCATAATTAATTGTAATCACAAATATATATAATCTGAAACAAAGTCGACAGTCGAAAATCCACTTCATTTACAACATTAAATACAGCGCAACATTTGATCAGTATGTTACAATAATTTACATATTTACATTTTAAATACTGCATACATTTCTCTAACAAATCAGTTTGTCTCCTGACTCTCTACTCTCTACTTTTATGAATTCATTAAATTAACCAAGGTCACTGCTACAACGTATATAACAAAGTATTTGAAATGCAATTCCATTATATAAATATAAAAATACAACTGACTGATACCATTGTGGTGTTCAACCACTGATAAGTCAGTTCATTTGTTAGTTCATTTCCCCTAATACTCCTAAATATCCAGCGTATAGAGCTATGTGTCGGCAGCCTATATAGTAAAAGTCCCGACAAATTATTAATTCAAACGGATAAACTATTGTGAACTGTGAATTTTTTGAGAGTAAATCACGAACTAAATTTGCACATGCGCAGAGCATATAAAGTTTAAACTCCATTACGCTGAAAATAATGACATAGGTAACTTTGAACGACTAGCGAGTTTAGTCTAATCTAAAAAGTTAATTTCCTATATAACTTTTCTAGTACTTATTCACTTTATGTCGTCTGGCTATATCAATATGAAATTTGAATCGTTTTAAGAATATGCAACAGTAACAAAAAAGTTGCTTTTAGAAAGTTCAGACACTCCGCAGACAGCAACTGGACAACTAAAATTCAGCTATTTCCAGGATTTATCAGGATGTATCCTGAAGAAACTGCGCGGACGTAGCAACTCTAGTCGCTATGTCCGCATGTATGTATGTCGATTATCGACAAATTTTCTGTTGGTGCAATCGATTATTAAATTAGGTTTAAATTGCTGAAACTAGCACCTGTCAAACTTGTACTAGTTGTGTCAAGTTGCTGATTTCTCCAAATGGCAAACACTGACTGTTGACTATGGATTTGAAAAGTTTATTTAGAATTGCGACAACTGTTGCTGCAAGTGGCAACCTTAAACGATCACTTTTAGAAAGTTGATAGTTTCTTCAACTTAGTTGCTAGTTCCTGCAACTGAAGTTGCTCTGCCTGCAGAGCGCCTAATAATGTAACAGCTCTATACCATACCATACCTATTTTGAAAATCATTTTTAAATATGAATCTCCAAATGTAAATCACAAAAAAATCTAAAAAAATATACAATGTCTTTTTGCAACATAAAAATGGGCAATGAACAGATTATAAAGTGAGGTGATTATGTTATTTATGCTTTCTCTCAAATTTTGTCAAAATAAAAAAATAATGTTCATAAAAACAAGTTATACAGGTCGATTGAGCCAAATTAATAATTCATTCGTTTAATTGGAATCAAAGAATATACATTTTTGGTATTATTATCATGAACTAATCACAGAAAATATTTGTGGACGTCTTTTGGCTGAGATGATGATGATGATGATGAACCATCTATAGCTATATTTAATGGTATTCAGTATTTTATTGAATTTTGCTTACTGAATACTTTACATTTATTTGTAATATTCGAAACAATTCATGAACATAGAAAAAAGGTAAGTTATCAATTTACATATGAAAAGGACGCGTTGCACACACACGAAGAAGGGCTTATTAGTAAAATTATCCAAATAACTGAGATCGTCAAATCTAGCAAGCTATCATGAATCAATATCATGTTACAAGAAATATACATCAACAACAAAACTAGAATTTCTAGTCTCACTTCATATGAGGACAAAAACACTTGCGACCCATTCCGTGTTATCGAGACTCTGAATAAGATCTTATGGTGAAACCCGAAATTATGGTATACAATACAAGCTCATGTTTTTAATATTCATAAAATACATAGTAACTGAATTCATGGCAAGACAGTCGAAAAAATCAGGTGCTTTCTAGTAGAATTGCAAAAGACTGTCGCATGTTTATCGAAACTCATATTCAGTTGAAAACTATAGTAACGTGCTATCACCATAAAGAGCTTCGTATAATAAACCAAGACACTTTCAATTTCATAAACAGTTGTACAGAAGCTGAACATAACCTAAAAATCACCAAAATAAAAAATATAGACTAAATAAAATAATCGTGGCAAAAACACCTTGAAAAATTCAATGATTTCATTTAACACATGCCGTCGCACGTCCCCTGGTCCTATACGTATAAGCTCCGAAATCTTTACAACTACCATATTGCTTGGCCGCCCGAGGCCGCCGTTCACTCCCTAGCGTCTGCGGCGCCGTACGTGAAACCACAATCGTCAACACTAAACCTAATATGTGTACAGTTATGAGGCTCGTCTTTTTATAGTCACTTTACCGCGTGCCAACTGGGATATGTATATCCTGAATCGTTCTAGGTTTTGCCGCTTCACCCATATCTGAAACAAAAAAGGTCATTTTAAAGTTTCTTTCTCTTAGAACAGAAGTGTAGTAGTCGCTAGAAACAAGACTTGTTATATTAAGGCGAAGGGTAAGGCACACTAGCGCCACCAATTGATAATTTGACAATTACTAACGGACCGGATCTTTTTTTAAACATTGCGTACCGTCCGATAACAAGAAAGCATCCATAGTATTTATTTAATAATTGTGCACTACTTTTTGTTGCGTGGTTTATTCACAAAACGGGCTATCGCATTTATTCACAAACAATGGCCACTTTTGGAGTTAGCGAATGAATACAAAAACAAACCTAAAAGTAGTGCACAATTATTAAATAATAGATGTTTGCTTAGTGTCGGAAGGTCCGCAATGTTTGAAAAAAAAACCAGTTTAGCAATTATCAAATTAAATCCATTAGCGGCGCTAGTGTGCCTTACCCTACGCCTTAACTTTCTTCAACGTTCTCTCTCGTCTCGTCCATCTTATCTATCCGGCCCCCTTGAGGGACAAGCAAAAGGGATATCGCACTATTATATTCGTTATCATATACTAGTAAATTCACCAAGTCACTGAATACTAGCACTTTGTTAAACCAACTGAATAATCTGACAGGTGCGCTTCAATTTCTAATAAAGCTATCCTGTCATGGCACTTAAGTGGTCATTAGCACTGTAATGGTGTTACTCGCCCCACCCACGCCGAGTGGACTCACCGAAAAGCGTATATACCCGGGGAAGCTGCGGCTCGTCGCAGCCTTCCATGTACACGCTCTGTCGGCGGCACAGAGTAGGAACAGAGAGGTCACTCCGCAAACACATTTAACTAAATAGCGATTCTAGACGCGACAAAATAAAGATCAATTCAGCTTGCAGATCGAGACGAGGCTAAGTGACGGTTGTGACAGCTTGCATTGCAGTCTCTTTCTATCGCGTAGCTCTTATCTCTTTAATCTCCTCTCAGCTCTTATCTCCTGTCGGCCTATTAAACGTGCCCGCCGATGTACCTGTATGTACCTATAGCATTACTTAATGCATAGCATAGCATACTTAATGTCTGTAACTAAATAGAGACTCTCGACAAAATAAAGTAAAATTTAGCTTGCAGATCGCAAGGCGCGAAACGTAGCTATACGACGGTTGCGACAGTTCTCTAGCGACTGATGTACCTATGTACCTATAGCATTATACCTAATGCACGAAGTGAGTCATGTCTGCCGCGTGTACTCACCGCCTCGTCGGTGATGGCGTGTATGTGGCCGGGGAAGCGCGGCACGTCGCGGCCCTCGACGTACACGCTCTGCCCGCGGTGGAACCAGCGCCGCTCGAACAGCAGCTTGCCGTCCTCGACGCGCGTCTCCGCCGCCTCGCCGCCGTCGCGCACCGGCGACTCGCCTGCGGGGGGACCACGTCTTAACCGCTACTATACGAACGCGCCACTCTCTCGCGCTTTATATGCCTCACATTTACTCTTAACTAAATTCCCTGTCATATTCGGTTTTACCCTAATGAAACCAGTTCAAAATTAACCGGTTTCATTAGGGTAAAACCTGTACTATCGTAAAGCACCGTTCCGGAGCGGAACCAAATAGGAGCGATATTTTGAACCTAAATAAACCGGTTTATTTCTAGCGATCGCTGGCTGCGACTTGTTGTAGCTTGTTAGACGAAATACCCGCGCGGCGCGCACCTGTGTTGAGTCGCGAGCGCTATCTTATTTTGATAGTTGCGCGCATCCTATCAATATGGGTCGAAAACGTAATTCAAGTATTTATCATTTTAAATTTTAACCGGTTTATTAAAAAAACCCATTTTTCGTAAACCGGTTCAATGGAACGTAACCTTTTTAATAAAGTTCCATGCATAATTTCGTGAAACCGGTTTAAAAAAATTAACCGGTTTCCAAGCCCTGGTCATAATCTAGAAGGTTGTTGGCGCAGTGGTTAACGCGCACGGTCTGTGATCGCTAATGTTAAGTCAGTATCACGAAGGCCAGTCATCAAATGTGACCGTAAATCTTAAGCTTCTTGGTGCTTCGGAAGCCACGTAAAGTGCACAGACGTTGACCACAAATCCGCATTGGGCCCGCGTGGTGGTTTATGGCCAGTTCTCCTTATCCATCTATAGGGAAGGCTCCTCACTGCTCGTGCCCCAGCAGTGGGGACATAAAAATTAGCTAATAATGATACGTCTCACAGTTAGTACTGTGAGTCAATAGATTTACAATCATGATCAGCTCATTTTATGTCCCCCACTGCTGGGACACGAGCCTTCCCTATGGATGGAACCACACCACACACCACAGAGAAAATAGATTTACAGTACCAAGTTTTAATAGTGTTTATACTGTTTGTTAACACAAAAAAGAAAATATGTTTAACTTGAAACTAAATATTCGTGACATGACATGACATTGAGTGCTTAGTGCAAGCTTTCTTCGCTATATAAAGTTAAAGCATGTTAAAGTAAACTATAATTTGCAGGTATTCGAAGCGAGCTTGTGAAAGCTGTTACTAGATGGCGTTGCTTCTTTCAGATTTTACTACTGGAAAACAGGAAAATTCATGTAAATGTATAAATGCTTAATCTTTGACTCACAACAAAGAAAAATATTACTTTTAATTCAATAAATAAATAAAACTGTATGTTTCGACTAACTGTTGCCTAGTGTAGTGTGATTTAAATATTTGTAAATCTATTGTCGGTTTTCACATCCCTACTCCCAAGAGGACAAGAAACTGGGCTCACATGAGGATTGCGTGAGTTTGATAGATTTTTCCAAATCCTTTGCACCCGCAGAGTGCCAGGACATCGGCAGCTTGTATAGTCAATAGTCGTAGCCCTCCATGTGGCTTTTCCATTGGGGAGGGCAAACGCTCAGCGGTGAGGTGTATATAGCTGTTGGTAAATACTTTGTGTAAGCAACTAAAATATATATAATATGGAATGGGCATACATCATGCAATTGATCGTAGCTTAATCTTTAAAACAAAATGCCGATCAGCCTACTTTGTTAGTAATCATTGAAAATTAAATTAATTTGGTTGTATCTATTTATAAGCAGGGTACTAAATGAAATATTTGTAAATAGTAAAGAGATAAATATGAACTTAATAAGTTCATAAATCGTCATTGTTAGCGATAATTAGGCTAAAAATACATGCATCAATTAAGTTTCCACTATTTACTCATAATATAAATAAAAAATGGTTGAAAGTTGTGGTTTATAGCTTAGGATGGCCACATTTAAGTTCCCAGGTAATTAAATTGAGGAGTGCATTGAGAACAAGATCTTTAAAAGGCTAAGCAACATGTGAGCCTAATTACTTTTGGAGGAAACATTTAAAGTACGGAAATGGAAGGAGCTACTATCTTAGAGTATCTCAACCCCAAGATTAACCTTTCATCTAGCAGCATATTATATTTTTTATTGATTTTCTTTGTAATCTTCTTGCAATTGAATAAGGTTCAAATTACGGTGGCGCGGTTAAAATACCGCCATTTACTAATAACTATCAGATTATTAAATAACCATCACGATAGAAAAATTATCATTAGTGCGAGTTATATTATTTGTTAAATTTTTTATAACAAATTAACATAATGCATAATAACAGCTTAACAATTTTAACAAAAAAAACTATATTTTGTATGTTTATTACTCTAACAATCGATGCAGTAAGAGCAGGTAACTTTAAACTATAAGCGACAACCACCGAGACAAGCAATTGTGAGTTAGTCTGGTAAAATACTGTCGTTATTCGAATACAGTTAACATTCGCAAAGGCAATTTTATGTTATTATCATTGTTAATTATCCTTTGAAACCGTAGCTAATGGAATATTGCATTGCATATAGCCACCAAATATAGAACCATATACACTTGGATTTTAAAAATTGAAAGATTCAAAAGCAATGAAAAATTACAACTGCATAGCTTGTAAAATGCTATATGGGGTCACTTATCACATCTTACTTGTAACACATAAAGCGCAAGCCACACTGGGAGAAAAGTCAAAACGATGATAAGTTTGTTTCACTTTATGAGTAAAGTGCAGTGCTACTGCGTCTTTTTATACTCATTATAGTTTAGCTCCGTTGTTCATGGTGTGGACCTAAGTATGGCAGGAACGAATTTATCTCATTTCTATTTATTATTATTTTCTATTTTTTTTTCTTTATTTTGTTCGCTCTCAGTGTGTTTTGCCTGTCCTTTAAAGAGATGAAAAAGAGACTCACAGCTATTAGACGTAGAGTTGTGATGTTTCCTGGGTGGCGGGACGTGAGCGGCGTGGGCAACATGCACGGCGTGGGCGGCGTGCGCGGCGTGAGCGTGGGCGTGGGCGTGGGCGTGGTGTCGCGGCGGCGAGTGGCGAGCGATGGCGCGCAGGTCGGCATCGATGTCCCGCTCATCCAGTTGGAACGTGAGCGTGGTGGCGAGCGGCTTGCGGCGCTTCTCGGGCGCCGGCGCCGGCTCGTTCGCCCGCCGTCGTAGGATACGCTTCATTACTGGCTTCACCTGCGAACGGGGAGTTTATAATATTCATAACCACATAAACACATACATAAATACATACACACTTACACATCCTTATCCCAAAAAGGCGTAGAAAGAGCAAATGAATCACCAATTTTGGGTATACTTGCCATCCCAACGCCATAATTAACATAAACCAAGTAGAGTTCTGAGGAGGAATACAGAGTGTGGATTTTTTAAGTGGGTTCTAATAAGGAGGTCTGAGACGACACAAAGGAACTATAGGTCTTTTTATTGTAAATACAATTTTGAGATAGCAAATTTTCTTAACAAAAAAAATAATAAAATTAATTTTAAAAAAATGTGAGTCTTTATGTCAGAATCATTTCATTGTATTGAAAGAATAAAATCAGCAGAATTTATACAAATTGAAAATAATCAATTCCTACATAATAAAACAAGTGCAATAGAAGTTGAATATGACCTCTATGGCCATTTGCTATATGCAAGTAAAGGCACATCTCAGAATAGCTTTAGTGGCCTTAAACAAATATGTATGGCGAATTTATTAAATAAAATAGTTAGCATACCTCTGTAGAGTCTCCATTTAACTCCATGCTGTGTCTCTCATTCTCTATCATTTTCCTTTTATCTTCAAAGTCATGTAGTAGGTTCTCTCTTAACTCTATTTTCTTCTCCTCAAACTCCTTTGCTGCTGCCTTCTTTTCTGCTGCATATTCTCTTTCAACCACATCATACATATGATCCCTGTAATTAAGAAAATTTGTATTAATACACACCCTGCTATGTAAAATTGTTTTCATTTACAAAAATAAAAAGAACCTATATTGGCTTTCAACAAGTTCATGGTTTTACTCTCAATCCTTAATAATTTACAGAAGTGAAAATATGTCTCAGAATTCTTCTTTCACACCAACTTGGGGCAGCCATTAAAATATTTTAATGTAACAATTTAATATAAAATATCTTCAGTAGGACAAAAGCATAACTTAGATAAATGAGAAAACTAACTAAATTTGACAGACATACAAATCCATCCAACTTTGTCAAGGTAAAGCATTAGTCTTTAACTCCTGTCATGTTTCATGTAGTTTGTTGATTGACAAATGAAGGTGATATGTTTTTTGTACACAAACTGTGCTGAACAAAGATTCAGCTATAATAATCAGGAAGTAAGCCATATAATGTTATTCACCTCAAAAACATGAAAAATTGCTATTGAACTCTTAACATACTTATATATTTTGTTGATTCGGAGCCTCTCATGGAGCTGGTGCTCAAGCCGCTTCACCCGCCGCAAGTATTCTGTGTGTATGCCTTCTTCCAACTGCTGTAGCTGCTTCTTGAGGTTGGCCAGCTTGTCCTGGTACATCCTATGGTCATAAATTATAATTTAAAAAATATGGCTAAGCAGAAATATTAATGTGTTTCTTTATTAAATGAGTCAGTATTGTTTGAAGCTATTATTAAATACACTCACTGCTCTTTGACTTCAAGAGGTTCATCATTTTTTGGTACATCTGTCTCACTGGCTTCTTCAGTATCTGCAATAAAATAAACAATAGACTAAAACTATATTAAAAAAACACTATGACGCTAATGTCCTAATTTTGAAAAATGCCTAAAAAGCGGTGAAAGTGCCCCACAACTCTTATTACGTCATCAATAAGGCTGGTGCAGAAATGGGCGGGAAACAGCAGCATCAGACAATCTAACCTATACACAATTGCATAACTGTTACTTACAAGCTCGTAAAGATTGATAACAACGTACGATGAAGGTTGCAGTGATAATGACCGTAACACCAAGCCAAAACAGGCCACAGAGTGTGATCGTAAACAAATCATACCTTCATCACTATCGTCGACTGGTGGCGGTGGCAAGGTGTCATCCTGGTCCCTATATTCGTCCAGGTCGTCGTATCCGTCGTCTTCAAGATCATAATCATCCCCTGGCCCCGAATATGGTGATCCTTGGTAAGACATAGTCGAGACAACGCGTAATAGTTGCATACAGATTGACTAAAATCACCGTCTCAGACACAAATCTTAGATAAACTGAGGATAGCCAAAACTCTCGATATCAAGTAGCCAATGCTAGTTGTGTCACTCATAAAATATATGTTTTTTAGAATTCACTGTAATAGAACAACGAAATCAGAGCAAGCCAAAAGCTGTTTTACGTCAAACTGGCAAATTGCACTAAAAGCATCATATTAGACGGCTATGGCAAACATGCCATATCGCTTGGTATTTGGTTTCCACTTTGGCGCTAGTATCGGTAGTAGTTACTTAAAGGAGTAAAAGAGAGATCCGACTTTTTTGTAATAGAAAAAGAACAGCTTTCCAGATTAGCCGTCTAACCCCATAGATAAATAGAGCATCTTGTCTAATACGAATCGATTTTGAGAATAACATTAGTGATATTTCAATTGAGAGGGTTGTTATGTTTGGTAGTAACGATTTTTGTTCCTTTTAATTTTAAAACACGATTTAAATAACGACTGTAGCGTTGGGTAAAATTACTATTATACAATCTTTGCAAATTATAGCCCGCATCGAATATTGGTCGATTGAGTGGACATAGAACATTCAAGCACATGACGTTTCTTAAGATGTAGGACTTAGAACAAATACTAGACATAAAACAAACACCCACAGTATTTTAATAACGGTGTCGTGTTATGTATAAATTTTAAATTATGTTTTTGTTGTTTTAAAAAATCTAATTTTTCTTAACCATCAGGATTGAAATTTTAATCTTAACAATTCTGCATGTAAAGCTCATTTTCGATAAATTTTTTGATAGGACAAATAAGCACTGAGGCGACCGACGTACAGGTATACAGTGAAGAACTGTCAAGTATCTAAGCAGCACTTGGTTACAATCTCGGGAGCCTAATTATTATTGACAGCGCAGTAGAGAAACGAAAAAGTGCTTGTTGGTTTGAAACTTGAGAGTTAGACTCATTACTATTGAAAGATATTTTCTAAACTTCTTCAGTATTACCACCACCATATCCACTCTATTAATTGTATTCTTATATTTTTATTTGTATTAGATATTATATATTTTGTATACCTACACAATAGTTATTTATGTATTGTAATCCTGATATTTTTTTATTTTTATTAAAAAAAAACATATCTGATCTTACTGTTATTATATGATTTTATAGTGTTCAGTGTTAGTTACCTACTCCCACGTCATGCAAGGGTTGTACTGAAAATCAGCGCTACGGACGGATAATCCGTAGCTTATGCTGAGCGCAGACCCTGTTTGGCGACACTGTGCATGCAGCAACGTATGCATAACTAGTGAATATACCTTCTGTTTTATTTTGAATTTTAAAACATTTTAGTTTCCTATTGTAACCTTTTGTTAATGAATGTTGAGTGTACAGTGTTAGTCAAATAAAAACCTATTCTATTCTATTAAAATATTTTTATATTTAAATTAAAATTAAAGGCAAGCGGGAATGATGGAATTACCGCACAACTTATGAAGTGCTTGGGACCAGCAGGGGGTAATATATTGCACACTATATGTCTCAAAGTCTGGAGGACTGGACAATGGCCAGAAGACTGGACCGAATCAATTGTGGTTCCTCTACACAAAAAAGGTTGTACCAGGAAGTGCGAGAATTACCGTACCATCTCCTTGATTTCCCATGCGGCCAAAGTTCTCCTTCACGTTATTAACAGGAGATTAGAAGCCTACATCAGCAGTCAAATAGCTAAAGAGCAAGCTGGTTTCGTAAAGGGCAGAGGTACCCGAGAGCAAATCCTAAACATAAGGCAGCTTATAGAGAAAAGCAGGGAATTTAACGTTCCTATGGCACTCTGCTTTGTCGATTACGCTAAGGCCTTCGACTGCATCGTCTGGTCAAAAATGTTTGAAGTTCTGAAGGAGATGGGAATACCAGATCACCTCATATTTCTGGTTCAAAACCTGTACCTGGAGGGGCAATCGAGAGTTCGGCTGGATGACGCACTTTCTGAACCTTTTGCTACTGAACGCGGAGTAAGGCAAGGATGTGTGCTCTCACCTCAACTATTTAACATCATGGGCGAGCATATCATGCGTCGAGTGTTGGAGGACTGGGAAGGTGGAATCCGAATCGGTGGCCATCGTATTAATAACTTACGGTTCGCCGACGATACTACGCTAATAGGCGCCAATAGGGGTGAGCTTGCCGAATTAATGCGTAGACTCGAAAACATAAGTGCAGAGTACGGGTTAAAGATTAATCGGAGCAAAACCAAGTTGATGTTCGTCGATAGGGCCGGAATTTCGCTTAGTTCTCAGGAGTTGCGCGATCTGGACGAGGTTCAGGAATTCGTATACCTGGGTTCTCTAATACGCAACGATGGCGACTGCGAAAAGGAAGTTGTTCAACGGGCTCAAATGGCAAAAGCAGCAGTAAAACGCCTTGATAAGATCTGGAGAAATCGTAACATCTATCGCAGCACGAAAATTACACTAATGCGTACTTTGATTTTCTCTATTTTTCTATATGCCTCTGAAACATGGACATTGAAAGCTCGTATTGTGTCAAGGATAGATGCGTTTGAAATGTGGTGCTGGCGTAAAATGCTAGGTATTCCGTGGACTGCGCGTCGCACTAACGTTTCTATCCTTCAGGAGCTGGCCATTCAAACCCGCCTATCATCAGTATGCCTGGAAAGAACGCTCTCATTTTTTGGTCACATTGCTCGCCGGGAACCTAGTAATTTGGAGAGGCTTGTACTGGTGGGTCACGTTGAGGGAAGAAGAAGCAGAGGAAGAGCGCCTGCCCGGTGGACGGATGCTATTCTGGATGCCCTGAAATGTAACACGCAGGCGGCTATCCGTCTAGCCCAGGATAGGACCTCTTGGAGAGCCCTGGTCCGCGATGTTGCTATTGGTGGTCACGACCCTCAGGCATGAGGACTCGACGAAGAAGAAGAAGAAGAAGAAGATATTTAAATTAAATATTATAATTGTATTCTTAAACTCAGTTAGTCTTACTTTTGATGCTAATCCAGTCGCTTTCTTATATCTTAGATATCGTTATTATACATAGCGCAGTAAAACAGTTATGGACGGACTTATTTTGCCTTGCTTTTGCCTTCGTTAGAGACCCTTCTTTTGCAAACTAACGTTGCTGTGGCTCTGCTTGAATGTTCAGCATAATCTTGTAAATTACGGACACATGCGGTTGAGGAAATTACTATTGTCATATTAGTTGCTTTCGCGTCTAGCTAGCTAGGCTTTTCATGCTTTCTTTACTTTATAATGGAAAATCTGTAGTTTGTTGAGTCGTCAGCAATTGAACTTTCAATTACTTGTATATACACAGCAACAAATTTATAAAAAAAATGTATTGTCTATTAAATATGATTTGACGTCATGAAGGCGGACGTCATCGTTCTTGAATGAAAATTTCATATTTTATTTATTTTGCTAAATTAAACACGGTATTAATGTAATAGATTGATTAATAAATAGTAATATCAAGTTATTTGTGTTGTGTTATTTCTTCAATGTATACTTTTATTGGATAGTGAATGTGACGCTATACGCTTTTGTGTCGGTGATGTAATTTGGGTGATTGGGTGGCTTCCTAGTCCTAACATTACAATGGAGGAATCCTCATTCACGATACCAGCCGACGACAATGGTGAAACTGAGCTCGACCCTAGAATACAGGTCAGTGAGTGACAATATAATGTATTGAATAACTGTACCCGTAAGTCCTTTTAACCGCAAAAATGAGTGTCAACTTTGTCGATTATTTCGCCAATGAGCACAATGGATACGATATTCTGTACCAAAACATGAAATACGGACTCATCGCTAGCAAAGAGCTTTCAGAGTACCTTAGAGAGAGATCCAATATAGAGGAATCTAATTCCAAGTTATTGGCGAAGTTAGCAAAACAAGCGAATAGCAACTGTGCGCAGGGAACGTTCGCGCCGTTCTGGGGCGTTTTGAAATGTTCTGCTGAGATTCTGTCCAACTTACACCAGGATATGTTTCAAAAAGTCAGTGAATTGGTCAAAGATGTAGTGCGTTATGCTGATGAGCTACACAAAAAACATAAGGCTGTCAAAGATTCTGAATCTAGTACTTTAGAGGTAGTCTTACTAATACAGAACACGAAGCAAGCTTTGCAAAAAGCTAAAGATGTCTACACATCAAAATCAACTGAATTAGAAAAGCTTCGTAAAGACAATGCCTCAACAAAAGACATTGAAAAGGCTGAAGTAAAATTGAAAAAGCTTCATGAAGACTACAGGCAGCTTGCTGAAAAGTATAACCTGGTAAAACAAGATTTTGAAAAGAAAATGACTCAAACATGTAAGCATTTTCAGGATGTGGAAGAAGCACATCTTAAACAAATGAAGCAGTTTGTCAACGCTTATGCAGACATCACACACAACAACCATGATCTTATAGGCCAAGTGCATAGAGACTTCAAACACCAGTGCTTAGAGCTTACTGTGGAAAAACTATTAGAACAGTTTCTTATAGAAAAATATACAGCTATAGAAAAAGCAAATTTGGTTGAACTGCCACCATCATTACCCAAACCTGGTTCTGCTAATAATTCTATATCTGAAGCTGACCAAGTTTCCACAGTTTCTAATGGTTCACATAAACCAGCACAGCCAGCTAAGGCTCCTAAAAAGGAAACTTCATTTGCCACTAAGACTTCAAGAAGGACAACCTCCCTTCTGAACTTATTTACACCAAATTTTCAGAGCAAAGATGAACCCAGTGGTAGCATTGAAGGAGCAGCTCCTTGCTCGGCTCCATCCAGCCCTAGCGGTACCCCAGCAACTCCTGTAGCTCCTGACAAAGATAGTAACATGGGTCGTACTACACTTCGTGAGTCTAAGTGGTTCCTTCGTAGTAGAAGGACCAAGACTAAATTAAAGAAATCTAAAAAGAAAAAAGATGATATCTCAGAAAATTCCAACGCTGGAGAAAAGTCTGATTTAGAAGAAAAAGAGGAAGAAGTTGTTACAAAAGAGGACCTAATGAATTCTCCAGATGTAGATGAGGAAGGATTCTGCATAAGACCAAAAGATGAAAAGGGCAGTGTTTATTCATCATCTGATTCTGATTCTGATGAGGAGCGAGACAGAAAAATTCATGTTGAGATTAAACCCATCAGCAATGGTGGTGGCCCTATTTCTGCCAGTGTTGATGAATTAAGAGCCACAGTGGAAAACATTTCACTTTATAAAATAGGTACTACCAGACGTGGTTCCAATGCCAACACCAGCAAAGCTAGCAGTGACTTGCTAGATCTTAATTTCTTTCAAAGTCCTAGTGCTAGCAATCCCACTTCACCTCATGGTAATGTCTCGAACCCTTACGCGCCTTTACAAGGCAACCAATCTCATTTGTTGGAGAGTCCCACTCCCGTGTCGACCGCTGACGTCGGCGACCTGTTCTCAGAGGTGGGCGAGATGAGTCAAGCGGCCATTCGCACCTCGACACCAACTATATCCACCATTTCGCTCCCACGCCCACCCTCTAGGCGTTCGGAGGGCGATTTTCGCACGGCTGGCTCTTCGGGCTCCAGAGGTCCCTCTCCTCTTACAATAGGCATGGCTGACACCATACCATTAGCTGTAGCATTTCACGAAATTATTCATTCCTATTTCCGCGGGACAGAGGAGTCGAAATGTCAAGTCAAAATGTCTGGAGATATGATGCTATCGTTCCCCACCGGTATTGTCGGAGTTTTAGCCAACAACCCCAATCCAGCAAAGCTCTGTTTTAGGCTAAAAAACATTCACAGATTGGACAATGTACTGCCAAATAAACAATTGATATCGATTAATGCCTTGATGTCGACGCGCGACTCTACCGTGCTCGAGTTCAACATGCCGGCTCTTACTTCTCTTTTGAAGAGACAATCTGAAAAGAACCCTACCGCACAATACTTTAACGTTGACATATTAAAGTACCAGATACGACCCAAATCGGGCGCCGGATCGTGTCCATTCCAATTGGTAGCTTATTGGAAATGCGAACGCGACCACACAGATTTGAAAGTAGACTACAAGTACAATATGCACGCGATGGGCCCGCCGTCGCCGCTGCTCAACGTGTCCGTATGCGTGCCCATGGGCGGGCAGGTCAAGAACGTGATCGCCATGCCGCAGAACACCTGGAACGCGGAGAACGATCAGGCGCTCTGGAAGTTCACCGAACTCTCGCAGCACTCCGAGGACAGGGGCGTGGGTTCCTTGCGAGCGCGGTTTGAATTGGGCAAAGGGCCTTCGCCCAAGGCCACCATCTCGGCTCAGTTCAACTGCGAGGGCGCCACTCTCTCTGGCATTGAATTCGAGCTTATAGGTAGCGGGTACCGCCTATCACTTGTTAAAAGGCGCTTCGTTTCTGGCAAATACATATGTGATAGTGAGCTGCACTGATCGGTCCAAAACCTTATGAATTGACGTATCAATTGATATACTTATTGTCGTCGATAATTAAGGCGTGTATGCAATCTTATGTAGAATTGTATAGTATATTCCATATTATGTCTCATTGAAATGTATCTTTGGTACCTTATAGGACTGTTTCCTGTCCACAAAATTAAGTTATATAATATTAGATGTCATACTCACAGCATAAGTTTATCAATATCCCCATTAAGTAAGTTAATGATTATTACTGATTAAATTGCTGTATTAATATCTGTTGTAAGTTATTTTTTCAAAATAGAAAGTGCCATTAACATGTTTCTCATTAAAAGTAAAAGAGAAATGTCACACCAAGCTATCATCAAGAAAAACATCACATTCTTTATTTAATAAATTTAAAGACCTTAATAAATAGTTTTAAGTGATTTCTTGTCTAGAGCCCTTAAATCATGTTATTTTCTTTTCACAAACATTCATCTCAAATGAATTATGAAACGTCTCTCATTACAACGTCGAAGTAATTAATGTTTTTGTTTCATATGTATTTTGATTTATTGGCTTTTTTCAAATAGTAAAAGTAGGTTTACAATGTTCTTTTGTTTCAACTAAATCTTTTCCAACCTGACTTATTCTTTTCATTTATCCTTGAGTATTGTTAATTGTTCTTATTATTTACCTAAAGTACCTACAAATAGTAATTATTATTGAATTTTTTAACTTGTTTGATTGTGCAGAAAACAATTTTTCTTAATGATTCTATGGGCCTAAGAGATACAATAATTTAATGTATTACAATTGTTTTAAGGCCACAAGTCTGCTCATGAAGATTTTGAACTCCATTTTAAAAGAGATTTTTTATTACGATTTTTTTAAGGGATTTGTTTATTTAGGTTCATATGAATCTCGGAAATTGAGTTTGTTTTATTGTTTGAATTGGGTTTATGATTAAAGAAATCTTTTATAATAAATTCTGTAGAGTAAACATTAATTTTTTATTATTATTATTTTCTGTTTGGCTTCAGATAGCCCTTACAGGAGCACTGGATGTAAAAGCACATAAAGCTCTTAAAATATTATATGAACTATTTAGTGTTACATCCAATTGGATTAATAAATTATCTTGTTATTTAAAGTTTTACTCATGAGTAATCTCATATTTGAATGTTTCTAGTTATTATTATGGTATATATATTTAGAATTAACATATTTCCTTTCACAACCCAACGGCCTAATATTTATAACAATCTTATCCTTTGTATAATATTATTAACTTCATAAAAAGTAAAGTATCTATAAAATAATTATGTAAACAATCTAAACCATTCCAGCTAAATATGTTTGTTTTATTACTTTTAAGTTCTGTTTCACACACAAATAATTGAAATATTAATTTTATAAAAGGTGCAAAATTTTCGGCAGCAAAAAGTATTGTTGTAATATTAATTGATTGTTGATAAAATTCACTCTAATGTTAAGTAAAAAATACTACAGAAGTATAATTGAAATGCGTAAAAAAAATCAAAGTATTTTTGTATTGTAAAATTTACGGCATGTATGATTCTAACTATATGTTATACTGTACTATTACATTCAATTGTAATTTGAAATAAATTGTAATTTTAGCATTTTTATTGGAGTTTTTCCTTGGACCGTTTCATTTATGATAAGGCACACTGAAAATTAAGTAAGTAAATCTTTGTATTTGAGTAGTTGCTTGATAAGGTGTGTGCAGGCTTGCTCGAGGTGTCAGGCGGATGTTATCTCTGTTGATACAGCACGAGCACGCCTGTATCGCCTTCCATAGGGACAGGAAACAATCATATTAGGTACGAATACGATTAGATAGCTACGGATTTGTGCTAAATAGCGGTGTGTAGTGTATAGATGCGTATGCGCGGATGTTTCCCGTCCCTACGTGTTGCTTGCTGTTGCGGTACGCGCGCGAGAGCGCCGTGCAGGTGCCGTGCGACTGCCTAAAGTTCTTCAAAACTTTTCAGGTGGAGTTGGAGAAGCTAAACGCAGCCACAGATGAGATCAACAAGCTCGAATTGGAACTTGATGTGAGTGACTTTGGTTTTTTCATAATAATAACGCTTCATTCAACGTAATACATGAGATCTATTGTATAGAACACAAAACAGTAATTACCGCACATTTTGGTCCTTCGAGCCAGACCTTCGCAACTACAATATTACTATACGGTTTACCACGGTTTCAATCTCGTGAATTTCAAGGAACTCGTTTGCGATGTGGCTATCGCATTCGAGTTACGATCGTGCAAGCTAAGCAATATTTAGCAATGTTCTGGTCTCTAGAAAGGTTACCAAATTAAAAATATTATGACTTGCTCAGTTCTTTGGAAAATCGGAAATCACTTTAAGTTTGTGGTTCCCGAATTGTTCGTTCCGCTTATCTATCTATCTATGTGAGAAGGCCTAGGCGGATGATGATTATTTGACAATCGATTGATGATTTTGTGACAGTGTATGAAATTTCGTCAGTGAATCATTGTAAAACTATTCGGATATCAGTTGGCCGCTCGTGTATTGAACTACATATTAGAACGGCGACCTGCGCGTTTTTGATAGTACAGACTGTTCTGTCGCCACAGATAAAAATAGCGTTTGTATTATTGAGCGAGTTACGAGTGCCTACTATCACACGTCCTCATTGGGTGGCAAGGCCGAATCCACGCAGGCTTTCTTAGGGTTTCATAGGGTTAACTAAATGTTGATTAATATTTATGAGCTGTCTCGAGGGTAAAAATATCTTTATACCTTATGTTGTGTGTCTACTTGAACTGAATGAAATAAATTTTACGGATTCACTCATTCATTTTCGCGTTCGTTTAGTTGACAATTATAAACACAAAAATCGCAGCGCAATTTTCCATGAATTATTCGACGACCTCCTTGGTCGAGTGGCTTGCACACTGGTTTTCATGGTGTCGCCATCTCTGAGGTCCCGGGTTCGATCCCCGGTCGGATCAATTTAGAAATACCTGTTTTTCTGAATTGTTTGGGGTCTGGGTGTTTCCTATGTATTTTAAGTATGTTTATCCGTTGTCTAGTTAACCATATAACGAGTTTCTTAAGGAAGCTTTTCTTGGGGCTAGATAATTGGTGTGAATGTGGGAAACATTTACATTTACATTATAAACAGTCAATAACGTTTCCACAATATGGTGGAAAACAGATGTAAATACAAAACGCGCTAATCTCTAGCTAGAACTAACAGTCGAATTTGATAAAATATTAAATTATATTTGCATTTGGTAACTTATTCTTGTGCAAAGCTATAAGCTATTTAAGATAACGTCATGACCCCTAGCCCCTTGAGCGTTTAGCGACCAGCAGGTGGCCGATAACAATTAAAATTCTATTGTGTCTGGGTATTTGACGCTTGAGCTCTTAAGAGCCGAGCATAAAAAAGTCAGAAAAAATGCTAAGGGAATACAATGTATACTAGACTTGTACTATTATGTATTCTGTGGTACTGGCGCATTCAGGCGACGTGGTGGGTCGGGAAACAGATAGTAAGAAATTAAAATAACAGAATAGGGTAGGTATTATATATTAATGAGAAATAATAAATTGATCCACAAAAAAATAGTAGGCTAGCACCTAAAATGCTAAGTCAGCATCTAAATAGTAGTTTAGGTGCTAACTTTGTATTTTTAGGTGCTAACTTAGTATTTTTGTGGGTTAGGTTAGGTTAGTTTGGTGATCGATTAAATACAACCCTATATTAATTATGAAAATTAACATTTTATAGTATTGTATATCAATTATCTGGAGAAGCTCGATGGCGCAGTGGTTAACGCGCCCGGTCTGCGAGTGCTGAGGTTAAGCAACTTTCGCAAAGGCCGGTCATTGGATGGGTGACCAAAAAAGTATCATCTCGAGCTAATCCGTGCTTCGGAAGGCACGTAAAGCCGTTGGTCCCGGCTGCATTAGCAGTCGTTAACAACCACCAATCCGCGGCCAGCGTGGTGGTTTTATGGCTCTTTCTCCCTATCTATCCATAGGGAAGGCTCGTGCCCCAGCAGTGGGGACATAAAATGAGCTGACGATGATGATACCATCAAATATCAAAATAAATTACTGTGGTCTGCCTGGCCTTTACAGCGTAATCTGGTTAATATAAATTCTCCATTTAATTATATTAACGCGCCGCCGCCGCCGGCTTCACGCAAGCATCCCTATCTCTTTATTTTACTGGAGTCTACTGGGCGTTCCAATATGCATGATGTGCATTATTTTCTATGGCACTTTCAACCAGGTTACGCAACACTCCTGTCTCAACACAACCCGATATTCCTGTTACACAAGCCTGTTGTTATGCCCTCTTTACTATAGTTAATCATTAACTACATAGTCCCTAGTACACCTATCGGCACTGAAACTTGAGACTTGGGCAGTGGTGAGACGGGTCATATTTCCATGACAATGTTTGGAATAAATATTACTGTGCTGACTTGATTCCCAACGCAAGCATCACACACAGACACACGCATAATTATTATGCGTTTCGCTTCGTATAGTTTTTTTCTGTTGATGCCATTCTGTCCCTATCAATTTCAAACACCTCACAGTGGTGTAAGGTTAACAACAAAAGATCGAAACGCTATTGGGGTAAATAAAAAAACTATCCATTTAAATAAATGAACACTTTTTACGAACAGCTGTTGTTTAAGAATCTACTCGTGTTTAATTTTGCAAATTGTTTGTTGTTGTGTTTTGATTATTTTGATGCTGACTGTACAGTTTTTCGCAAGATTAACGTTATCCCCAGTGCAACGTCCCACTATCATCGTCAACTCATTTTTAATTGTCCGAGTCGACAACGAGCATATCATTATGGTCTGCCTGATAGGAAACGGTCAACCACAACCGCTTTCAATTGGGTGAACATAGCGCATTGCGATTTTGCGCTTAAAAATAAAAATGACTAAAAATATAGATAGATAGATTTTTATTGCAACGCTGCAAAATACTTACTTTAATTCAACACTATATACCATAAACATGAAAAAATAAATACAAAGTTGTAATTTGACGGTCCTATCGCTTTAAAGCAATTTCTTCCAGACGGTTGAAGAGAGCTAATAATCTGAATGAAAAGACTATTGTAACGTAGAGTTAAGTTAATAATATTAAGATAGTGATATAATCGATTCGTTTGTGGTAACTCGATAAAAATATCCTTGTAAGTATCTGTTGGTCTCGTCGTAAAGCAGGGATGCACAGACTACGGCCCGCGGGCCGCATGCGGCCCGCCGGTCGAATACTGGTGGCCCGCCGACAGCAAAAATAATACTCTCGTATATAAATTCTTTTTCAATTTGAATACATTATTATCAATTTTTCATTGTCTTTAATTACCTATACTTCTGGTGGCCCACCATCAGTTCATAATTTGCCCGAGTGGCCCCTAGTCTTAATAAGTCTGTGCATCCATGTCGTAAAGGAACTTGCAACCCTAATTGCAGTGCGTGTAGCGTACAGTAATCTGGCGTTTGACCGCTGCGCTGCGCCACAAAATAAGGAGACTACAGAAGGTTAACTTCATATAGACGCGCTCGAGGAACAAATACATATACAACCTCTCATGGACGCGGAATCTCGCAACAGCTGCACTCGGGACTGTTCCAAGCTGTTCCGACATCCTTGTCCGAGCAAGGGGTGTATGCCCCCCCCGCCCGATCCTCTAAATGCCACTACACATTTACAGAATACACTAAACATGCACACTAGTTTAGGCCCAAGACACCGTACTTGTAGAACAAGGGTACGAAGAACTGGTTCACACGCGCTCTATACCAGGTACAGACATGTACCTGGACGCTTCTCTCCCTCTCCACGGCCCGGTCTACCCGAGCCGAGGTCCAAGCCTTTAGAGGCGCCCTCGGGTGGTTCCGCTCCCCGATCCGATCCGAACCCTTCGGAGAATCTAGTAAGGCACGGGGACGCGCACTAGTGCGCGATGCCGTTTCCTCTAGAAAACCGGTGATTCGTTTCACACGGCTTGAGGAACCCTTTAAGTTTCTCGCCGCCCCCAAACAAGCCCGGTGAAGCTGAAAATGCCGTCTGAGGCAATCAGCAATCTCTCCAAAAAAAAAGAGGTGTATGTGTGCGTTGCTCAAGCGCGGTATGTATAAGCTTGCCTTCTGGGAATCCTTATTTTGTGACTACGCTTTGCGCGCTGGCGTGGAAAACGCGTGCTATTTCTTCCACACATGTGCAAGAATGGGATGCATTGTGCTTCTAAACAATGGTATTAAGAATGCACGTTGCGTAACAAGATGAAAGAAATCCTGTTAAGTACCTGCCCTTAACGAGTTTAGCGGTGTGATGCGGTCATGGGTTCACTCACACCTCCACTGATGCAAAATTGTTAGCTAGTATGTTTTTAAACGAGGTATATTTCCGTCAGAAAATAAGGTTGAACTGGTTAGCTTTAAGTAGGACGTAGCAACGCGTCTGATTCTGTATGGCGGCAAGATTTACGCTAAAGAGTAGGATGGTCATTTGTGTTTTGTAAATGGGTCGTATTCTTATGGCCATATAACAATAATTTCAGCTTGTCCCAAGCAATGTAAAGAAAAGAACGTCCTTTCCTCCATTCCACTTTAGAAGCTGCAGTGGGACAATCGGGTTGGTATGCGTCCAGCTTGTCATGCCATCTTTACCTTCTTGCGTCGATCGTTGAGGGGACCTAGCGATGGTGTTACTAGAGACGTAATGTTAGATAGTATAAGGCATTCAATTGTAGCGCTATTATCATTTAACTCATGAAACTAGGTGCCAATGGGCGGCCTCGTTAGTATAGTTAGTTAAATGAAGCCAAGGTGCGGTCAACTAGTGTGACCTGGGCTCGAACTGCAGTGCACTTAGAGCAGGTCAATTGCACGACTACATGGAATTGGGGCAGACATGTGCATATTAAACGGCGCGTAGCTCTTCTAGCATAAGGTGGGAATTGTGTTTTTATTGTACAGACGCCTGCACGTCAACACATTACCTGCAAAACATTATATTACTTAGTAAACAATTTGCAACTGCAATTGATGGCCCTAGATCCAAATTATGTGGTTAAATTTTTATGTAAAAGGGTATTAAGAATCAATAATAAGTAGATTACTTAAATTGAAAACCAGTATAACATTTCATTTATAATGAAACGCGAAAGTTTATCACTAGTTAATTTGAGATATTTCTACCAATGCCAACGCATTTAACATGTGATTTACTCCATTCACAAATTGTAGCCAAGTCAGTATTCAAAGTAGCGGTAGGCGTATCTAATTGTTTTACTGGGGCCGGCCGGCGTATAAATTTGTAAGTCATCTGCATAAAGGGTGGTAGAAGGACGTTATTTAGATTGAGATTGAATTATTAAAATATATAGAGAAAATCAAAAGGACCTAGGTACTACCACACTACCCTGCGGTACCCCTACCGAAGTATTACATTAACGAGAAAACCAGCATCGGTACGCCTTCTCTATGCGTATCAAACAGGTAACTTTAGAACCAGTCAGTCAATCACCGTTGAGATATGTAAATAGAGTGCTTGATGCCAATCAGAACGTCAAATCTACTGTATTAAATGCATTGCTCAAATCAAGTACCTTATAAAAGTAAGTTATAAACTTAGATTTAGTAGACTTACAAACTCAGCCTTAGTTTGTTGTCATAATTATTGTATTGAATTGTGAAGTAATTTTATTGGTAGAAACAAAAGCAAAGATTGTTATAGGTATGGACTTAAGAAGTCTAGACTAAAGTATCATCCATCATTCATAGTCATAACTCATCATTTAACTTTAACTATCAAAAGTTAATACGCCTGTGCTAGGAATAGATTAACGTCAGTCGTATTAAACATTGTTTTGCGAATTGAATCACGCATGTTGTCATGCTTTAAGGCCGAGCCTCTCCCGATTTAGCTACCTACCAAAAATAATGCAACATTCCTTGCAGGAGTCCATGAAAACGTTTCACCTGCTCCTCAATGAGACTTCGAGAAGACTGCAGGCATTGACAAAGCGTCTGGGCACGTGTGTGGACAAATCTCGCCCTTATTACGAGGCAGTAGGGGTGGCGGCGACTGCACGCTCCGAGTGCCAGAAGGCGGCTGTACAGTTCCAGAGAGCTAGCGGTGAGTCTACTTCTATATAGTTTTTTTTAAATATCGTGCGTTCACTTGGTTTAGAATGTTATCTTATCTTAGTGGGGCCTGCTGCGGTTTTCACCTCTCCCTTTCCTCTCCACTTCGACCCATCGAGTTCTTTTGTGCAACTCCATCCTTTTCACTCTTCCTCTGTAAAGATAGGATGCCATGAGTGTGGTATACAATAATGTAGCCACAAGTAGCCTGACAGTTTGGACCCATAGTGAGGTCCGTGGTCATATGAAGCCACTACACTCATACTTACTGTCTACCAAACCAATTAGACAGCTGGAGCACCACAGAGGCTTGACTACTTCAGTCTTATCGTGACTTCGGACGATCAGAGTGCTGTCGATAAGTAATATATACTTTTCGATCACATTAAGGAGAACGAAAATGTGTTCATTCAAGCAGTACCGGTGACAAAAGAGGAGAGTTAAAACGCTGCTGTACAATATCCCGTTTTTAGGGTTCCGTAGCCAAATGGCAAAAAACGGAACCCTTTTGGATTCGTCATGTCTGTCTGTCCGTCCGTATGTCACAGCCACTTTTTTCCGAAACTATAAGAACTATACTATTGAAACTTGGTAAGTAGATGTATTCTGTTTTTATCTATATTAAGATTTTCACACAAAAATAGAAAAAAACAATAAATCTTGGGGGTTCCCCATACTTAGAACTGAAACTCAAAATTCATGGATTGGTGAATAAAACACTCTGGTGAGAGAGATGATGGCAAAGCGCTTCCCCCTTTGGGAACATGAAAAAGAATACTTCCGCCTTCCGCGAAGTCCCAATTTAATCCACTTAGGCTTGTATCCTTCACGGTCGATACGACCACTAATCTTTTGTTATGATGCCGCGCCGTCCTTTGTGCTAGCTTGCTGTTTATCACCTATTGATGCCCGAATACTTGCCTTAGCTCATCCATCATTAATCATCGCTGAAAGCCTACAAGTATCTAGTTGTATTTCTACGTAGGTACTTACCACATTGTAGTTTCTATTTAAACAATTAATGTTCTCTAAAATGAAACTTTTTAGTTTATACGGATCGGATCTACTCACAAGATTATTTTAAATGACGTTATGTTCGACGTTTGACTTTTTGTTTAGGTACTACAAGCTTAAAATAGAAATACAAAAAAATCTTTACTTGATACATCACACATATAAATTCAAAACACAGGAATACCACTCTACGCTAAAGCCCCTTTTTTTTACAACAAACCTGTTATTACAATTATAAATTACGAGTTCTAACCGACCTTAACCTTTGATATTATGCTCCTATGCCCTGTAATTTTACTGGATCTTTTAACCACGGACCCTGCAAAGGATTCGAAACGTCTAAACATTAAATAATGTGTAAAGTAAAATAAACGCGAGTAGATCCGTAAAAGTTGTTTCATTTAAAATGGATCTTTTAATCTTCAAACCGGATACAGCAATGCAGGCAGGAAGCTGCTGAAGTCAGAAATAGGTATGCATGTGATGGCTGTATGAATTCTCTGTTTCTAAAGGGGTTGAACATTAAAGGAGATGTCAAATGAGGTGTGAAAAAGCAACTTGCGGGCAGGCTTAGCTTAGCTTTCGTTAAATCAGCGTACTAGGTTATGACCGATCATCCCATGTGCTATTGTTCATGTAGAAAGATCTGACTGAACCCGGTATTGGGACGTTTATAGACTAACGATAATAATAATAATAATTATAAGTAAGTCTATCAGACATTATTTCTGGCTGTTCTCGTCTGGCTACGGCGAGTACTTACACAGGCATAACCAAGTGGCCAGGATAATCCACCAGCAACTTGCTTTGAAATACAAACCCAGTTCTCGAAAATGACCATGTCACGTTGTACTGGGATCGATCTATCATCACCGAAAGGACTATTGTAGCCAATAAGACTGACATTGTGGTGATAGATCGATTAGCGCGCCGCACGATGATTGTCGATATCACCATTGCCCATGACGAGAACCTCGTGAAAGCTGAGAAAGAGAAACAAATCAAATATCTCGACTTAGCACACGAGGTTGTCGATATGTGGAGTGTGGATTCGGCTGTCATCGTACCGATTGTTGTTACGGCCAATGGCCTGATGGCCAAGAGCCTCGATCAACATCTAATGAGGCTCTCGTTAGGCGGCTGGATCAAGGGCCTGATTCAGAAGCCAGGTCTCCTCGATACGGCACGCATTGTGAGGAGGCTCCTGTTGCTGGAGCCCTAACCACCGGTAGCTTGGACCCTGGTCCCGATGCCGGCGGACCCCTATTTTTTTTAAAATATTTTTAAATGTTTTATTTATTTTGTTTTTAAAAAATATTTAAAACTGTAAATTTATATGTGAAAAAAATAAAATAAAGACAATAATAATCATTATCATCATCATCTTCATCACCGCGCGTCAAAACTACTCGAGGTTTATTATGTCCACAATGAATCGAACGCTTGGGTGCCAAGTGTGAGTTTTGTTTACTATCCGCATTAATTCGATTACGTTTACGAAAACGAAAATTAGTATGGCATTGAATCAGCGCCTCCTGCCGACATACGAGAAGAGTTAACATTTAGCCATATAAATTCTCGTTTTCGTTAACGTGATCGAATGGCGAATGAAACTCGCACTAGGCACCCTGATAGCTTTGAAGTGTAGTAGATGCTTATCGAGTGGTGCCGTTATCGCGTCGTAATGGCTTCCTGTGGGGTGACTCGCTCTTGACCGCACCAAGGCCGCCCCGGTTAGGGGCGAGCGATTCGGTATCGGTAACGACGTCCCTGGAATGCGGGAATGGTCTTATATTTATCATCATTTAATCCCACTCTTATCCAAACCCCTTTTCAAATTTAAAAAAAATATATATGCTTACTAATTGCAATGGTGATACAATGTATTTAAATACTTAGGCAGAGTTAAAATTTTTTTTTTTAATAATTTTTTGGATGATCTTAAAAAAAATCTATAATGTTAGCGATTCGGAAACTCGAAATTCGGAAAACGTGGTGCAGAATAGATGTTACGTAAGTCTAACCGTGACCTCTTATTGCGACCGGCGACCTAGTAAAGAAGGCCCTACACTGATTTATTTGCGTTTTATTATTTTAAAACACAAATAAAATAAAAATAAGTTTTATATCAGACCAGCACACAGAACAGTTTTAAAGGACCTCAAAATTATATTATATATTTTTATTTCCATTTACCATTATGACAGCACACTTGACGAGACGGTGACCATGACCTCAAAATTGATAAACTACATAAACCAGTACCTTCTTATTTACATATAATACGAGTTTATAGATCTCTACGCTGACGTATAACTATTTGCCTCAAACATAATGCAGAGAATTTCTGTAGATTGATTGATAGTACGTATGAAAAGGGGAACACAATATGGTCATCTGCGCTCATGGATACCAATAATGGGCGGACGCGATGGAATCGTTTCGTCGTTATTTATCATGTTGGTTGTGGCATTTAATGCAGTATTTTCTACACATTAAGAGTCACACACAGTGTGTGACTATACTGTTTAGTTAGATATGGTACTAATGTTTTATTACTGCAAACAGGTACTGTTATCAGCAAAAGTCAGTTATCAAAATCAGAATACTAATACTAAATAACAAAAGATTAATTACTAGGTGTGTATGCTTAGCGATGTTTATCAATTATGGTGGTTCAGCACAACGAAATAATACTGCGTTTAACGGTTTAAGCATAATGTAATAATAAACACAGGTTACATAGATATAGTGTACCTATATTATAGGGACTAGCAGCACAAAATCGGTCGTTGTGAAGATCCTTGGGAGACGCCATTGTCCAGCAGTGGATGATGATGATGATGATGATGATGATGATGATGATGATGATGATGATGATGATGATGTTGGTAATGATAATGAGATGTGTGTGTGTGTGTGTGTGTGTGGGGGTGTGTGTGTGTGTGTGTGAGGTGGGGTGTGTGGGTGTGTGTGAGGGTGGGTGTGGGTGTGTGTGTGTGTGTGTGTGTGTGTGTGTGTGTGTGTTTTACATACACTTTAGCAAAAAATGGTACTTATGGAAATAAAATTTAAAAAATATATATATTAGTCCCATATCACAATACAATTTTTACTAATAGTAAAGTGTGGCATTAAAACGTGTCCACTCAACATGATGTCAGGTCACCTGAATGGGTAACCTGACGCTGGTCTTCCGCAAACATCTTAGTGTAAGATCACAGCTGTATCAAAAGTATTAAAAAAGATATGTTATCAAAAGTAAGATATACGTTTGTAGGCAGTTATTACTTGTACAGTACTCTATCGTATAAAGCCAAAACACTGTAATTGGAGCTACAGTGTTTTCGATTTGTAACTTTTAAAGCAAAAACACAGTATCTCCAATTACAATGTTTTGACTTGACACGATAGTAATGTTTTGTTTTGTATCGTAGTCGGTTTGATCATTGTCTTTTGCTGGTGACTGCACTAGCCATTACATCATTAGTTGATTACTTAAGGTTGTAACATCCTTGATACAGATACTAGATCATGCTTTATAGTGTATGGCATTTAGCAACATATTAACATCGCTTCGACGCTAACAAATGTACAGACCGCGTGCACATTTGTTATCTATCTATTCAAAACTGTCAAACAGCAGTAAATGTTTAACCATAGGCCACGTACGTAAAGTTGAAAGTCTATTGAGGAAAGATATTTTGTGGTCTGGTTTTTTTTAGAGAGTGTGCTGATTGCCTCAAATGCATTTTCGGGTTCACCGGGCTTTTTTGGGGGCGGCGAGAAGCTTTAAAGGTTCCTCAAGCCAAGTGAAACGAATCACCTTCGGAGGTTTTCTAGAGGGAACGGCATCACGCACTGAGGCGTGTCCCCGTGCTATACTAGATTCTCCGAGGGGTACGGATCGGATCGGGTTTGTGGTTTGGTGTGCAGACGTGTACAGATGTAAAATAATAATTCAGCTATAGCTATATAGGTACTGTTCATAGGTGCATGCTACTCTAGAGAGAATCTGAAGATATTTGAGGGTCACTTTTTTATCATCGTCCAAACCTTCCGATATGACTCCCGTGATATAAACGAACAACTCTTACTGTTGGACCAACTCCCTAACTCGAAAAAAAAATTCAGCTGTTCCATACAAAACATCAATATTCATTCGACCAAAATGTATGGAACAGCTGAATTTTATTTCAGAGTTGGGAGTAGGTCCAATAGGAGTTGTTCGTTTGTATCACGGGAGTCATCTTTGAAGGTTTGGACGTTGATAAAAAAGTCAACCGGTATTCACATCAATATGCGAAGCAAATAAATGCACATTTGTAATACGCGGCTGCGTAGTGCGTACTACTGTACTTTCACTTGAAATGGAATCTGTATAAATTGTGATTGTCATGAAATCTACTTGTAAATAATTAACATGACAAGACAAGTATGAAATATGAAAGACATATGAAAATGTTATTTTTTGTATGTGTTTCTAATTTCATATATCCAGTTACATTAACAACAATAATTCACCTACTTCATATATCTATACTAACTAGTGGTCGCCCAGTGGTCGAAATTCGACCGTAATTTTATTAAGGCTGCACGCATTGTATCCTAAGCAATGAAAAATTAAAAAAGATTGAATGTGAGTATTGGATTGGCATTGTCGAAATGTCGGCCGCATTAAAGACAAACAATACGTGTGTGTCAAATACATATGCGTGTGTCAAATACATGGTAATGTGTGTAATGTTGTTTTTGTTGATTTAATGTATTTTTTATGCATAATTTAAAAAAATATTTACATTCGGATAACCTCTATATAAACTACGAGTATAAGTGTGCGAAATTTTATACTCCTCCGTCCGCGCAATTTTCGTAAAAACGGGTACAAAGTTTTTGCTTCACGTATTAATATACTATCATAAGGAGGAAAACTATTGTATCTATGTTTGCAACGAATAAACTCAAAAACTACTGGACCGATTTGAAAAATTCTTTCACCATTAGAACGCTACATTAGCGCTGAGTAACATAAGCTATATTAAAAAAAAATTAAAGATATGCGGTACGAAGTCCGCCGGGTCAGCTAGTCTACTATATTTAAGCTATATTAAAGAAAATGCTGTACTAGATACACCGCGGTTTGTGCTCAGTGGCGTGCACTTGGAGAGATCTACGTCTAGCAGTGGATGTGTTGTAGGCTGATGATGACGATATATTATATATACTAGCAATTTAGCCGCGTCTTCGTTGTGCGTAGATTTAAGACTTTAAAAGGAAACTTCTTTTATCAAATTAAAATATAGCCTATGTTACCCGCAAGGTTACATTCTATCAGTAAAACAGTTTTTGTAATTGGACCAGTAGTTCCAGAGTTACCCTCTCAAACAAACAAAGTCTGAATCTTCACCTCTTTATTAATAACTAGCGGCCCGCCCCGGCTTCGCACGGGTGTACTTTTATTTTTAAACATTTTTTTGATATAGCCTATGTTACTCAGCGCTAATGTAGCATTCTAATGGTGAAAGATTTTTTTAAATCGGTTCAGTAGTTTTTGAGTTTATTCGTTGTAAACATACATACAAAAATACAAAGCTTTCCTCTTTATAATATTACCGCTCTGACAGTTTCCATGACAACAAACAAACAAATCATTTTGTATTGGAAAATTAAATTTGTCGTTTTAGTATTTTCCTTTACTTATTATTTACGTTACTCACCGTTTAAACCTTCCCTGAATTTCCACAAATATTTCAAAATCAAAATTAGCCAAATCGGTCCAGCCATTCTCTAGTTTTAGCGAGACAAACGAACAGCAATTGATTTTTGTATATATACAGGTCGACTTTTTTATCACCATCCAAACCTTCTGAGATAACTCCCGTGATACAAACGAACAACTCTTTCTATTGGACCAACTCCCTAACTCGAAAAAAAATCAGCTGTTCCATACATTTTGGTCGAATGTATATTGATGTTTTGTATGGAACAGCTGCTTTTTTTTTCGAGTTAGGAAGTTGGTCCAATAGTAAAAGTTGTTCGTTTGTATCACGGGAGTCATCTCAGAACGTTTGGATGGTGATAAAAAAGTCGACCTGTATAGATATAGATTTGCATCTGAAATCCTTTATAGTATACATTTTTTATATTAATTCGAATTGGCTTGTAGATTTGATAAGATAATTTTGTTTGCTATAAGTACTATTACATGTCGTGCTGGTGAATGAACATTGTTTGTTGTCGCTACTATGACATTTAGTTTACTTTTGCCATTGTGACAAACATCTTGGTGGTCTCATTTAGAGATGATAAATATATTCATTAACCATTAAAATAAACTAATAAAAAAAAATATCACTAACATTCAATAATTGAAATTAACAATATCAGTTGAATGGTTGAAAATATTAGTTAACGTCGCGCGCGGCGAATGGCGCCGAGCGAACCGCGGAGGCACCCGACAGACGACGAGCGACAGAGACACGACATCGGCTATCAGTTGACGTCAAATCTAAATTGACCCCTAACTATTATTAGCTAAAGCACATTTTTCTTTGATATGTTTTTTATTCTTTTTCAACTTGTCATTTATTGAATAATTTTGGATGCACTCGATTGTATGTTCTTTTGCTATAGAAATAAAAGTCTTTTTATTTATTACGATTTATCGTTCGTTCGCCATGTAATATTTTAAACTGATATTTTGATATGATATTTTTATTGTTTAGCGCAGTCGGTGGTTGATCGTTGTGTAGATAGGATTGCGTGGCGATTCGAGTGCAATATCGATGTTGTTAGCTGACGTTAATTAATTTTATACAGTTCTTAGTTGATTAAGTAAGTAGGTAATTAGGTTTTCATTGAACATTAATAAAATGCCATGACGTCATACAGAAATTTGAAGTCATTTTGAAAAGTGTAGTGAAGAGGACAACATTGCATGTTGCAGAATATATTTATAATTATAGGTCTTTAGTTTTTAATTTCTAATTATTTTTTCTTTGTTTTTTTTAAGTTAAGTTCTGTATTTAAATTTGTTTAGAATTATATTTATAGGAACTAAAATTATTAAAGAGGGGTGAATCTTCCATACATTGAATAATTACAAAAAAAAGTCATATACGGCAGCGCCATGTTCCGTAGGAGGAACCTCAGTTACTAATTAGTTATCCATATAATGTCACTAGATGGCGGTAGTATAAATAGCATTTTAAATTAATAAATTACTTTTAGTTATTTTCTAGTAACTTACTTATAACCATAACTTTTGTCATCTCATTAAAAAGCTCGGTGGCCTAGCGGCTATGACGACGTATCGTGCGGTAGTAGTGATAGAATAGAGAAAGCCTAAGTTCGATCCTTCGAAAATAATTTAATATTTTTTTGAATTTTATGTTCATTTATAAGTTTTTAATATGTTTATATCAATCTTACAATAATAATATACACAAAAAAAAATAACTAGTTTTTTGTAAATATTATATATATTTTTAGCGCCATCTCTCTATCCCATCTTTTTTTCTATGAGAGGCACATCTATAATATTATACAATATAGTCTATAATTATTAATGTTTAAAATTAGTATGAAGGAAAGTTCTTTGAATAGTTTTAAAGTAACACTTTAAAAGAATTATTCAATTTAACGTACATGTGTTTAAAGTTACTACTTCGATAAAATTATTAACTGATATTTTCAACCATTTAAATTAACAGTTAAAAATATTTATCAATTAACTTTTAACGAATAAATATTTTCAACCATTAACGCCATCTCTAGTCTCATTACTTCTGCATACCTACGCGCTTATCTTACCTTTTTTTTTTAGGCTACTGTTTATAGATTTCCAATTTAATGTAAACCAGCTTCAGTAGTTTAAAGTCCGATAGTGTACTTAAATTCAACTTCATTCAGCTGTACCAAAATCATTAATAGCCTATTTGCGTCCCACTGCTGGGTGCAATTATTAGTAGCATATTGAAAGATTGGGCTTGTTATAACTCACCACACTGATCAAGTCCGGTGACGTTGTAAAAGTCGTCTGTGGCCAACAGCAAAACTTAAAAAAGAACTTTGCTGGTCAAATTCGGCTTGGTTTTAACCACTGCCAACTTAGAACAACAACCAGACACGTGCCTTTGAGAGCATATAAAGACTCCCGACATATTATTTTGACACCCAAACGCTGATTCGGCATTGTAAAAGTTGCTTGACTTTCAAGATCTCAAGCCGCTACGCCCAAAGCGTAGCACAAACAACAAATATAAACTTATCACCTTTACTACACTTCAAACAAAATTTAGCAGTGGACTAAGATAGGCCGATGATGATGATGATGATGAAACAAAATTTGCCCAGCCTTTGCCTAGTGGATGGAGATGGAGTGGACAGTGGAACACAATAATAATAGGCTACTTAAAAAAACAAAATTGTACAATTTTTTCCTAATTTCTCTTAGCCAGGTTTATATTAACCGTTAAATACAATATAAGCATATTTTAAACTCGGTAAACGTAGTGTAGGACGACCTGCGGCCAGGTGGGATGATGACCTGCGAAAGCCTGCAGGCAGATGCTGGATGCGTCAAGCTGAGGACAAGGGGCTATGGCGCTCATTAGGGGAGACCTATGTCCAGCAGTGGACTAAGATGGGCCGATGATGATGATGATGATGATATTTTAAGGAACAATTTTCGTACATTTGCTTTACTGGAATAAAATGCTTACAAAAAAGTAATTTTCCTAGTTTTTTCTTTTTTAATTTGCTATTGCAGCCTAAACTGTAACTATTTTTAAGTTTCATTTAATTTCAACTTAAACTCCGAAATAAAAATCTGCCTGAAATGGAGGATAAATAGAAGTTTATTCATAGTAGGATTAAATCGTGATGTTAGTATGCGCAGTCGTCGGTGGCTTGCGTATGCGCAGGAAGGCGCTTATCAGCCGGGGCCGGGTAACATAATGTTTTTGGATTAACCCCTGATCGTAGCTGGCGGCTTACTACGCTGCACTTTGTCGATTTTTTATTGAGCATGATAATATGTATTGTTTAAAAATTATAATATGCAAGCCTCAGTAGGTATCAGTTTTGCTTTTAAAAAATAAAAATGACAGCAACTATTCAAACTTTGTATTTTCAAATCAAACACAAACAGACAGGCCGACAGGAGATTAGATGCACTGGTTTGTACAGCCGTTATCGGCGGCCTTGTCGTTAGCAAAAACTGCTGTAATATTTATTTTTTCACAATCAAAGTGGAAGTTATAAGCCCCAGACACAAGATAACACTGATTTATAAAATATTTGACTTACACAAACGTTTGGAGCGACTTATTCTGGCCGTAACGTCTGGTCATCTTAAAAAGGTATGCCTAAGATACCTAGGTATCAATTAATTATAAAATACTAGCTGACCCGGCGGACTTCGTACCGCTTTGACAGTTTCCATCATGGAGTTAAATATATATCAATGGTTTCCATGACAACAAAACAAACAAATCATTTTGTATTGGAAAATTAAATTGTCGTTTTTAGAAATATTTTATTTAATATATTTTTATATAGTAACATAGGCATGTTACTCAGCGCTAATGTAGCATTCTAATGGTGAAAGAATTTTTTAAATCGGTCCAGTAGTTTTTGAGTTTATTCGTTGCAAACATACATACATACATACATACATACATACATACATACATACATACATACATACATACATACATACATACATACATACAAAAATACAAAGGTTTCCTCTTTATAATATTAGTATCTTCGATCAACAATACACTAGATAACCGGTCAGGGTGTCAAAAACGGCCGAGCGAATAACGCCTCACATTCAAAGTGGGGTCTTATTTCTATTTAGTTCGCTGTTGACTGCGCCAACGTGATAACGTACCACAATGCCTCAGTTTGTATTCAAAAACTGTAAAAATAACTCGAAATAAAAATATATCGGAAGGAATATCATACTTTAGGTAAGTAAATGCTTTTTCATAACATAAATAATAAAATACCTAACTGTTTTTATGAAATAACAATCTTTAATTCTTAAAACCAACCCACGCGCCAACATTTGCTAATGTTTGGCCAACGTATAGTTGCTCTGGAACAGTGAATCTATGGAGTAGTTTAAAAAAATTTATAGATAGGTACTTCTACTGGCGACCCATTTCAATGTGCAAAATGAATTTCCATAGTAGCGGAAGAGAGACAGGAGGATTTTTTTAGAACTAAAAAAATTCTGTAATTTGCTCAATACATTTCAAAAAATGAAAACTGGAGGTTTTATACGAAATTTACTTCGTGTAAGTGGAGGTAAGTCTATGAAAAGGATTTATGATAAAATTATATTTGTGTAACAGTTTTAAAGTTATTTATTGGTAAAGATGTGTTTCTTGGAAGTAGCCAACACAATCATGAAACCGACTTATTAAAATCAGTGATCGAATCATTTTGTTGACGTAAGGCTACATTATTTGTGCAAAGTTGAAAATGCTGAAATAAAAGACAAATCCAAAAGACAACTATTTAATAAGCTTAATCTATTTAAAGGTAATTGATAGAACTAATCAATTTGTTAAATGATTCAAATATTTATGCATAAATGATAATTATAACAGTGTTAAGTGATTAAGTTAAATTTACTTCATGCATTCAGCCGTCTATGTACAAGCCGGTTAGATATTGCTGTAAATGAGAATGTAGGTATTCATTAAATTAATTACGTAATATTTATTTTGTTTTATGATTTTAATTTTAATTATTTTATTCTCTCAAATGACCATGGAGTAATAACCTTACAGTTTTGAATTATTGTGATTATACATGTATTTAGAATTATTTTACCTTTTGTTAATGTACAATTATTTCTAATTGTTTTCTTAATTATTTTATATTTTTCGTATGCCGATAAGGCAGATCGCAGTGAAACCTTATAATTAATACAATTAGACCTAATGACTTACCTGTGCTGTGAATCACGAATAAATAATTTAAATTTGAATTTGAATTTGGTTTATTGTTCTTTATATGAAAACCACCTCAAATAATGTATGTATATTGTTACATAAATAAAACAATTTGATTGTGATTATATTGTTGTTTATATTACAATTTCTCATCAGGATTCTTTCATTTAAGCATGTTTTCCAACCACGCTCAAGGTAGGTATAGTTCAATATCAGTTAATTTGTACTGAATCTACTATTACATAAATGTATGCAAAGTATAATAAATTGCTTTTTGTATACCATTTTGCAGTCAAATGCATAAGCCATAAAATAAAATAAACCTAATTCTTTATTAAAAATAACTTCCTTAAAACAAAAAATAAATTACTAAGTGCGACTCCATAATACTCTGTCGGAGCAAGTAAAGTCAATAATGCTAAAATTCGAAATGAAGTAAGTAACATTTCGTGTCTGCTATTTGCTGTTTTATTTTTATGTAATAAGGTCGAATTTGGATGTAAAGGGTCTTTGTATATATTTTTAAATACACAAGTGATTATTTCAATTTCTTATCTCTTTCTGTCGTTTTCGACGTAAGATCGTAAGTGAGTGTCATAATAATCAAAACTGTGCTTATTCCTTGCAAAAAAAGTATAAATTAGGTTGAAATTATCAAAACTTAGGATAGTTTTTCTCCATTTATAGTAAAGTCAGCCAATGCCACATTTGAGATTTGTTTTAGTTCGTGAGGCGATATCTAGTGTATTGTTGATCGAAGATTAGTATAGATAACACAACGCTATAGGTAGTAAATTTTATTTTTTATTTTTAAGTACTAATTGCCTGACCCAGCCAGGAATCGTCCAGACCTGAACCTGAGTCTTTCACTATATTTTATAATTATTTAATTCAGCTTTAGTGCAGCAATTAGAAAAATAAAAAATAAAATAAGATACCTATATGTCAATACTAAGCAGTTGTCATTAAAAAATTAAAAGAAAAGTAGTATTTAGCGATGATTATGATCAGCGGTATCCCTACGTGAGAACGGATGTGCCCAACAATATAAACATCAAGGGTGTTGTATAAGGGAGTGACTCGTTTTTTTGTCGCACCTCCAAGACATGGAATAGTTTGCCAGCACACGTTTTCCCTCCTTCCTATGATATGGGGTCCTTCAAACGAGGCATGAAGAGGCACCTTGTGGGCCGGCAGAGTAAGGGTAACTGATGCTGCGTTGTTTTGACGCAGCACCAGTTGTCGCATCTGGATTCCATATTCACTTAACATCAGGTGATATGGAGTCATTTGCGCCGTGCTACGTATAAAAAAAAAATACCTACAGCGCGGGACGGGTGTTACAGTTATAGGTGGTTTCACTCGCCCAACGCTCCTCACACAAAGGGTCCTACAAATAAACAAAGGATAAGCTTCGAATAATTATTCCATGTTTTGTCTCATTTACTCTAATTTAAAATGACGTTTACATGACAGGAACAAAACACGGAATAACTATTCGGAGCTTATTCTTTGTTTATTTGCAACGCACCAGTTGTTTAAGTCCGGTGGCACTGTAGGTCAGTAGAAGACTCTGTTGTTCAACCCTTCAGCTGTCCATATTAATATAGATGCCACCATAAATGAAACCTTATGTAATTGCAATAAGATAGAAATTCAAATAAGAAATTTTACTTTGTACTAATATAAACACTAATATTGATTTTCGCAGAGTTGCATGCGGCGGCGAAGGAAACGGTGACGCTGGCCGAGCAGCGGTTCATGAGCAAGCAGGATGAGTGGCAGTTTGACAGCAACTGGCAGGAGGTGCTCAACCACGCCATCGTCAAGGTAGCGCGCTATACTAAATGCATAAAAATCTTCCTGGTTAGTCAATGTGGCCTAGTAAGCACTACATTACATACCTTACATGTTCTCTTAATTTAAAAAAAAAAAAAAGTTTACATCATTTTAAGTTCTGATGAATTTCTGTTCTGTTGCTATGAATTTTAATTACTATCATCATCTTCATCATCAGCTCAGTTTATGTCCACCACGAGCCTTCCCTATGGATGGATAGGGAGAACGGGCCATAGACCACCACGCGGGCCCAGTGCGGGTTGGTGATTGTTAACGACTGCTAATGCAGCCGGGACCAACGGCTTAATGTGCCTTCCGAAGCACGGAGAAGCTCGAGATGATAAATTTTTTGTTACCCATCCGATGACCGGTCTTTGTGAAAGTTGCTTAACCTCAGCACTCGCAGACCGGGCGTGTTAACCACTGCGCCATCGAGCTCCTCAATTTAATTACTATATTGAAATGTTTCTTCTCCAACTCTGCGAACTCTTCTGTTGTATTACAGTATAAATATTGGTAGAGTAGACAATTAGAACAGAACACCCTTATTTTGTACATAAATCATATATGTATTTATTTATTAAAAATAAATAAATACATATATAAAACTATAATAAAACTGCTTACCCGGGTCACCTTACATCAGCATCATTCAGAGTTTAGGGACCAGGCTGCACAGGGTTAGTTAGAACTCCAACAAAAAACCTTGTGACGAGGAGTGCAACCTTCTACATCAAATTCTTTTGCTCCAGCAACTTAGGCCTCCTATCATATGGTGCAGGTTAAAGCTCTGTTGTATGAAGAAAATCATTTAAAATACCATTTTTAGGTTATGGACGCTGAAAAAAAGAAAGCGGAGAGCGGACGCGAACATCAGAAGAAAGCAGCTGCATATATTGCGGCGGAGAGGAAGGTAGAGTTAAAATCTTACTTATATCGCTTAATTTCCTAAAATCATGAACTAAGTCATTAAAAAAAGAAAAAAAACCTTAATAAAAATCCATTTTAATTCGCACCTTCTGGTAATTAGGATCAGTAAGCTCGCACCTTCTGGCAATAATACCTGACTGATATTGTAACTTTATTCGACCTTGGAAAATTATCAATACTATCTATTGCCTTTGTATGCCAGCAGCCTTATTCATTGTTAACAATACGTCAACGTCATCCGATCTTAACGTATTTATAAATATCCCAGGATCAACTAATTATATTTTGTCTGTTACAGGTGACTCAGTTAGAAGAAAACCTGAAACGAAACATTATAAAATCAAGATTATACTTCGAAGAGAAGAAACTATGCGACGAGCAGCTTCAAACTCAGAATGAGAAGATTGAGAAGTTGCAGCGTCTCATAGCCGACGCCAAGGGTCGCTACTCCAAGTCCCTCAAGGCCCTTGAGGAGATATCTGAGGAGATTCATCGTCGAAGGGGGGAATATCCACCAGGGAAGGACACTATACCCGTGGGGCCGCGTGAGCCAGGAGTTGGGGCAGAGCGCGACCCAATCCACGACGAGGATGATACAAAAACAGCGGAACACGACGAAGAATCTAGTCTCAAAGAACTGAGAATGCGCGTCAGAGAACTAGCACTCAAGCCTATAGACAGAAAAGATGTTGAAACCGACGAAGCGTGGGCGTTAGAGCTGAACGAGACCATCAACAAGCTGGACCAGCTGCTGATGATGAAGGAGAGTAACCAGCAGAAGCGGTCCAAGTTCACCGCGAGCTCCCCGCGCAACTCCAGCGCCCCCTCCACGAGTATCAACTCAGGGAACAAACACAGTCCTCCTCCAAGCGACACTTGGAAGACGGAATCCAACTTGAGCAGAACCAAGTCGATCAGCAGAGAGGTCGTGTTTGAAACCATGAACCCTCCTATAAGCAAGACTGAGAAGTCCAAAAGCATGATGTCTCTGGACGTGCTCGCTCTAGCCAGAGACACAGCTACGATGGACAGGGAGTCGTATCTGAAGGCTGTGATTGAGGACAAGTCACCGACTGGCACATACACGGAGAGCAATTCTGACCGCAACGAGAGTCCTGATGAGATCTTGATGGTGGAGTGTGACTCGAGCGATTCCACGCAGAATCCGGTCATTCGGATGACCAGCTCTACTATCACTGATAGCGATAATAGCTAAAATGTTTATCTGAGACTATCAAATTGACAGTTACCACATTACCTCTTTTAGTATTAAAATTAAAGATATTTTTAATTACTTTTGGAAGAATTGTTCTCGATTGTGGTATATTGGCTTCCGTGGATTTAAAATGAGACCTAGGGAAAAGTATTTACCACAATATTGTGAATAAGGGTTCAGTTAGGAATGTTTTTACTGCCTTTTATTAAATCATCAATCATCAAAAATAAAGAGCAACATATCAACTTCTCTAATCGGTAGTTGTGGTAACTTTGTTTATTTGAGAACATGTTGTTGTCACATGTTAGATTTTTCCATAAAAATTAAAACAAAATAAAAGTTCATAATATCACCTTTAGATAAATATTTAGTTAGATTAGTTAAATTATACAATTGACATTTTCTTGTGATGTTTTGTATGTTTTCCACACTAATTGTTGAATGTACAGAGGTATAGTTTAGTTTTGTATCGATGATTTAAATGTCTGCACTACGACGACGCCATATCATTCCACCGACGCTATAGATGACAAACTATTTATTCGTCACACTATATAGTTCTTATGGGTTTTGGTAGATAGTTATGACGACCTTTTGTAGCGTTTTAAAAATTGGTTGTTATTACAGTATTTTATATTTGGTTGTAATTTTACATAATATACATATACATAAATTTGGTTGTCCTTCATAGTGTGATCAAAAATATACGGGCCAATTTACCGAGACGGTGATGAAACTTCTTTGTTTTTTCAAAGATGTTAAAAAATCTAATGAACGTATGCGCCGGTCATTTAGATTTGTGAACCGTTTTTTCTTGCGCTATGCAAAGGGTAAGGCACACTAGCGCCGCTAATGGATTTAATTTGATAACTGTTAAACTAGATTTTTTTTTCTTCATATATTGCGGACCTTCCGACACTAGGCAAACATCTATTATTTATTAATTGTGCACTACTTTTAGGTTTGTTTTTGTATTCATTCGCTAACATCAACAGTGGCCATTGTTTGTGAATAAATGCGATAGCCCGTTTTGTGAATATACCACGCAACAAAAAGTAGTGCACAATTATTAAATAAATACTATGGATGCTTTCCTGTTGTAGGACGGTACGCAATGTCTAAAAAAAGATCCGGCCCGTTAGTAATTGTCAAATTATCAATTGGTGGCGCTAGTGTGCCTTACCCTTCGCCTTAAGGTAACGCATTCTCCGTCTCAGTCTCAGTAATGTGCATGCCTTTAAACTGACAAAATGTGGCCATCAATGAAATTTGGGAAGCAAGTTTAATAAGGTAAACATAATATATAATATAAAATTTTCAAATTAGACTTATTTAAAACACGACTTTAAAGTTACGAAGAAGCATTTATACGCGAACTACAAGATGTTCGATGATATACCGGGTTATATTATACTAGTACCGGGTTTGTTTTAAACTATTCGAGTTATTAAAGTTAAGTAAACTTCGATTTATATAGGTCCGAATTACCACCTAACTACGAGTTTCTAACTAGGCTTAGGTGGCGCCATCTTACCGTATTTATAGCAAACTATTGTCCTGTTTTAAATAAATCTAGTAAACTCTTCAAAGTTGCCATTAAAGAAATTCAAGTTGTCCTTGAATTCGGAAATGTTGTGCCTTCATTTCCACGATACGTTATATTTCTATGGAAGTGTAAGAGGGAAGACTGCTCATCATGGTTAGTACTTAACGGAGGTTGTAGTGATAGATAGGTGTGTAGCGTTGAAAATACGTATTAGACGACTTATGGCGACACAGTATATATTTCATTTCAATTTTACTATAAAATTTCAGCCCCCCTAGACAAGTGGCAAAACCCTAATAGAATAGAAATCAAATAGAATGATTACTTATTTTAAGGGGTTGACATAAATAAACGTCATTAATACGTATCGTTGACATAAGTCAATGCCGTACAATAATCACTCTATTTGATTTCTTTGATTTATTTGATTTTATTAGGGCCTTACAAAAAAACAAAGAATAAGGTCCGAATAGTTATTCCATGTTTTGTTCTTGTCATGTAAACGTCATTTCAAATTAGAGTAAAAGAGACAAACAAACCACAGAATAACTATTCGGAGCTTATTCTTTGTTTATTTGTAAGGGGGTGAGTGTTTTGCCACTTGTCAAGGGGGGCAGGGCCGTTTTAAATAATTGCTAATGACGACTAGTTAATGGTTCTTGTTGAACATTGGAGCCACTAACATACGTCTACATCTGTCAATTGTTTTTTTGATTCGTTTGTATTGACGCGTGGTATCCTTGAAACTTTTTAAATAACATTTTACTAATACACTCATAAGTTAGGTAGCAAACCTATTTTAAATTATGTTGTTAATTTGAGTAATGCATTTATTTATGAGGAATAGTTGGTTTAGGAACTAATTCGTCAAGCAGAAAGAAAATTCCAATTGGTCAAGTGTGTTTTTACCGCGTGTTTTTGTTCTGATTTGTCAAGCAATGCAAATGTAATAATTAGTCAAGTCCCAATTTTGTTTCGATTTCATCATTATCATCATCAGCCCATTCATGTCCCCACTGCTGGGGCACGAGCCTTCCCTATGGATGGATAGGGAGAACGGGCCATGAACCACCACGCGGGCCCATGCAATGCAGCCGGGACCAACGGCTTTACGTGCCTTCCGAAGCACGGAGGAGCTCGAGATGATAAATTTTTGGTCACCCATCCGATGACCGGCCTTTGCGAAAGTTACTTAACCTCAGCACTCGCAGACCGGGCGCGTCAACCACTGCGCCATCGAGCTCCCCGATGGCGCAGTTTCGATTTGCCAAGCTTTATTTTTGTTTCAACTGGTCAAGCCAATAAAAAGTTCTGAATTGTCAAATGTTGTTAATTTACTTGGTCAAATAATAATTTCGCAACATTTCACTTTAAATTGGGACTTGACTTATTACTTTTGCATTGCTTGACAAATCACAACAAAAACACGCGGTAAAAACACACTTGACCAATTGGATTAACTTTCTTTCTGCTTGACGAATTAGTTCCTAAATCGAATAGTTTCGTATGAGGTAAAGCCCCATCAGCGGGGGTTATTGTATCATATGGCGAAAGTCCCGTTATAGACCTAAAACTCATTAGAAAAATAAACAAATTGGGAAAAAAAGTTGCTGCCTTTTTAAGACATATAAATTAAGTTTCTTGTATATGTTTATAGTCCTATGACAGTTTTATAGCCATTGTTTTTTCCCCGCTGAGCCCGGCCCGATCTTACGTACTTAGATTTATTTAGAATAGTTACATACAACGAATGTTGTGTGTTGTCTAGTATGCACATTTAACTTTTATCTTTGCTCATTTTAGGTGAAATTAATATTTATAAAACATAATATTAAAATATATTTTTACTTCTGACATGATATCTACGCTAAGCACTCCTCACTATTAACAACACAAGTTTATTTATATTAAAAAAGCTCATCTTCTACACGCTTAAGTACGGATTACAATAGCCCAAAGGGCATGTGACGCCCGCATTTTTCTAATTATTCATGAAAAATTATCGAAATATAACCTTTAATATTTTTCATGTTATTAATTTTTTTATTTTTTGAGTAGCGTTTGTGACCTTGCTTTATTTTTTTGCCATACCTCCGATGTTATTGGCTCGATTTGGATTATGTTTGTTATTTCTAAAAGTTTAAGAGTTACTTTATCGGTTTAACTAACATTTTTATTAAAATTTATCGACTAGGAAAAAAAAAATGGAAGTAAAGACATTTAAAAAAAAAAAAAAAACTGTTTAAAAAAAAACAAACGAAAATCCATAAAATTTTATTAAAGATAGATCCCCCCTTTAAAGGAAAAATGCGAGCGGTCACATGTCCATGGGCGACATTGTATATTATATTTTATTAACGTCCTTTTGATTGTATAGAAATTTCTTACGTACCACGAGTATGAATCTTTTTAATGTCTAGTAAGTAATCAATCACTGTAACGTAATTTACCATGTTGCGATGCACTGTCTAACTGATCAGTTTAAATGTTGTATTTTTATCAACAAATTCCTGTACCGATGAGTGTAATTTAATAAATGAATGTTTTTAATACACATTTTTGTTTCATTAACTAAATACCTTTGTCAAATAGCGTCAACGATAATATTGCCTTGGTATTGACTATCGACATTCCTCCTGCAAAACAACATACTGGACAGGTATGCGGCGCTAATTTTACTTATAGTTTTAAGTGTATTACTTATTATAAATTACTTATAGTAATTTTTTGTTTTTGCGCCATTTAATAAGGCGAAGGGTAAGGCTGCTCGCCCACGTACTACTTTTTGTAGCTTACAAAATCGCAACTACTTTTTCGGCGACTTTTGTAAGCGATTTTGTGAGCGACTCAACGCACACTTGGGTCACTTTGTCGCTGGCTATCGTGGGAAGTGCACTTCGTGGATTTACAGAGGAAGTTGGATTTACATAGAAAGGTGTGTGTCTGGTTATATTTGAGTAATTTCGTAGAGATTACTAAAGGGATTATTTCATGTTCGTCATGCTGATCTGAGAGTTCAACCGAAAAAGTTTTTTAAATATTATAGAATGTCAATCAAGACATTTGATGAGCTTCTGTCATTGATAGAACATGGCATAACACATCAGCCTTAAACACTAATAAAAATACCTATCAACGTATTTTCAAGTGTATTTTTCCCTGAAAATATTTCGTGATAAAAATCACTTAAGAATACGTAAAATTCACCTATCAACGTACCTACACAAAATGACTGAAAATTCGACAGTAAACCGTTACTTACTTACTTTGTACGGATTTAGAAAATTATTTATTCTAACAAATCAATTATTGATTTTATAATTTCTAAATAATACCTACTAAGATTTTTTAATAAATTAGATCCACCTACCGAAACTTGCTTTTTCTGTCTTGTTAAACGTTGCTCATCTACTATTCAATTTTAAACATATTTCTTCCCATAACATTTTCTTTTTATTGCAATCCTGTGTCGTATGAGGCAGACCGCTTTTCTACTTCTTCGATTAAAATGTCGATATCGACACCCATTGTCAAGACACGTCCTTCCTTAGCTAGAGTACGTGGCCGACTGTCGCTGAGTAGTGTGCGTCTGCGTTGCTAGATACATTTCCGAACGTTCCATTTCACATCGACAATCGCGTCGCCCGGGAGGCAGCGATTTTGTTCTAGAGCGACTTTTTGTAGCCGGTGGGCGTTGAGGTATTGATTTCTATATGTTCCATATTCTACTACAAAATAATCGCTCAGCGATTGTCGCTCGTGGGCGAGCTCCCTAAGGCACACTAGCGCCACCAATTGATAATTTGACAATTATTAACGGACTGGACTTTGTTTTAAACATACCGTACAGTCCGATAACAGGAAAGCATCCATAGTATTTATTTAATAATTGTGCACTACTTTTTGTTGCGTGATTTATTCACAAAACGGGCTATCGCATTTATTCACAAACAATGGCCACTTTAGGTGTTAGCGAATGAATACAAAAAAACCTAAAAGTAGTGCACAATTATTAAATAATAGATGTTTGCCTAGAGTCTGAAGGTCCGCAATCACAGACCAGGCAAACCCGTCTCTAAGCTCCTTGTGAGACTATTAAATTAAGTAGATAAAACTATAACAGAAATCATCTATAAAATATATGAATTAAAATGTACTTACCTACCTACTTGGTGAGTGCATTCCAATACAAAGGGTATTGGAATGCACTTACCAAGTCACTCCAACCACTCACTCACACTTACTAATATTGTATTAATAATTTTGGCTAATTAATCTATCTATCTCAGTGGTTCTCAAACTTTTTTAATGACGGAACCCTTTTGGGAAGCAAAATACTTGATGGAACCCTACAATAAAACAATTGTTTTTATAAGTGTATTCTTTATTAATCAGCATAATAAAAGTACAATGTAACAGTTACTAATTATTATTTACCACTTGCCAAGGACAATAATAGAAAACATTAAAAAAGAAAAAATCTAACTAGTGGGAGGTATGAAACTGTTTTTTATTTTTCATCAATTGGTTGATATCAGGTTTGATGGAAGAAAGTTGGAGTCTCATATCAGCTTCGGCGTCCAGTCTATTGCGATATTTTGTTTTCGTAGAGAATCCTGTTTCGCACAAATATGTAGTTGGGAACGGGAGAAGAATATCCAGAGCCATTTGGCCAAGCATTGCATATTCATCTTGGATTTTGCACCAAAAATCATTGAGAGGCGTCGTTTTGAACAGTGACTCCATACTTGTGTCTGATGACATTTCTAAAAGAGATTCATATATCTCGTTTGGCAAGTTTTCAGGCTTTTCTAAGTTGGGTAAAAAAGGATTATAAATCCATGAATTCACTTTAATTTTTGTATTGTGTTCTTCGGGAAAATACTTTTCAAAAGATGCGCGCATCGAACTGAGATATTGGACCAATTCTTCAAACACATCATCTTCAAACATTTCTGAGTCGTTTTCGCTAACAAACTCACTGAGTAACGTAAAGCTTTCTATTTCTTTCTTACCAATGCAAATGATCCAAAAATCTAATTTTCTTTTAAAAGCAGTTATTTTATTATAGGCCTGAAACACTGTTGTCTGTTTACCTTGAAACGATAAATTCAATTCGTTAAGTTTTTGAAAGATATCCGCCATAAAAGACAATCGGAACAACCAAGTTTTATCATACAAACGGTCCTTCAAATTAAAAGAAGTATCTGCTGAAAGAAACATTTGTAACTCGGCTCTAAGTTCAAATAGCCTTGTTAAAGTTTTACCCCGAGACAGCCATCGCACTTCTGTATGGAGCAGCAGTGTTTTATGTTTGCTGCCATAATCTTCACACAATAATGAGAACAATCGGGATTGTAGTGGTCGTGATTTGATAAAATTAATTATTTTTACCGCTTCATCCATAACTAATTTTAGATTTGACGGCATTTGCTTCATCGCAAGTGCTTGTCTATGCAGAATACAATGACTGGAACTACAATTAGGCGCTTTATTTTTCATTCGTGACACTGCTCCTGCTGTTTTACCTGTCATCGCCTTGGCCCCATCTGTACAAATGCCAATGCAATTGTTCCAACTGAGATTATTTTCTTCAAAAAGTATATTTATTTTATTAAAAATTTCTTCCCCGGTAGTGTTTGCAAGCAGCGGTAAACACATAAGCATGTCTTCTTCAAAAGAACTTTTATATGGATATCTCACAATAACCAGCAGGATAGCCAAACCAGCGACATCAGTCGACTCGTCCATTTGCAAGGCGAATCGTGTATTTTGTTGACGTGTAACTAGTTCTTGTTTGACGTAGCTTGCCAGATCATGGATTCGTCGTGAAACAGTATCGTTTGATAGCGGAACAGTAGAAAGATGCTTTGCAGATTTTTCATCGAGCATACATTTTGTTATGTCTAATACACATGGTTTTATTAAATTTTCAGCGATAGTGTGCGCTTCACCTGCTTGTGCAATGCGATAGCTAACTAAATATGATGCCTCCGTGGCCTTTTCGTTGATAGTTTGTGTTACATGCATCATATTTTTTTGACTTTCTAATAACAGATCTTTTTTGCGAACAAAAAATTCTTTATTCTTGTCTTTAGACTCGGGGTGTACAGTTTCTAAATGTCGGCGCAATTTGGCAGGTGCCATGGAACTATTAGGAAGCAGTTTACTACAGAGCATGCAGAGAGGTGAGCCGTTGGAATCAACAAATCCGAAACTGATATAAGATTCATCATACTTCCTTCTTTTCGTCTTTGAAACCGTCGAGCTTGACGTCGTGGCATCATCTTCTGGATCGGTGATTGCTATATTCTCCGCGCGCACTGCTTTTGAACATTCAGCGTCATTAGAAGATGTTGTTGCAACACGTTTAACACCTTTAAGCCAACGTTTCATTCTTCTTTATTTATAATGTTACACGTCAGGATAGTGGGGTTTAAATAATGCACAATCGTTACTGCGTATAAGAGACTAAATTTAGTACCTACAGTGAAGAAATGTATAAAACTGAGACAACAGAATACAGCAGGCAGTAAAACAATGAACACTATTTTCTCGCTAGCGAGCTTGTAAGTAGGTAGTAACTTATCGCTCTGAACGCTAATCGTCAACTGACGACGCGCGACGCGCGATCGCCGCTTTTATAATTAGTCCTAGACTCGATCTCAAATATTCTCGAAAATACTCGAGTCGGCACCTTTGATAAACAAAAAGCAAAAATAAAAACAGAAATTTAAACAATATCGACTTTATCCTTTGAAGTTAGAGTCGAAAGTCGCTTGTTGACAACTATAGCGTCTAATTCAGAGGCGGCTTTTATCAAAGAGACTGCGCGCTCACAAGTATACTACCCGCTCGCTTTAAGTTCGCCGCTGGCGATAGGTATGACGTTCGAAAAGTAGCGTCAGCAAAACATAATATAAAAATATTTTTTACTTAATTGTAACAATAAAAATTGTGTACGTACATATTTGGGTAAAACTATGACACATTATAAGTTTTGTTGTCACGTGGGGGAGGGTACGCGCATTCCACAGACCGTCAAACTTAGAGCGAACGGGTTGTACAAGTATAAAATTGTTGATACCAAACTTATGAGATATTGTACCAGCTATTGTAACACATGTTTATACAAATACAAATAAATAAATAAATAACATTCATAGCGTTTTGTCCCCGCGCGGCCGCGGAGTCCGCGCAGCCGCGGAGCGACCAGAGAGAGGTGTTTTGATTTTTTTTTTCTAAATTCTTGCGGAACCCCGACAGAGGTATCATGGAACCCTAGGGTTCCGCGGAACACACTTAGAGTATAGCTGATCTATCTTAATATTGCGCTACCATCAGTTTATATTTTTTTCAGCTAAACTTCAGTAATAAGATGGCCTTCAATGACGATGATGATCAGTTTGTTCACTTAGATTTGAAGGTTGTCTGAAAGAGATCACTCTTAGTGAAAAAGACGCCCTTTTTTGACAAAAATTACATAAAAAGTCTTGTACTTTTTGTCAGAATGTCTTTTGGTGTACAATAAAGTGTATTCATCTTATAGCAATTTTATAAAACAGGGTAAAATAAAAATATTTATAAAAACTTTAATCAATTTATTTCCGGAGAAGTCTACGCTTCCACGGTTAAATAATAATTTACATCTACAGTTTTAACACACACAAGATAATATTTTCATTAATTTCTTTACAAATATACACATTTTAAAAGGAAGGCACTTCTAGGGAGTAGTAGAGTAATTTATTATGAGTGTCAAAGAAAGTGGTTGGATTTCAATTTATTTTTTAGCTTTAACGTAATTCTGTATGTTAGCATTTAAAGATTTCTTACAATGGAATTGTATCACTAAACGAAATAATTTATTAATACCTGCCATACAAAATACATTTCTGCAAATTTTACTTTAGAGGTTGAGATTTCGTGACATTTCTATATAATGTATATCTATATCAACCTGCTACTATGACACCCATAACATTATTCATTAAGGATAATATAATAGTAAAAATTTAAATAAATAGTGATTTTTAAGGTTTAACATAATTTGAGACAAACCTACGCACAATTAATGGACGTCAAAACTTTGTGCCTGAAAAAATGGATTCTAATAAAATAAAAATTAGATATTACACCAAATACCATTTTTTCAAAATGTAAATATCAACATTTCTCAAATATAAACGTTAATAGACATAAGGAATGTCTAAATTAGTAACTTTCGTTATAAATCTTAATTAATCACTAAAACATTTAAAAAATATTTAAAAATAAAATTATAAAAAATGATTTTAAAATAATTAAAAAAATTATATACCTATGATATCAGCAAAGATGATTTTGCATGAATACTGTTTTTTTGTCAAATTTATAGTGTATCATATTCATCATCTCTGGACAATTTTATTAAATTTTATTCTTTATCTACTATCCAAATTTTGAGTTCTATAAATGTGTATTTGACTTTCTGTCAATTAATTTTCTAGTCTAGTCTATCTAGTCAGTAAAAACATAATACAGTTATTAAACATTTGCTTTGATTGAACAGCATTGATTAAACAATTTGGTTTGTCACAGAGCTGAATATTCTGACATTTTAACGAAAAGCTGTTCATATTTTAATAAAGTATCAATGGTAGTTTTCTTTTCACTAACTATTGGATTGTCTTTACACATCAACTGTTTGAGTTTGACACAATATTTTAATGGCACCTCTTCTTTTCTATTATAATACTGAAAGTTAGTGCTTACATTAAAATTGAGTGACACAAAAGATGAGCATGAGGTAAGTGTTAATAAAAAAAATCTAAAAGTCAAGAATTGTTTTATCAGTATTTTTAACCCTGCTGATGTTTGAAAACTCGAACTAACTAGTACTATATAATGCACACTCAACTGTGCAATGCGTCATTTCCATATCAAATAAATATTAAGTATGTTTAAGCACATTTAGGTTAAAAAAATGTTTTAACTTTTTATACTGGTTTCTTTGAGATTCCAAGTAGTAAAGTATTATTCAAATAAAATTTACAGTTACACTAGGCATGTATAATTTAATCTATCACCAGTTCCGATCAATTTTGGCATTTATCTAAACTGGTGACAGGTTATATTGCTTTACATCTACAAAATTGATAGCACTCTGTTGCTTAAGACTTATTTGTGGCTATTGATGTTATAAAGCTATACAAGTTAAAAAATTCAACTATTTTTTATATCAATATATTTTAAATGCTGTAAAAGTGATAGCGTAATTAAAGTAATTGGAACAATGATACACCATCTGTTTATTATTTTTCTAAAGTAAATTAAATATAAAAATGGGTTTTGTTGTTTGGAAAATGGAATTGTCCGTCTCCTTCTTCGAGAGCGACTAAGTGAGGTCAAAACCAAAAGTATACGGCTGCCTTTTGTTCGGAACGCCTTCAGGCCGCTAGTAACGTATCTACCTTTTTCACTTTATAATATCATTGTTTGTAGCTATTTCAACATATTATGTAGGTATTATGCGAATATTAACATGAAGAAAAAGAAAATATTTCTTACAAATAATGTAAAATAAACGCATTTAAATGCTTTAATTAACCTTTGGATACTTAATTAGTAATATACATTCTGCTATCAGCCAGTATACGTAATATCTCGTTACAAACTAAAGTATTATCTCATGGCCCCACGTGGTTTCTTACCATGTAGGCTATTTTGGCTAATAATGATAAATTAAATACTGAATTAAACCCAAATGATATCGTACATCCATGCAGTCACCGCACTTAAAATATCACATGTACGATTTCTGATGTTAGGAATATTTATTTATTATAAAAACAGGGAGTGTACTCTATAAATCAAATAAACGATCATCGATGTTTGTTGACGTATGTATGTATAGACATCTTTATAATTATTTAAACACAATCATCCTCAAAAAATATCTAAGCATTTAACGGAAATAAACCTTATTTTAATAATTAAAGTATGTTTTGGCAAATACTTTCAAATGTTAAAATCAAACTAACAAACATCTCAAAAAGATCTTTACAAATAGGTGAAGGTAGGTATGTGTAAAGATCTTTATAATCATTTAGAATGCACGGCACGGCCGTCACTATTTTTAAGGTACAATCCACAAAGCAAAATTTGATTTTGTCGACCGCAGTAGTGCAAGTGTTGTAGGCCACATTAAGCGTTCAAAAATGCCATCGCTATCACCGCAAGAACAACAACTTGTGGACGCACCTTTAACATGTGCGTACGCATGTAAGTATGTAGAAAAATGTGCATACCCACGTATGTAGACGATCTTTTTTTCAATTTTTAGAGTAGAGCTCAGTGTTTTCATATAAGTACTTACTGCGACTTGAATATAAATGGCAGTAATTAATTAAACTAACGTTATCTTTGATACATAATTGTGCAGTTAGAAATAAGAAACCAATACAACGATACTGTACAAGAATCAACTCACAGTATATCTGTACATATAACAGACGTTAGACAACCGTGATAGTATGAACACATACTTTAACACTATATTTGAACATCTATAAACACTCGTCTGTCCATAACGTATAACAATGGTTAAATCAATCGTTACGTACCGTAATATGGCGTTTCGACAGACTAGGGGATAAGTAGTTAATTATAAAAACAATTATTAACTATTAACAATTAATCATCAAGGGGGTGTCGCGCGGAATTTCGAAAATTTACGTGTTTTAAGTCACTGGTGCTAGGCGCTGAATAGGTCATATACATTAAAAGGACTAGTGTAGGTTAGCTTGATCCTTTCACAAGGCCATGGTTGTCTTGGAATTTGAAACCAATACCCAGAAACTGCATAAATAATACGTAAAAGTAATGATATCTAAAAACTTATTTCTTCAGAAACTTTGTAAATATAGCACAAATGAAATAATGATCCGACATCAAAATGTTTGTATTGATATTCCACAGGCCACTGTTGTCTTATTTTTCAATAAAAAAATATGAATATGAAATATTAAGACTTTTATTATTTTTTACCCAAACGCCTATGATTTTACGAAAGTAAACATTGCTCTAATTAAATCACCAGCCTACTCTGTACAGATATTAGTGCGCGTGCCTTTTGTAGTCGTGCGCCGTTGTCACACACTGCCACGAGCCGCTCGCTCGCTATCATAAAGAAACTTGAAACTCACAGTTTTGCGTCCGCGCTGCACCCCCTTAAGAACTTTCGTCTTAATCGTAAATCAAGAAGGTTCACCAAAAAACAGTGATAAAGAAATTTATGGTCAGGATTTAATCAAACATTAAGTAAAAATTTACGAATTCAACGCACAGAGCGCATAATTTTATTTATAATCTTGAATTAGATATGTAAACACCACTGGATTACAGACCACAAAACTTCAATTCTTATTTCTACTATCAGTGATAGTCTAGAGTAGACCACCTGTAAGAGCTAAAATACTCGACCACTGAAATGAATTCGACGCTTCGATTGGTCGAGAGAACAACGCGCAAGAGTGGGGCCGATCGGCAATATGTGCAAAAGAGTAACAGCTAATAACGTCACATCAAGTATAAGTAATCAAAAAGCAACGTTGTCAACTCGCCGCGCTGATTCTTTGTGTAAACCTGATGTTATAATGACAATTGGGAACCGCGCATAAAGTAAGCGCGGCGCTAAATGGTATCCCTTAAAGCAGCCCTGCCCTTAAGGGACGGCTAATAAAATAAAGATTAGAATCTACACAGAGTTGCGCCCTCGCTCGGCCACGACTTCTGGCGGTTAGCAAGGTAATTCGGGATTTTTCTGTTCATTGCGGTCTTCCTTTTACAGTTGATTAACATTATCGTAGTATAATGCGCAATGAGCAAGCGTGACTGAATGAATTTCAAATACCCATTGCATTATAATAAAATAGTAACTGTAATATTTCCAAGAATAAAAATGATCCACAGTGAAGTGGGGACTTTTCTACTATAGCTTACACCACCACAGCGTACCAGTACAGCGTAATACATTATTCGTTGATTATCAATCTTATTGCAATTTCATAAGACTCAAATTATGGTGGCATCTATATTGGCAGCTAAACAGCTAAAGGGTTAAAAGGAGGGATCTTAAAACATAATATCCAATTCTTATACAAAGAAGGCAGTGAATAAAGTAATATCCCACCGCGCCGCAAACTGTGGTCGTATCCCCCCTCTCCATAGCGGGGGCGGGGCCTAAAGCTTGCTCTGCACAGTGGCAACGGCGTCGCGCCACCATGTCGCGCGTCCGAATGCGTCCGGGTTACTGAACAAAGCAGTCTGCAGGTTCTGGTACAGCTGCGAGAGGAAAATTGCGACGGTTAATCATGATCATTATAGCCGGCAACAACACACTAGTATAATTTTAAAAACTGCTGAAGTTTTCGAATCATATATCATAATATATTTTGAAAGGTATATCTTTATTAAACACTTGGAATAAAAAAAAAATAATAAAATTTAAAAAACCCCCGACACAAAATAATAAAAATAGTATGAACGTAAAAATCCAAGACAAGTAAAAAAATATGACAAAATGTCCACAAATAGGACAAAAAGGTATACGTGCAACCCTATGAAAAGAAAAAAATAATCTTGAAAATATGACACTAAGTAAGTACGTATGAAATTTTTTGATTAATGTTGTCGCGTCGTCGGGGGACCGCTCTATTTTTTTAAACGTTTTGTTAAAGTACATACATATGTCCTCAATCCATTTACTTATTTCGTTAGTGCTGTGATATTTATGTTTAAAATATAGAAGATAGCTTTGCTTTTTAATATCATTTTATTTAGGTAGGTTTTTTATAGGTAAAGAGCGGTCCCCCGACGCGCGACACCATTTAATCAAAAAATTTCATACGTGCTTACGTAGTGTCATATTTTCAAGGTTTTTTGTTTCTTTTTATAGGGTTTCACGTTCATACTATTTTTATTATTTTGTGTCGGGGGTTTTTAAATTTTTTTATTTAATTTCTTATTTCATGCTTTTTGTAGGGTTGTAGGCTTTGGCAGAATTGCACAGACTGAGAAGTAGTAAAGATTAAACATTGGTCATCTCCACTTTTCCCCCCCATCATTTTAAACAGCTAAACCGATTTAAATCAAACTAACCGTATTATAATATAGGTACAAATCATTTCACACTTTCAATAGCCTCATCACACCACTTTCAACATCAATCTAGGGCATTGATCAGACAAATAAAATATTTTCAAGTTTTAGTTTTTATTTCGTTAGTCAATATTCCTCATTCTCTTTCAATATACTGTACATTATTCTACTAGTCAAGCTCTTTCATTTGATACTCATATTGAAGGAATTGTGAAAAAAAAGTAATTCGCCATTTTGTGGTGGCGGCCATCTTGGATTTGAAATTTGTCATATTTGTATTCTACTAGTCAAGCCCTTTCATTTGATACCCATATTGAGTGAGTTGTGAAAAAAATATGTAATCCGCCATTTTGTGGCGGTGGCCATCTTGGACCGATTTTCATCAAACATAGCTAAAAACACTCCCGACTAATTCACCTTCAAACAAAAAAACAAAATCAAAATCGGTTCATTCGTTCGGGAGCTACGATAGCACAGACAGATACACAGACAGACACGTTAAACTTATAACACCCCTCTCTTTTTGCGTCGGGGGTTAATAAATAAAATTTGTTTTGCCAAGAACGATTAAATTCGGGCGACTTCTCTTTTGTCAAGAAACGTGTTTCCACAATATATGAAATGCTTGTTTTTTTACACATTATCTCATTGGCAGTAGGTAGGCAATCATCATCATTATCTTATAATCATTTCACTGCTGCGCCTCGGCACGATACGAAAGGTGATTGGGACCAACTCATAAAAGGTTGTTTACGACTGTCATCTTACGACAACAAGCGGGAGCCACGATTCGCATGAGAAAAATCATTAAAAAAAAACATAAAACACTTACATTTCCATCACTCTTGCCCAACACAGAGTTCAAAATGAAATCCGTCGGCGCGAGCGCATCCACCACACCAAGGATCTCCCCTTTGAGGTCACCGCACAGCTCTAAGACAGCCGTCCTCAACAGCCGGGCTAGACCATCCCCCCTCCCATACCCCCCTTGGTACATCTCCACAAGATGCTTGTCCAAAGACCACAGCCCGTACAAATGGAACAGCTTGTACAAAACCGGCTGTAGCTCCGTCTCTTTCGTCTCTATGGCTTGGAGGGAGAACATGACAGTCAAGTACTCGGCGTACGCGTTCGTCAACGACTTCCACCGGTACACCTGGGCTTTGGTCTTCGCTTGGAACTTGGATAGGCCTTTAGCTATTTCCGCTTCGTATTTCTCGTGCGTCTCCTTTAGGAGCCAACATATCAGCCATTTGTACGTATCCGTTATGACTGTAACAAAGGAGAATAAGGTTCCATTATTTTTGGAATAATCTAGCGGAACGGAAAGAAGTTTGTCTTGATAGGTAAACATTAAAGTAGGGAGGAATGATACTAATAATTGGAGGGAAGAAATGGACACGACCTATGGATTATAAATCGTTTATTTGCATTATTAAATGTCACATAAAACTAGAAAATATGAAATGAAATGAAAAAATTCACGACTTGCATTAGCGAACATCATGTTCACATCTATACACTATAATCTAGTTCTGAATCTATACTAATATTATAAAGAGGAAAGCTTTGTATTTTTAACAGACTTCAAAAAAAAGGAGGAGGTTCTCAATTCGGTTGTATGTTTTTTGTATGTATGTTTGCAACGAATAAACTCAAAAACTACTGGACCGATATAAAAAACTCTTTCACCATTAGAATGCTACATTAGCGCTGAGTAACATAGGCTATATTAAAAAAAATGCGGTACGAAGTCCGCCGGGTCAGCTAGTTATTTATATTTTGCTAGGGGTATTAAAATATATTATATATTATTAGCCTAAGGTCTAACTTGGCTTCAATTTATTATCCTAAGTTATAAGAAGAAACGATATTTCAAGTTGTTATAATATATTTTATGTTGTTATAAATAAATTTCAGGACTGACATTGAACTTGGCACCCATTTAGATCTCACTTCTTTTGTCGTTGAAGTCAACAACCAAGGCATACATTATAATATTGAACTTGGCTCTCATTTTACATTTATGTTTTTGATGGATTTCTTTATTTCTAGCTGCCTCATTACCGTTGACTTGCCACAACATCGCCGTCAAGAGTTTCAAACAGGTTAGGTTACCTGTTAAAAAGACCACTGCTACATAACTTACATTCCTTCGTCTCTCGAAGATTATCTGCCTCAGTACAGACCCTAAAATCCTTCAAAACGGCTATGGTTATTTTTTTCCTGTCCTGCTAAAGAGTACTCTGCTTAATTTCTCACACACTTCAGCTGCCTTCTGTCTGTAGAAAATAACATACTTGCCAGACTACAGCTTTGAAGACCAGTATGAAGGAAGTGAACAAGTATATTGTTAAGTAACTCACATTCCTTAGTCTTGAGCTGCCTGGTGTCCGTGCAAGCGAACACCTGCCCCAATATAGTCCTATAGTTCTGCAGGAAGGTAACGGTGCTTATGGACTCGCCCATACTCGACCCGCCTCGTACTGCCGCAGCAGCCAGTTGCCGGCCTGCTGGGTGAGCACGCTCCCTCGTTCGTCATGGTGGAAGATCTATGAGTGTTCTGCTTCTATGTACACTTTAGTCTTCAGCTACCTCGTCTTAAGAATAGAGAAGAGGAAGAGAACACCTGTCCCCGCACAGCCCTTAAGCCTTTTAAGCAGATGACGGTTCCTGTTATCAAGAGCACTGCTAAATTACTTACTGCCTTGTCACCATTGAAGAGTAGATCTGCCACAAAGGTGCCCTCAAACGTTTCGAGAAGATTAGATTTAAAGAGTAAAGACTCTTGCAGTGGCAGTGGTCTCTAACAGAAAGCTGTTAGAGACCACTGCATTGACTTACATTCCTTCGTCTTCAGCTGCCTCGTCGTCTACATGGAAGAGAACACCTGCCTTGGTACAGCCCTGAAGTCCTGCAAGAAGGTGGCTACTCCTGTTAACGAGTATACTGCTAGACTCACATTCCTTAGTCTTGAGCTGCCTGGTCTCCGTGCAAGCGAACACCTGCCCCAGTATAGTCCTGTAGTCCTGCAGGAAGGTGACGGTGCCTATGGGCGAGTCGACGGCGTGCCCCCGCAGCGCGGCCTCGTACTGCCGCAGCAGCCAGTTGCCGGCCTGCTGGGAGAGCACGCTGTTGTCTCCCTCGTACGTCACGGTGGGTTCATGGCTGCTACGGATGTCGCCTAAGCGAGCGCACTGGGGTGTAGAGAAATCGTTGTTAGTGTTAACGCTATTTTTAACAGTATGTAACGTTATTAAAAACCGTTATATTTCTGTTCCATAATTAAATACAATGAGAAAATCATATTTATTTAATTATACAATCGCGTTTAGTCTCCACAGTCCTTTGAGAATCTAGGAGCGTTTATTTTTGTTGATAATGTTATTATAATTAAAAAAAGCTATTGCTTCAAATGGGAATCGATCACCACAACTTAAAATCAAATTGAGCTATTGAGACACATAAGCAATAATTAACAAAAATTTTTGCTGCTAGCGAAAGTAAAAAGCTAATGTATTTCGTCAAAAATGAATTTCCTTTATTAAATTTCACTTAATACATAAGCGCTTTTAAAAAGTCCAAAATTTGTTAAGGGCATCTTTTAGCTCCGGAAATAATTGCAAGAAAATAATTAAACAAACTACACAGCGGTACAAAACAGAAACGACATTTACAAAAATAAATAAAATATCTTTAACTAGATAACAATTTTTTTTGTTTTATGATAAATTCGTTTTACAAAACACAAAATATAGTACAATAATTCTAACACGGAAACATTATAAGCTTTATCTGTGTAGGAAAGTCACTCTTATACACATAAATCCATTGTAAATCCGCAAGAAACATTTTTACAAACAATATCTTAAAACAATAGTAAGGACGCACCTTGAGGAAGCCGTGGCCGCCGCAAGCCTCGCGGCACGTCTGCGCAGCCCGCAGCACGCGCCACGTGAGCGCGGGCTTGCTGCACGACACCATCGCGTGGATCTCGCCTACCGCCTCGCTCTGGCCGGGAACAAACATTCATGGAACTTGTTGAGATTCAGGAACAAACATTAATGGAACTCAAGTGGGAACCTAAGCCACGACCCTCGGATTACCGGCTCAATGCTTTTCCAATCTTTAGCTTTTTTGATTTTATCTTGGACGACGGATGCGTTAAAGGAGGTGTATAAGAAGCCGATACCTGTTCCATTAAAAATAAAAAACGCCACCTTAATTTTTTTTCTTAAATGAAATGGATGGTCTTTCTGTTTATTTCCAATTTACTATGCGGGCGAGCGAAGTGACTAGCGAGGCGTTGTCCGCGCGTGCGGTTGACCTTACTCGTGCGTGTAGTACATGCGAAATGCCGATAGTTCACTTTTTTAAAACGCGTAAGAACTCGCATGTTTTAAAATTTTTTATAACCTTTTTTAATTAAAAGGGATGTAGATAAGTTACTAGTTTACCTCCTTTTAAACACGTCCGTCGTCTAAAAATTACGTCTTTATCGATTGTTAAATACTTGCAAAAGTGTTCTTTCGCTGTCGCTGATTACTTGAGCATTATGCTAAACTAAAATTACGTCTTTATCGATTGTTAAATACTTGCAAAAGTGTTCTTTCGCTGTCGCTGATTACTTGAGCATTATGCTAAACTATATAATGTAACTAATGTAACAGGCGCTTTTCAACAATGATCTAAGCGTTAAACCTATCAAAATATCTAAACATTTGACAAAAATCAACCTTACGTCAATGACAGATGGGTATACTTTTGATTGCCGTCTGGGAACAAATGAAAGTGCACCTCATCGTCTTCTAATAAAGTTGATTTTGTCATCTTGTCGTTGACTGTACCATATCACAATAGCTGTACTAGAAATTGACGAGCGCCTGTTAGGTTACTGAATCAGTTTAGCAAAATGCTCTAATGATCACTGAATTTCACTGCTACACAGATGGTTTTAAGGAAGGCGCTATTTCAGGGTTGGCCGTTTTCGATCCTTAAACGGGCACTTACGTTAAAAAGAAAATAACAACTACCATTTCCATCATGTACACCGAGCTTATAGCCATTGCAGAAGCACTTGCTTATATTGGTTAACTGGCGGCGGGCCATTATGTCATTTTAACAGATTCGAAAAGTGCTCTTCAGCACATAGCTCAACTTCCAAAAAAAATAAAAGGGACACCAATAGCATACCGAATTTTGGAGTTGCTCGCTGAGTTAAGCGCTAGAAAAATACATATTACACTGCAATGGATACCATCGCACGTTGGGATAACCGGAAACGAAAATGCCGATCGGCTGGCTAGAGAAGCACTTACTGACGGGACACTTATGGGCTGGTTACCTTACCATAGCGACCTCTTATCTCTTATCAGAGAAAAATGTAGACAGAATTGGAGAGAGTTCTTTGACGAAAGATCGCTAAGCAAAGGAATATGGTACAAAACTATACAACCCTGTATTGGTAGAGCGCCGTGGTTTGAGGGATCGGACATGACCAGGTATTATGTAGTTACAATGATGAGGCTTCGATCCGGACACATTCCATTGAATAGATTTGCCCACCTCATGGGTAAAACAGATTCACCAAATTGTACAGAGTGCAATGTGGTGGAAGATGTATATCACATTTTGACGGAATGCGTCCGAATCGAAGCTGAGAGAATAGAATTTATAAATAAATATAATTTAGATATGTACATGATTGGAAACTATAATAACATTTTAGCGTCTCCATTATCAGGGAAAGCTAGAATGTTAATAGAAATTATAAAAAAATGTATAAGTCGTAGAAGTTAATTTATAGTTTTGAATGTCCTTCGAGGGTGGCATAATCAATTTGATTAAAGCCTCTGTAAAAAATAAAGAAAAAAAAAAATTCACTGCTGACCGTCCAGCCACGAGCGTTAACATAAACTTTTGAGTAGTTTTGACTCTTATTTCATCGTATTAAGAGTTACATTATTTACATGTAAATAATAATAATTATATATGATTCAAATTACTACTAATAGACCCGCCACATACGTGTTACTTTATTTTTCCAAACCAACTCACCAGATTATCGACCCGCTGTCCCGAGTTGGACTTCTCCACGATGCTCAGATAGACGCTGGTGAAGTTCACTAGATACAGTCGGAAGACCACCGCCGCCGAGACGTACCCGAACAACCGCCATTGCTGGAAGTAGACAAAGATGGGAGTCATCAAAAAGACTACTAGTAGTAAAAAAATATAATACTATAACGATTTCTTAGATTGACACAATGTAGAATGTAGTAGGCATACAAATTAGGTAAAATATTTCAATAGCCTACATATTGACTATTGACAAACAAAATAAATTACATAAGGGGGATTCATGTCAGGCAAAACATAAAAAAACTGAATGTAATTATGTGATAACGTATATCAGAGCATCTACATATTCATATCATAAATATACGAATAATTCAAGCATATTATTTACGCCAAAAAGTTTATTCTATAAATTTCTATAAAAACACATTGCATTTATCTGTACCAAACTTAGTCATAGTAGCATCTATGTAGCTAACAACATTACTTACTGCCACCCTTAAAGACATCACTTAACGTTAAAGATAACTTAGATTTTCCTTTATTTCTTTTTTTTATTTTATATTTTACGGGTGAGCACAGTGCCTTGATCTCACCCGATGTTATCTCTAGCTGCCGGAAACCAACAATGCTACAAACATTGATATTATGGCGACATATTTAGATAAGATGGTGGTAGCTAGCCAGGCGGACAAACAAGTCCTACCACTAACCAAACCGAGTACACAAACATGTACCCCCTTTGTCTTAGCCACTAGACCACAGAGGCGGTTAAATTATTTTAGAGATCAGTATTTTAAACTATTCAATTAAAAACCATTGCTTCATCATCATCAATCAGCCCGTATAAGTCCACTGCTGAACATAGGCCTCTTCTAATGCCACTGAGCCCAATCTTCGGCTATTTTCATCCAACTGCCGACTATTGCCAGCCACTTAGCGCATATCCTCGCTGCCCTTACCCGAAGGATTTCCTACATTACTACTTAAGAGCTTTGAGAAGATTCAAAAGCGCTTATCTAACAAGTTTACTTGAATAAAGATTAATATCATTTCATTACTGCCTTTCTACGTTTTCCGAAAGTTAAAGACTCCATTAAAAGACTTTTTAGCAATAAATTAAATCATACATGCTAAGTAATTAATTATTAACGTTAAGTGTCGTTTCTTGGTGCATATTTTTATAAACAACGGGAAATATTTTAGCCATCTCATGATGGTGAGTAATGATTGAAGCACACTTCACCCAGAATCCTCAACCACTGAGAAATTGGCTATATCACTATCAGACAGAAAACAACAACGCTTTAACGTAGTTATATCAACATACTAAGATATGATAATTAAGCATGATGTGTAAGCTGGCGGTTTCAGACTGGCGTTGTTTCAGCTCGTTTTTGTACGCACCCGCATCCGTACGAACGTAGACACGCTTATAGGCTCGTATAAGCGCGACCCGTTAAAAACGCCTAGCGCAGTACAGTCGGCAACGAACATCACTGAACTTATTGGTACTTTGTCAAAACAACTGAATCATCTAACAGACGATTGACAATTACTAGTAAAGCTATTATGACATGGTACTTAGTGTTCAGCTACTTTCGTTGGTGACCGTACGAAACATGCGTGCGCGCACGTTGGGTGAAACGTGAAATATAGCGCACGTGTAAGCACGTATACCAAAACGAGCATAAACCACCTAAGCCTAGAACCGCTGCAAGCCAAAACAAGCCCTATTGCTAAAACCTTGCGTCCTACAGCGATACTAAGGGGCAACTGACATGCAGCTCGTACTCGACCAGCGGTATCTCGCGGCGTCGCTCGCCGAACTGGCGGCGCGACGCCGCGTACCGCACGGCAATGGCCACCGCGCTCGCGATGGAGTGGCAGCTCTCCTGCATTATGCCCACGCGACCTGTAACGGACATTGGGATTAGGGTGAGAATCCATTGAAGCGGAGCTGAGCTGAGAGAGCTGTGCGGAAATCAACCAATAGAGTCCCTTTATTTTAACGGCTCTTCTCCGCTCCGCTCCAGTGGACGGTGGTTAGCGGAGCAGACACGTGCGAAAGGGATTCTGTTGGTTGCTTTCCGCACCGCTCTGCTCGGCGCCGCCCCGCACTGCTTAACTAAGTTACGCTGCGATTCAATGGAGTTTAGATACGGATAAAGTTGCTCCACCCAGTTCAGTTCCGCTTTAATGGAGTGTCACCCTTACACAGACGCTATGAAAGGTAAAGAACAAAAAGTTCTATTGTTAACGGCAATATAGATACTTTAAATTCAGTCTTTATCATCATGTGGTGAAGGTTCAATTTGGTTGATATTCGAAGCTAATATGCCGTGCACGTGTACAATAGCAGATGAGGAGATCCGAACCATATATCACCACGCTGAACAGATGCAGTTTGGTGAGTTTTAACGACTGTTATTTTACGACAACAGCCGGGACCAAAAGCAAAAAGCCAAAATCTTTAGTTGTTAAAGGTAAAATGGTTGTCACCATAAATTCAACCTTTATTAACAGAAAAGAAGAGAGGTTCAATTTGGTAGCTATCTAAGGCTGATTCATTCAAGCCTGTGCTGGACTCAGGTCAGGCTGGCCTTATGCGAGTTGGTGGGTTTTAACAACTTTCATCTTAAAACATATTTGAATAAAACTTATTATAAGTACTAATATCGTATTCTGCAGCCAAAATTTTAAAAAAAATCTTTCTGTCTTTTCAGCAGGGAATAATGGCTGAGCGTGCCTTCCGACATATAATCGCTATTTAAGCAGAAAGCAAAAACATACAATCTATACTAATATTATAAAGCTGAAGAGTTTGTTTGTTTGGTTGAATGCGCTAATCTCAGGAACTACTGGTTCGAATTGAAAAATGATTTTTTTGTTGAATAGTCCATTTATTGATGAAGGCTATAGGCTATATTACATCACGCTATGACTAATAGGAGTGGAGCAGCAATCGCTAATTAACGCGGGTGAAACCGCGGGGCACAGCTAATATGTAATATTTTGAGTCTGAGTCTGTCCTCGGTGGCGGAAAGGCAAAGCGTTCAAACTTTGAAAAATTCCATTAATACTCAACACAATATTAACGACGAAGATAAGTAAATCGGGTATTTACATTTAATGCTCAATCACCAATTAAGTGATATGATCGAAGGAAATGCAGTTATCTAGATTACGTTATTATCAACATTTTTTTCACGATTATAGAATCATAAAATAATCAGACAGGTGTGGCCATTGATCAATAATATACTAGATAAAGGATCTGGAACCTCAAAAGTGGTCCTGTTTGTCATGATCATACCTTTACATTTAAGTTTCGAAGAACAAAATTTGAAAAAACATTGGATAACCTCAACAACTTCAGATCACTGTGTACCTTAAATCTTACACATAAAGATTAATTCAGGTTGCAAAATATTTGTACTTAATATTTACTGTCATCGCCACAAACGTCATTGTGGCTCCCCGTGGCACCAAAGTCGCGTATCGTTTTTCAAGCGCTCATCGGGAATCGGCAAGTAGTATAGATAAGATTTTTGATTTTAATTAGTTTTATTTAAAAAAATGTTCAAATAATTTTTAACGCAAATTTTGTTGCGAACAAATCGTGGAAATTTTATCAGCATTTGTGTTTTAGTAATTTTAATTTTAAAAAATTTGCGTTAAAATTATTTGAACATTTTATAAATAGCTTGCCTACTTCTTAACTGATCTTTAAGATTTGTAAAAATATTAAGATCGGATGTTAGTGACGGTAGTTGTTGACATTGAATGGGCGCCTTTGGCTTTCAAAGTAAAAAGTGTTGAATAATTTCGGCGGGCTGGTTAGAACCACGATAGCTCAATTGGAAGAGCACCTGACCCGGTATGTCAGAAAGGTGTAAGTTCAAATCCTGCTCGTGGAAATTTTTTCAGCATTTGTTTTTTTTAGTTTTATTTTAATATAATTATAATTAGAAGTAGATAATGTTAAGTAAAAATAATAATTGTGTCAAGATGTCATACTATGATGATCTATTATATTAAATTTTTCATGTTATGTAGTAGCTATATCAGTGTAAGCGGAAAAGGGTACATAGTATTAACAAAAATATATATTTTATTTTTAAACTATTTTGACACTAAATAAAAAAAACTATAAGAAAATGGCGCTATAAACGTCACTGGAACTTCATAAAAATTGAAAAGAAATTTATCGCGTCTTTTGTACATTAGATCTTACAACAACCCATAAAACGATTGTCCATTATAAAAGTGTTTCACGAACAATTTTCAAGTACAATTGACAAGTAGTTTTAGATAACAAGCTGATATCTTCGCATCGTCGGATACGCTCAATCAAATTGATTGATTTCTGATATTTTTTATATTTGTAGTATGATAGTCCATGGCCTTTGTAAACATTCCGTTATGATATACAAATGATGATAAGGTAGAAGCGATCTAAACCCGGAATGAATCCTCATGTAGGTACTGAATAATTGTCTACCTTCTATCATGATCGTTATGGCGACATATTTATAAGATGGCAGTAGCTATCCCAGCGGGTAAAGATAATGATGTAACCCCCCTAACTTGGTCACATCACGGTTATTGAAACGTATTGTTTGACTAGACACTAGTTACAGCAAAACAGAGTTTTTTATTAGTATTATTAATTAACTGGATAATTACCGATTATTTACATATATATTTACGCAAATATTGTTGCGAACAAATTACAATTTGAAAAAAGACAAAGTGTTATAGCTACATATAACACTTTGATATCTAGATGGATAGCATAGTTGCACTAGCAACTATGCTATCGTGGCTCAATCCAACTCGCCGACGATAGCATACTAGGTAGTGCACCTTACCCGGCATGTCATGGGGTGCGGGTTCGAATCCCGCTCGTGGAATTTTTTCAACTCTTTGTCTTTTTAAATAATAATATTAAAAATAATTACCATTTTATTTTGTTGTGTGCTGCTAGTGTCTCATGTCTTGGCTATATAGACATTATACTTATCAGTACTTCTGTGTCAGTAATATCATACACCTTACCTAATATGCCATGATAGTTTAACAAATTTTTCATTTTGTTAGCTATTTTACTGAATTATTGAGATTATGATAATATAACCAATTTTAGACCACTAGTACAATTTCCGATTAGTACCAAGGTGCTTTAATTGACCAACCTGCTGACAAATTTTCCAGCGCGGCCCCCAGTATCCTGGAGGGGTCGGAGAAGGAGCTCTCGTAGATGCCTTCCTCCGTGACGTCAGCGGTGCGGTTCAGGAGGTTCTCGCGTGGTATCCGGTAGTGGTTGAACATGATGAACCTGCACAAAAGGAAAGTGGAAATTCAACTCAGTTTCGGAACAAACGGGAAATAAACTTTTTTTGGCACAGACGCTTATTACAATAACAAAAACATAGGTAGTGATATTACACAGATTACAGACAAGGAGTGCCGACATAGCAATCAATTGTTTGCGACTTCCGATGTTGATGAATCATAGCCAAATTGTTATCATGTATAACTATTTCCTATTAAGTTTAGGTATCTATATATATAATGAGTTGTCCTGACTGACTGATTCATCATCGTCGAGCCGAAACCGCTGAATCTAATAAGATGAAATTTGGACTGGGGGGTGAAAGTTTATATGAAAGTCCGTCAGTTTTGAATCGGTATTTCAAAAAGCCAAATAAATAAAGAATGACGTGTCTCAGGTATTTTGTTTATTTTCATTTAAATGAGTAAAAAAGGGAAGAAAGTTTTTTTGGGAAATCCTTACTTTTAAAGTAAGAAATGAACTATGAAATGAATTATTTTAATCGATAACTAGATTTTTCAATAAAAATAAAGAATGACGTATTTTTAAGCAAAAACCTCCTCTAGAGAGGTGAACTACGGGCGCAAAGTTTGTATGGAAATCTGTCATTTTAAAAGTTAAATCCTTCGGTGTTTGGCCTGAAGTGTTTCAGGATTATCTTTACAGATACTGGCCTTTTATAAGTTTGGCTCGTGTAGCCCATGTGAGCAAAGCCGCGAGCAAAAGCTAGTTTTCAATATAATGACAATCAGTAATCTTTCAAACCTTCATTAACTAAGATAACAGTAAAATTGGTCACAACAGGTGAAACACATTAGTCACAAGATAAAATTACGTTATATACTCTGATTTTACGAATCGATAACACATGGCCTTGGTAAGCGATTATTCATTAATTAATTTAACTACTTAATAAATTGAATGATTGAGTGCCTGAAATTGGGTAGTTGACTGGTTAGTCAATAGCCACTTTTTAGCAGCTGTTAAAAACGATTTTTTTAATAGAATCTGTATGAGAATGGTGAACTATGACGTCACTATTTTGTTCCGTCAATTCAGTGTTTATAACTTTTTAGGATACAGAAATTCATGCTTAACCCCTTGCGCGATTAGGTACGTTGGTGCCTAACTTTTTGACACCGGACGCGATTTAGTCAAAAAAAATAGGTGAATGTTTTCAAGAACTGTTACGTACGATTTCATTTGTTTGTTTCATCATCGTCGTCGAGTCGTCAAGTTTCCGTTTGTTCGAGTTTGTTTGTTTAATGTTCTGGAATTATTTATTGTTGATGTCAACATCCGACCCGTGTCACATCCCGACATGTGCGACGTCTTTTACGCTCCTTAAGCTGTTGCGTTTATTTACTAAACGAATAGACGTTATTTATTAAAAAGATTTCACAATGGGAGGTAAGTTAAGTAAGTGATGATAAGGGCGATGGAAGTACACTTCACCCTGAATCCTCAACCACTGCGACTCTGACTATTTTACCTGTAACCTACACCTACCTACATTGTTGTTATGACGATACTTGGATAAGATGGTGGTAGCTAGCTATGCGGACTAGGATATTTCCCAGCTCTATACAAAAAAACCCCGTACTCTGTACATCTCTAACAAAGTAAAAAAGTAAAGTAAACAATCTTTATACTGCCCCACAGATAGACAAAGGCTTCCATCACTGGAATCACGTCATCTTTACAATAGAGTAGTTGACTGGTTAGTCAATAGATAAACTTTCTAGCAACTGTCAAATGATTATTAATAGATTATTAAAAGACATTGTATGGGAATGGAAACTATGACGTAACTTTTTTGTTCCGTCAATAGTGTTTGTTTCAAATGGCTGGACGACATCAAAAAGTGGACTGGACTTATGCCCGGTTTCTGAGGTCATTTTAACGGCAGTTTATCGGTTCGATAACGCTATTGGTTCGATAACTCCAAGATGTGCGTTTCTGAACAACACATGGTTAGTTAAACTTCGTTTAAACTTAGATCAACTTAGCTGGCCAATATTCGCCGTTTATCGGTTCCATAACTTTATTTGACGTTTCACTTGGAGGTTATTCGGTTTTAATTTTACGTGTTCTTTATTAATATCAGTGTTCAGTGTAGATCAAGTACAAAAGTATTAAAATAATTTTACATAAAAGACAATGAATACGAGTAGCTCATCCGAGTCTGATTTAGAAGTAATGGAGTTTATTTCTAATATCTCAGTACCCAGATATTTAAGACAAAGAAGAAATCCTTTCGAAATGTTTTCAGATGAAGAATTTAAGTTGAGATATCGCTTTGATAAGAGTACTGTGATACACTTAAGCGATATAATTAGACCTGCTCTAGCTCCTATCACACAGCGCAAATATACATTGTCTGTGTTGGAACAAATTTTCATAGCATTACGATTTTATGCTACAGGTACTTTTCAAGTACTAATTGGTGATGATATTAATGTTCACAAAACTTGTGTGTCCAAGGTGGTGTACAAAGTCAGCAGAGAAATAGCAAAGCTTGCTGAAAATTATATAACTTTGCCGAATTTTGAAGATTTGAGGGAGGTAAAGACACAGTTTTTTAATATTGCTGGATTTCCAAATGTAATTGGTTGTATAGATGGCACGCACATACCAATTCAATCTCCTGGAGGTGATCAGGGAGAACTATTTAGAAATAGAAAAGGTTATTTTTCTATTAATGTACAAGTTGTGTGTGATGCAAAGTTACAAATTCGAGACCTAGATGCTCGCTGGCATGGATCAACACACGACAGTACTGTGTACCATAACTCTTTTCTGCGAGCACGGCTGGACAACAATGAAATTGATGGTCACCTCCTGGGAGACAGTGCCTATCCTTGTGGAAGGTACATAATGACCCCATTTCTAAATCCAAATACAAATGCAGAAAGACGTTATAACGAAGCTCAAATTAAAACAAGAAATACAGTGGAAAGGACGTTTGGAGTATGGAAAAGAAGATTTGCATGCCTGTCTCAAAAACCTGCGACTGAAACTGGAACACACTTTAGCTGTAATTGTTGCGACAGCAGTGTTACACAATATAGCTCTACAGCAACATGATTCAATGACAATTGATTCTGATTTTGAAGAAAATATTGGTACGGGCTTGAGTGAGCAACCTGTTTCTTCAGAAGGAAACCATTTTCGACGGTTATTGTTGGAACAATATTTTAGGTTGGTATACATAAGTCCTCATTAAATATAATACGCATTTATAGGAACACAAAATAAACAACAACATCTACATATTTAGTAAACTATTTTTATTTCATGTTATTTACATTTTAAATTGTAAAGACAAAAACTTAAACGCACACACACACACACACACACAAACTACACAAATACATATAATTGGAGAATCACAAATGAAAATTCTTTCTTTTAAATTCTAAATCTATTTTTGCAGTTTCTAAAAGTGTTTTTTTTAATTCAATATCTAAATCAAATAATATTTTACTTTTTTCTATTTTTAGTAGTTCTTGCTGTTGTTGTAGCTCCAATATTTCTAACCTTTTCGCTGTTATCTTATCTTCATTCTCTTGCTTCTGGTTTTTTCTTTTTATTATAGAATCACTAAGATTAATAATATTCCTTTTTTTTGTTTCAGTTAAACTTCTCTTTGCGTGTAATTTCGGAGTATTTTCTATGCTCTTTAGTTGTGGCGAATGTGGTCTCTTGGAAGATTCGCCTCTTTTTGAAGAGTTATTTTCTGATACTGACACTGATTGGAGTTCAGGCACAGAATCTTCTTCGGCATCCAGTATTGAGAAGAATTGTTCTGAAGTTCCTACTGCTTGTGTTACTACTATATTTTCTTGCGTATCTGTAATAAATAAATATTATTGAATTAAATAAATAAATATGGTTGTATGTTTCTAATGCTTTAACATATATATATATACTGTCACAACTGTTATCCCGAAACGGTTAGTTGAAGACTGCCATGGTCTGTGGACCACACTAAACAACACTTTTCACTAAACAACAACTGCACATGTGCTTAGCGTGACAGGTGGTGAACCCATCGCCGCTTTAAGCTCTTGTGTATTATGGTACTCTATTATAAATCACTTTGGACTTACCTAAGGCATAATAAGGTGCTGATGAGTCAAATTCGTTTATTAATGGCTGGAACTGTGGAGTCAATAAGGCCACAACTTTTTCATCAACTGTTGTTGTCTTAGGATAAAATGTACCTCCTCCTGTTTTGTACATTTCGGACTGAAACAAAATTTTGACAAAAATATATTAGATAAGTATATTAATAAACTGATCTGGTGTTATTGAATAACAATAATAATGATAATAACCTTTTGTCTGTTAAGATTAAGATTATAACAATTGAATTTCTATTGTGTCTACGAGCTGACAATGAAGCCGAGGAGAAGCTGCGCTAATTTGTTAAGGTGAAACAATAAAATCAGCTGTACACTACTGCTACAGCTTACAGCCTTACACATGAGATCACAAGACTTCATCATTACACATTAGGAATATACCGAATAAAGACAACCTACCTTGTCATCACTTATATTTTTTCTTGCTTTTTTCTTCAAATTATCATAAAGAGCATGCAACTGTTTCTCAGATCTTACTCCAGTCTCCGAGACTGCATTAAACTTATTTGTCAGAGCCAACCATGCATTTTTCTTAGCGTCTACTGTGGTCCCGTCAGTCTTCTTATTGTCGATTATAGACACAAATTCTTTTGCTACTTCTATGAGAAGCATCTTCTCTCTTTCCGTAAAATTTCTGCTGCGTTTTCCAGATTCCATTATAATTTTTATCTGATGATTGTAAGTAGTCGTAAAAAATAATAATATTTTTAGTAGTTACGCGAAGCGACAACAATGAAATAATATTAAGTTTGGATTGGACTGTGTTTGACGTTAATGTTTCTCATAGATTTGGCAAAAGTATCGTTCATACAGCCTCTAATAAACGACAAATTTACTAATTTTTCATATTTTTTAAAGAAAATAGTATTTAGTTACTTATTTAAAAAAGAAATAAATAATTACCCTAAATACAACTAGATTTATTAACGAATTCAATTAAATAAAACAACTTTAAAATCGTTAGTCTCAAAAACTCCATCTATCGACAGATTTAGGAACTAGTTGTCGGTTACATAGTTATCGAATCATTCGCAGCGCATTCAGAAACGCAGTGACGTTTAAACTTAGTTTAAAGTCTACATAACTTTAACTGTTCAATAGTTATCGAAAACTTAACTGACATCCTCAGAAACCGGCCATTAGTTATCGCCAATTAAAACAGCTAAATGGGATCGCAGAAAATTTTGTATACTGATCTCCAAACTTCAGTATAAAGATGGCACTAATGATGATGATGAATAGTGTTTATTAATACCTTTATAGTAACAGAAATTCATGGCTAGGTCAAATTAAAAATATGTTACTGTTTTAAAGAACTGTTATGTGATTTCATCTATACGTTTAATGTCCTGAAATTTATTATTGTTGTTGTCAACATCCCTTTTGATGGCTTAATCACCACGCTTGCCAAATGCGGGTTGGTGATATGTTTGATGTGTAACATCTTTCCGTTCGCTTTTTGGGAATTTGTGGCAATTGTGGCAATTTGTGGGAGTGATTTCGTGAAATGGGACGGAAGTATGTGTAACAGTGTAACAGGAAGTCGGGGAAGCGCGCAAGCACGCACCATTTTGTGAATTTAAAATCGATATTATGAACATGACATATTATTATTATATGTAACGTAACGGCACCAATGATGGTCAGCTTAAGGACATGGTTGTCTTTGTTTGGTCTTATCTTACAAGGTTTTGAATCCATAGGTGATCATATTTAAATATAAAATGAAAAACCATTAGGGAATTGTTTCATATACTTTTAATTTGTATTCTTTGAACACTTTTTTTATAAAAAAATAAAAACTTAAAAACTTAAAATACACCAATGATGGTCAATCAAAATCCATTAATGGGCACCCAGTAATGGTCATGTTGTGAATACAAACATGAGTTATAAAGAAAAGTACTTACAGTATAAAATGTGCGACATTTGGTAAGAATTATGTAGATATTCATGGAATTTACCCCAGTCTGTGACCCAGCAGTGGGGATATCACAAAAGGCTGATGATAATGATGGATTTTGTAATCGTAATTGCCCTACGACGCAAGTCTTGGGATCGGTTATTTTTTCTAGGTAACCGCTAACTTTACTTGCTATCACAAGCTTTTACTATAAATTTAATTGAATTGAGCAAAGGCAAATCTTAATCTAAGTTTCTTTGTTTAAAATTATGAGATCATTAGTTACAAACAGGTAATTGGCACGAAATTACATTAATCAGTCTTATTCTTAACAAAACTTATTATCAAGATAAAGAAAACGTAACATGTAATAGAATTAAACATAACAAACAATTTTAAATTGAAGAAAACATAATTCAGTCATTTTGTTAACCTTAATTAAATAACGACTTAGTTTTAAATGTGTTATATATAAATATGAGGTAAATATTTCTCCATTTCTGCAATCTTATAAAAGCCTCGTTTGTTGCATTGTATTGGAATGTTTATCGTTTCCACTATATCCTCCACCTTGTACCAGATTTTATCAAGCCTTTCGGGCCATCTGAAAGTATTCCCAGTTGATAAAACCATGGTACTTATTTCGAAAAGTTGTCCGTCGGTATCCTCCACTTTTCCTGCAAAATATTCTCCTTCGTACTTTACTATTACAAAATTACCTTTTAAAATATGTATTTTAGCTAGTCTAGCGTTTCCGTTCATAATTTTACTTAAGGGTAAATTATCATATTCCGATTCAGAAGTAACGTCAAGTGATGGCTTACGCTGGCGTTTTCGTTTTATTCCTTGAGGTTTTTGAACTATGTTTGTATATATATTCTCATCACTAAGCTCTTCTTCATTCCAATCGCTTTCACCGCTTTCTGCATAGTTTATTTCTAAATCAGTTTCGTCTGACGATGAACGCATATCAGTCTTTTTATTCCTTATTTCATTTTTACTCCTTATGTTTGAACTAACTTTAGTGGGCTTTCTTTTTTTCTTTGCTAACTTTTCTTTCAAAGCTTTCTTTTCAAGTCTTTCTTTAGCACGTTTTTCCTTTTCCGTCAGTAGTCGTCTTTTCTCTTCTTCTTTCTTTTCGTGATAAGTTATCCACGCTTTGCTTGTAACAGCAGAAGGTATTTTTTCTTTGAGACGTCTCTTTCGCTTATTGTTATTATTATCTTCAGGCCAAAATAAATTTCTCTTAAAAGGTGAAGGTATATTGTTAATTCCTAAAGCACTATTTAATTTTAAAGAAGGATTGGCAACAGTAGTCAAAGTTTTATTGGGTGTTCTGTAATGAATTACTGGATTCATTCCAGAGCCACTAGGTCCATAAATAGATGGAAACAATGTCGTGTTATCTAAAACCATCGAAGAAGAAAGCTCGGAAGTTACAGGCGTAAGTAACAAAGTATCAATTGAATTGGCAGGAGTTGAAGTAGGCATAGTATTATTTAGGCTATCAGTGAGTTGAGGCTGTATCAATAGGTTTGGCTGAAATGTAAGTATGGGTGTAGACTGATCAAAATTTGTTTCATTCGGTATATCGACTAACTTACTTGCTGATGGCTCAAAAGAAGGTGACGTAAAGGCAGTCGCATTATTAAACGATAAAGTAGACATAGTTTCATTTACTTTATCAGTGAGTTGAGACAGTATTAATATATTTGGCTTTGCTGCAACTATGGGTCCAGAATGATTTAAGTTTGTTTCATTCGGTGTAATATCGTAAAAACTATTTATTACTGAAGAAGGATTGGCAGAATGAGCAAAAGTTTTAATAGGTGTACTGTATTCAACTATTGGATTTATCCCAGAGCTACTCGAACAGTTAATCGATGGAAGCAAAGTCATGTTATCAGAAACTATACAAGAAGGAAGCTCAGAAGCTACAGACACAAGCGACACGGTATCTATTGAATTGACAGCAGTTGAAGTAGGCATAGTTTCATTTAGGTCTTCAGTGAATTGAGGCAGCATTAATATGTTTGGCTCAACTGTAACTGTGGGAATAGACTGTTCTAAAGTTATTTCATTTGATGTAGTATCGACTAACTCACTAACATATGACTCAAAGGAAGCTGACGTAAAGGCATTCGAGTTATGTTTATCAGAATCAATTGCCGGAAATATTGCATGAGATATTGGACTAAATGAACCCGGTTCATGGCTATCTGGTTTTGTATTATATGCTAATGTTACAGGAGACTTAAATATTGTTTCATTGAGGATAATTGGCTTATCAGTAATTGTGGATACATTCAAGGCAGCATTTGTTTCTAACGGTATTGTATCATCTGGTTTATTAACTCTTCTAGAGTTACGAATAGCAAACGGTAACGGCGTATAGTCATGAATATCAGCAACCGTTGTCACAAGTTCCACATGAGATTGAAAATTAGATGGAGACGGTAAATCATGGTTTGTGGCGTGTTCTGCAGAAAGCGAAACATCATTTAATCCATGCCCTTTAAATGCAACTCCGCATGATTTAGCAACGGATAAGGACTGCTGCGCGGTGAAATTCGGTTTGGAAGTTGACGATTTAAATGAAATGTCCCTACGGTTAGTTTCAGGCCATGCAAAATCAACATCAACGCTAGACAAGTTGGGTATAGTACTACCTGTAGTCTGCATTGTATGCCTGTTTCTAGCCCAAATCAAATACAAAGATAAGTCTTCATTTGGCAATTCATTTTCTAAATCACGTCTCTTTGAGTAATATAATCTGTTGAACAGCGTGAGCTTTTCTACTGTAAAAACTTTAATAATTTCAGAGTCTAAATAACTTATAAAATCTTTTTGTTTTGTGTTGTCTTTTTCAACTTCTCTCTCTCTGCTTTTTACTTTGCTAATGTCTATATATTCAATCCCAAATGGATAGAGACCACCACCTCTAAAACCATTTTTTATGCAGTCCTCTGTGATGGTAGATAATGCACTATTAAGAACGGGAGCAAAGTTTTCTTTTTTCAAATTTTGGCCTAAGTGGTCAATTTTCCATAGCATTACAGCCTTTTTCCATGATGATTTAAGGGGTCTGAATACAGCTAAATCCATAGGTTGCAATATGTGCGTTGAATTCGGAAATAAGGCAACTATTTCTATTCCGTTTTCAGAGCAAAATCTAGAAAGATGCAAAGTAAGATGAGATTTATGGCCATCTAAAAAGAATAAGATAGGTTTTTTTATATTTTCCTTTTCAAGCCAAGGATTAAACACATTTGTCATATATTCGTAAAAGGTGCTACCACACATCCAACCTGTTTCAGATTTCCCTATTGCCCAATCTTCAGGCACGCTAGCAGCAACATGTGCCGGGATCCGTTCATAAGAAAACACGATCATTGGTGGAGCCAGTTTTCCGGCGGCATTGGCTGTCATCAATACAGTTAAATTATCCTTCTCATCACCACTTGAACTATAAACATGTTTATCACCCCGTTTTGCTAGAACACGGCCTGGTTTAGGAGACAGGAAAAAGGCGCTTTCATCAGTATTAAAGATTCTAGTAGGATCTTTTAATACCTCCTTCAAACTTTGACTTTCTAAATATTGGTCTACCTCAACAAACCAGTTATGTAAATCTATTTCAGTAACATTGTCTCTTGCGGTTGTTAGATTTTGAGATGTTCTTTCTACTATATTTGGGTGCCTTTTTAGGAAGGAATGGAACCATTTCTTACCTGGCCTGTTATTGGTGAAAGGGTTGGACTTATTTCCATCCATAATGATTCTTTGGACGCTGTCCAAAAGTTGATCCCTAGTTACAGGAAAATGCTTGTCACTAATAGCAATTAGCCAGCTTTCTAATATATCTTCTTCGGCCTTGGATAGAACGGTGCTAGGTCCCATAGGGCATTCCATTGGACTTTTTCCAGTAATTTTATTGTGGAGAGTCATACGGGGAACACCATACTGCTTTGCAGATGCAGATACTTTTTCTCCTCTTTGTACTGCTGATATAGCCTTCAGCATTTGGTCGCTCGAATATCTCTTTTTAGGTGCCATCTAAAAAAGTAATGAAAACAGTAACAAGGAGATTTGAAGAATGGCTAAAGTCATAAGTTTAACTCGAAGAATAAGTACTCTTTGAAACATGCTTTAATGACAGAAATTTTGCCCCCGCTGAGAATCAAACCCGGGACCCCTGGATCTGAGACAAGCAGTCATACCACTAGACAGACCACAGGCGGTTAAAAATCATCATCATTGTCGATAACAGTTTTGAGAAAGTTTCATTAAAAAACTCGAACAATATATTAAGATAAGTGTTAAAACCAGTAATGGTCATCCAATAATGGGCGTTAGGACAACGTTTAAATATTAAAGCCAGTGATGGTCATCCAATAACGGTCATTCGGCCTATGTTTGAATATTAAAGCCAGTGATGGTCATCCAGTCATGGGCATTTTGACCATTATCGGATAATAGACGTTTGTCTGAACCAGTCATGGGCACCAGCTCCAAGATCAACCCTGAATAATTTCACATAACCTAATACTCAAAACGCATTCTATATTTCATTAGGAAACATGGAAATAATTGCAATTTCACATACATGCCACCAAAGCAAAATTGTAAGCCAAATTAATCACTTACCTCCTTAGTGATTTCCTTAATAAAAACAGATTTTTTAAGTTTCTTCACTCGCGACGTTACGTTTTAGTTCGCCGTTTTTTTTCATAATGGCCGACACAGATCATTTCTTGTCAAATGACAGCTGACAGTCTAAGCTCTATGATTAAATGTTGCCAGTATTGAAAAACGGAGATATACCTCGGATAACAATAATTTAAATTAAAACTGACCATGACCGGTGCCATGACCAACATTGGCGCCACTACGTTATGTGACATTGTGTCATTTGACTATCAAGGGTAATTTTGATATGTCAAATGTCTTCTAATGAGTATTTACTGCATTTATTTTATAGTTATAAAATTATGTAATACCTGACCCATTTTTTTCAGAATATAATGTTAAAATTGCTTATTACTAAGATGTCAAATGTTACACATCGTTTGCGACTACTGTAAGGCTCGCTTGTTTTTTTTTTAATAAACTAGTTATTGTCATACCCGTTATCGATGCCGTGCACGCCAATCTTCTCGCCCATGTCCCCTATGATGAGGCCCGGGTAGACCTCCAGGGTGGCAGGGTCCCGCACTGGCACCAGGAACCCGTGCAGCCCGTGATTCGTGCCGTCGGGGGTGATCAGCTGCGCGAACAGCAGCGTGTGGGTGCATGTCTTGCCTGGATAGAAATCATCGTTATTATAAATGTGTACGTAAACGTAACAAATTTCCACAATTGTTGAAATACTTTTACAGAAAGATGAATAAATATAAAAAAAAATACACGTTCGTTAAGGTATTTCTGACCAATATATGAATATATTATAACAATCGGTCTAGTATTTACCGCAAAATCAATACTTTTCAAATAACACTATATGTATACATTTTTGACTAGATTCGACTCTTATTCCATTGTATTAAGAGATACATTATACATTGTTTATCTATACTAATATTATAAAGAGGAAAGCTTTGTATTTTTGTATGTATGTATGTTTGCAACGAATAAACTCAAAAACTACTAGACCGATTTAAAAAATTCTTTCACCATTAGAATGCTACATTAGCGCTGAGTAACATAGGCTATATTTAAAAAAAATGCGGTACGAAGTCCGCCGGGACAGCTAGTATGTTATAAATGCTCGTGACTGTACATGTAAGTACCAATAAATGCACAAATAATGTTTTATCTTGATTCTACTCCTGTAGCTGCTATTTTGATACTTAACACGTAACACACTCGTGCACCAATTTATTAAAACATTGACGATACGGGTAATCAGTATCAATGTTTTAGCCTTCAGAGGCGCCATGGGTTCAACGATTTCTTCTTGAGATAAGGCACGATGATGACGATGGTGATGACGAGCACTCTTTTCTCTTAACTAGGAAAAACGCTTTGCGTATACACCGAGGCTAGGGGCGACCCAAGGTTATGTGGAACTCTCCTGCTCCTCTCTCGTCCAGCCACCAAAGTTCGACGAGGGGAGTGGGGGTATAGCCACTAAACCCTTGTATAATACCATTATACCCTTATACCATTCCTTCTCTGCCACGGAGATGGCTCGGGATCACGAATGGCAAGCACCGAGATATGACGACCACTACTAAAAATCTCTAAGATTTGGTTGGTCTACTACTACGGCTTGATAAGTTCCACTAAACGTAATTAAGCCTTTTCCTTTAACTGGCGTGCCCGAGTAGCTCTTATAACTGGGAGTTTATGTTTGTCATCCTCATTTTATTTAAATAGCTATAATCAAATAAACTTATTTCATAAGTAAGTACTTTTGATTCGTCCAAAATATTTTTTACCTAATTTCACCTGTTGAGTATCGATATGTTTTACGGGGTTTAACGCAAACAGCTAAAAGTTACTTAGGAGTAACGTAGTTATCGAAGTAATGTAGGGAAACGTCCTTCACAAAATCTCTGATAGTTGGAATGTCAAGATTACGTTGGAGATCTACATTGCAATAGCACCACGAGCAACCCTTTTTAACCGACTTCAAAAAAGGAGGAGGTTCTAAGTTCGACGCGTATATTTTTTTATGTATGTCCAGCGATTGTTCCATTATCTCCACTTTTTTATTGTAAAAGCCCCACCCGACTTCAATAGACATTTTTTTATAACTGATATGCGTATTCTATTATTTCTTGCTTTTTAGAGCTGTTTTTTGTATACTTATTTAATCATTTCTGATTAAAAAACCGAATTACTTTGTGCTAAGTAAATTATATTTTTACTTTTTTTACTTTTTTTTAAGTCGGTTTTTTTTTAAGAGAGAGTTTGGTGATTCTTTTTTAAATTTATTTAATTAAAGTTTATTTGACTACAACACAAGACAAAATATAAAACAACAAGAAATTTAAAACAAAAAGTATTTAACAGAAATGAGGGGGCGAAGCGAGAGCCGTAGATAATGATGACAGGGAAAACAAATACTCGTGACCATATGCCACATACAACTCACGCTAGGCAACCAGTTTATCGCAATACGAATTCATGTTAAATATATAAGTGAAATCTAATTTTAGTGGTTCCTTCCTGGCAACGATTGCGTCACCGATAACGTTCGACACTTTATCAGCGCAAGTTAAGTAGGTACGCTTAGAAAAATGAACGGTTTGTATTTGCGAATAACCAAAGTTTTAAAGTAAATGGCACTGGACCAGTGCCCTAAGTCTGCTAAGGCAATAACGTTTTAATAGTGAGTCGGTAGCTAACACTATGCCTATGGATTTTTTTCTAAATACGGATACTGTCTTTTTAAAATGCCAGAATCCAGATCAGGTAAGGTATGACCTGATCTCTCCATATGATATAGTTAATGTGGAAAGGTCTGAGTCCAGCAGCGGGTCGATCTCAATAACGGCTTATTGCCTCGATTCTGCTATTTCAAAACATCCACATGTATCGGAGACCTGATTTTGTCAATTTTCCCATCGCACAAAAACAGACTGACAAACTATTGATACGTTACAAAAACACAAATGTTGAAAAAATTTCCACGAGCAAGATTTGAATTTTTTCAACATTTGTGTTTTTGTAATTTGTTCGCAACAAAATTTGCGTTAAAAATTATTTAAACATTTATTGATACGTTATTAGCAGATTGAGTTGAGGCCCTGTATCTCTAGACTAGTGGCATACCCCTTATAGAAGAGAAATGGAATAGAATGATTATAGTTTGGGACTGACATAAGGTAACGATACGGACATATATGACGTTTTATGTACCTTATGTCGATCCGATACGTTTATCATTCTATTCCACTTGTAGAGGCCCTCAGGACTGTCAATGTTAATAATATTAATAGTAATAAGAATTAATAGTTCTTTATGCTTAACTATATAAGCAGATTAAGTGATTTAGGACATATGTATATCTCGTTGCCTAACTACGCCACACTTCTCTATTATAATACCAATTATTTAACTACAAAATTAAATAATGAAAATTAATCACTGCAGTTTAAGACATACCCATTTTTATTATTGATAGCGGGCGTTGTGTACAAAATCTTTTGTCGGCATACGAAGTTATTTCGATGGTTACCGCTAACGACGCGCCGCCCGCGCCTCGACGTCGGTGTCGCCCGCATATTTTTCATTAAACTAATTTGAATTGTCGATGTTAGTCATGAGCACGAAGATAAAGCTCGCTGCTGATACATTCAATTGCGTTTCGATGACATAACATCTTCATATTTCGATGTGACTATTATCTTTACACATATGTAAATTACGAGTTTTTGTTACGTTATTATCATTGATACCTACATTGTTAGGTACAGCATGTGTTGGATTCATGTTGGCTATAAAATATGCGTTATTTCCAAGACGACTTTAACCCACGGTCACTACTTTAGTCCTAAAACCTACGCAATTAAATAGCAGTATAAAACCAAATAGCGCATACTATTGCTTCAAACATTTGGTAAAAAAAATTCTTTTCAAAAGTGCTAATTTTTACAATTAATGAATTAGATGATTCTCAATTGTCCTAATATATCAATTCTTCCGTACGTATGTATGTCACTAAACTCCTCCTAGCTAGACAAGGCTGGCGATTTCGATTAAACTTTTCGTTTGAGTGGGTTCATGGATGGTTTAGATTCCCAAATGGACCCAGGGGTGACGCTGCAATAGGGTTCTAAGATTTTTTTTAACATCATGAGATACGGGGTGTTCACTAAAGCAGTCGAAGTCACGAGCGAGCAGATAGTCATTAATATTAATTGACGCATCAGTATGCGATAGTTAGAGCACTAACCAAGGCCACAAACTAAAAGCAATGACACATATGCCACCACAAATTGAGCCCTATACAATCGCAATAAAATTGAAAACAAAACGAAAAATATAAACGCGCCGAGTGTAAACTTTTAAAAAATCACGCGAAGTTTTACCTAGATTACCAACCCAGCATTTAGCCGCCTCGAAGTCCGGCGTGTGGACGACGAACTGCCTTGTCGCAGGGTCGTAGGTCGCAGTGGTGCGCATGAGTTTCGCATCCGAGCCGTGCGCGATTTCAGTCAACGAAATACTCGCCAAGATCTGTGGAGAAAAAAAAACAAAACAAATATTTTCTATTTATTGATTTTCGGTTTTTTTTTAGTCTACTCATATGTCGTAATTTATCTACATATTGTCCATGCGCAAACACAGAAACTCCAAATTAATTATGGTCATCACAAAGGGCAGACGCACGAGGAATCGTAGCGGCCTAAATTCGAATTCCAAAGAAGCTCGATGGCGCAGTGGTTATTAACGCGCCTAGTCTGCGAGTGCTGAGGTGAAGCCACTTTTGCAAAGACCTGTCAGATGGGTGGTGACCAAATTTATCACCTCGAGCTTCTCCATGCTATGCAAGGCACGTAAAGCCGTTGTTCCCGGTTGCATTAGCAGTCAATATTCAAAAAAATTCAAAATTCAAAATTATTTATTCAGTTTAGGCTACAAGTAGCTCTTATGAATGTCACTATGCCATCGGTTCGTAAGTCACAAAACCACTGTCCCGGAATACAATTTTGAATGTTTTTGAAAACACATCTGCACTACTATCTTGTTGCAAAAACACTCGCATATTAGTCTATACTTGGAGCGTCTTTACATGCCGCCCCAAATGTGCTGATTTGAAGCAGGCGTTTAGTTTATCAGCTACAGTTGATCAGGGAATAACCGGAAGAGTCTGACGAAAATCACAGGAAAACAGAATCATGGCTCCACCAAAAATGTTTTGGTTGTCACGAAGATCTTTCAAAGTTCTGTCCAGCGCAGCGCCTTCAGTGTCCTCTTGTGGGCCATCGTGTATTCGTCCTAAACGATCAAATTGCAAAACCTGTAAAATGCTTAAAAACGAAAATCAGTGCGTCCTGCCTGTAATGACCTACGGGACAGAAACGTGGACACTCACGATAGGGCTCGTCCACCAGTTCAAAGTCACTCAGCTTGCGATGAAGCGAGCTATAATTGGGGTTTATCTAGCGGACAGAATCCGCAACAAAGTTATTCGACAGAAAACTAAGGTCACCGACATAGCTCGCAGAATAGGCACCTTGTAGTGGAAGTGGGCCGGTCGTGTCTGCAGAAGGACCGATGATCGTTGGAGCAGACGTGTCCTTTAGGACGCGGTCTCCACTTTAGTGGAGACCGCGTTTAGGCAAACGCAGTGTAGGACGCCCTTCTGCGCAGTGGACCGACGACTTGAATAAGATGGCGGGTGGTGGATAGATGCGGTCTGCGCATCCATCGGATCTGCGCTGGGTGATATCATACCCAAACACGACAACACATTATTCGCCATCAACTGTAGTCTTTGTTCGCCATTTATAAACAGTGTTCTATCGTAATCATTGTTTCATTGTACATTTTTGCAGTCATTTGTAGTGTTGGATTTAAAGTTTGGCAGCGCACACTATGCAAAACATCCCGACAATCGTTCGGATTTAAAGGGATACACAACCGTTAGATGATAAGCACGCCACGAACGCCAACTTTTAAAAGTAATCCAAACTGGCGATTCCCGTACGAAATTTCCAATTTTAAATTTTTGAATTCTCAGCCGTTTTTTTTTGCGGTTTTTTCCATTTGTTTCTTTTAAATCATCCTGATATTATAGGGAACAAAACAAATACAAGATTATTCAAATTGCTAGCCGTTTTTTGAGTTTTAGCGAGACTAACAAAGAGCAATTGATTTTTATTTATATACAATTGAAATTTAAAAAGTACAGGTAACTTATGTATAATTTAAAAAATACCGCTCAAAATTATGTAAAGTTCAGCAAATCAAATTTGGTGACATACTTACCGACAGCAGCCAAAATTACATCCAAATCGATCCAGTCGTTTAGAAGGAGTTAGGTGACAAACACAGGTACAGCTAAATCTTTATATATATAAATCTTCTGTGCGTGTGTATGTTATCGAACTCCTAAACGGCTGGACCGATTCGGATGAAATTTTCTGTGTGTTCAAGTGGATTCGAGAATGGTTTAGATTTACAATCGGACCCGGTAGGTGGCGCTGCTATGCAGCGGACGAATGATTTGTTTGTTTCGTTGTCATGGAAACTGTCAAAGCGGTACGAAGTCAGCCGGTCAGCTAATTATATATATAAAGATAAATTGTATACAACAAAAATAATTTTGGATTATATCAGATATTATTTCTGGTTTATGAGTATGAGCACCTAAGTCATAAATTCTACTTCTGTATATAAGTGTCAGAAAACCAATCCAGAATTGTCGGCATATCTATACACTGCCAGATGCAAACATTCTGGATAGACTATTTGACACTAAGCAGTGATATTGCTGATTATGAGCTGCTTTAAATGTTTATCTATGTAACCCTGTGTGGTGCCGGGGATAAAGAATTGCACCACCCCATCTCTTCCCGTGGGAGTCGTAAAAGCCGACTAAGGGACCATTCCAGAGGATGGGCAGCAGCATCTCTCTGAGGTTACCCTCAACCTACTGCGATCGCCAACCCGCCTGCCAAGCGTGGCGATTACGGCAAATACCCCTCATGTCCTTGAGGGAGGCCTTTGTCCAGCAGTGGACGTCTTTTGGCTGAGATGATCATGATGATGATGATCTATGTGACTTTAATAATTTTCCACTTACCTCTCTATTCAGTATAGTCGCCTCGTAAAACTTGAGGTGCCTTTCAGTGCCGAGTGAGAGGAGCGCATTTGACACCAAATATATTCCAATGGCCATTTTGACGGATACACTGGGGTTTAACGAGTTTACAGCTTCGTTTATAGTCATTAATGTTCTTGTCTGAAAATAACATATTGCATTATTACGGTGGTAGTGATGGTAGAAGCGGACATGTCAATGGACAAGTATCGCACAAGACTAAGACCAACACACAACAACCTATTGCTGAATATTGATAAAGGATAGATTGCAAAATATAAAACAAAAATTATTGTGGTAGGATTCCAGCTTTAAAACTGAGCTGTTCCAAGATTCGGTGTCCTTGGGTCTATGTGTGCATTGCTTGATCGCAGCATGTATAAAGCTTACTAAAGTCCCTTTATTTTGTGCCCATACTGAATATTATTTATTGCTTACATTGTATATGAACAGAGACATGATATGTTTGAATCTAATAAAGAGTAGGCTTTTAAATGTACTGTTCATTTAAAACAAATTATGACGATATTGTACTCACCCTTTTTGTATAGCTAGACCTGAATGTTTCATCTGTGAGGAATTTATATTCATTTATTTTTTTTAATTGTAGCTGTGTTATCCGTTTCTGTTCATCTATTGTAGGAGTGATATAACTGTGTGCAAAGAGAGGGTCCTTTTCTAACGTTTGCCATATTTTGTACTGAAACAAAACACATCTGTGATTATTATTATTTTTAATCGCCTGTGGTCTAATGTTTGAGCCGATGCTTCATAAAATCGGTAGCTTCAGAAACAGAGGTCCAGGCTTCGATTCCTGCTAGGAATCATGTTTTTACTTAGTTAACTGTAAAACATAACTAACCCATTATACTGGGAAGTAATTGTTTAGATAAATATGGAAATTGCACTAAATAATATGCCCAAGATAGTAGTGATATAAGAACAGAAAAAATAAAAAAACACAAATGTTGAAAGAATTTCCACGTTCAGGATTTGAACCTGCACCCTACTGACATATATATCCGATAGCTCAATTGGGAGAGCACCTGACTCGGTATGTCAGAAGGGTGCAGGTTCAAAACCGGCTCGTGGATTTTTTTTCAAAATTCGTGTTTTTGTAATTTGTTTTGCATAGAAATTTGCATTAAAAATTATATAAACAAAACAAAAACATTTTATAACAGAAAAATGTTATTTACAATTTGTCCATAAGTAATTTTGTAATAATAATATTACAAAATTACTCATAGTACTAACGCTTATTGTTATAGTGTGTATGATTCATTTTAATTTCATTTCAATGTGAATTTATAAGGAAATATTTTAGTACCTATATTAATAATAAAAGATAACAAAATGGATATTCTGCTAAGTGCATGTACTAATTTAATATTAAATGCCTACTGCCATGTGGTGATTTTCTAGACTTAGCTATTTCTACAATTACACAGATTAATTTTATTAATGGTCTGAGTTAAAAAATATTCTAAGAATAAACATAAATAGAATATTACACTGTTTTTTATAACAATTATGTCACAATAAATTAACTGGGAGTCACAAAGTTTTATCCAGGAATTTAATCATCAAACGAGACAACTTTATACAAGCTTTTTATAAAAAATAGTTTTAATGAATTTTCTTGAATGAAGGTCTTTTTTTCTCTACTAAATAAAAACCTTTGATGTTGACTTACAAATTTTACAAATATTTGTTCTCAAAATACTGCGAGCAAACTCTAATCGGACCCAGTTGAAAACTCAATTGAGTGGGAAGCCAACCCAGAAAATATGGGATTAGATGATGGACTTATTAGAATTTAATAATACATATCTTACCTTCAGCCTCAGCAACTCAACATCACCTTCCAGGGCCAACTTCAAGCGCTTCCAATTAAACGAGGCGCTATTTCTATATTCATCTAGAGGCCCGCTTGGGATATCCGGGATAAAACTCAAGTCTTCCATGTTTCCAAAATAGTTATCCGACAAAACTTATCAAGCAGTGTTCGCAGATGAGCGCGCGCTATTTTATTAGCCGATGATGACTAACCGCTGAAATCGCTGTTTATGGGACACATTTGAAAATCCTAGCACGCCTTTTTATGAGCACACCGCGAACCGTGAAGAACAAATCTAGGTAGCAGCGCTATCTGAATGCGTCCTCACCTTGGCGGCGTAAAAAATACTGTTCAATTGATTGAGGTTATTTTTTTCAGTTTTATACTAGCCGGCAGCAAACGCAGACGGAATTACAGAAGGAAAACGTGCGATATCGTCCGGCGGCGGCGGCGGCACACACTCACTAATAAAATAACTATTTACATCACATCACACCACCACTCAAATCTACCCATACGTCATCCGCTGGTCACATATCAACTGTCAAAATTGAGAGTGATACGCAATGGCCACGGTTATTCTGTTATCGATAAAATCGTTTTCAATATAAAAAAGATTCTACTAGTTTTAACTTGTTGTTTATTGTGTTTTACATAAGATTACTTCAGAATAATTATTTAAAAATTAAGGTTTCTATGTATTACAACATTTTTATAAGTATTTTCCTTGACGGAGAGTGACGATAAGGTTGAAGATGAAAGTCAATCATCTGAAATCCTCAAAAACTTACTTCCTGAACAATAATCATGATATTATACCTTCACTACGTTTTTCTTTTTGTCATTGGCAGAGTAGCCAGAGGGATAAGCGGCATAACTAGTAGAATAGAATGATGTAATTGGCATAAACAAACGTCATTAATTTATACGTATCGTTGACTTATGTCAATCCCATACGATATTCTATTATATTCCATTTATATTCTATTAGCGTTATATCACTTGTCTAGGCCTTCTGAGATTCAGTAAATTCTCGATAGTTAAATCTCATCCCTATGTAGGTTCAATGTTAGTGTCAAATTGGGGGCGTAGTCTAGTGTCTTTATTCAAATCACGTTTCTATTCCATCGTCCTTGCTGAAATATGCTGTAATCGGATATATTGCATTATTATGGCAGTATCAAATCATACATTTTAGAATATTTGTTGCAATAAATACTTAGATGATGTTACTGAGACTTAATGTAAAGTCTTTCTGAGCCTACATGACATTTTTCTAATTTCTCAAGAGGTCCAAGTTGAATATCAGTAATGAATGAAAAACCCTTATCTTTAAAAAAAATCAAGGGTTATCATTTTAATATTATTTACTAAAACCAAGAAAAGTAATTTAACTCTGTCCTCTAATCTCACATCGCAATCACAAGCAGCGCTGCCTGTATATTATTCTGTGGCGCTGCTAGCTATTTAGCTAGTTATTGACCACTAGCGCTACTAGCACCACTCATAGTGCCACAAAAACTTTCATGATTGTGGTCGTCAGAGCTAAAATCTAAACTCTACGTAGATGGCGTTACTAAATCGGTTCAGTTGTCTATTTCTTGAATTTATTTACACAGCAGCTGCAATATTATAATGCTGTTGTGATAAAAATCTCAAAAATCCCTTCTTGCTGCTCGAGATCGCAGAGGCACAAGTAGTTTAATATTACGAATACTCATCAACTTTCCTATAACTACAAAAAATATATATTTAATTTAAAGCGACATCTGTTGCTGGTTGAGTGCAAAACTACTTAGTTAAGCGTTTCCGAGGTGCTCTTGCGTCGTTTATGTCTACGACTCCAACGATTCCGATAGATGGCTCTACCTGACTGAGACAGATAATTAATGAAACGTGCGATAGAGACAAAGTATATTGACGAGCTAATACAAGAGAGAGATAGGTAAACCACACTACTACTAACATAATTACCACTACACACGCAAGTTAAGTTGCCAGACACATAACAAGAAAAGAGAAGTTGTAAAACAACAACTGTGTTCGTTCGCTCAGCTTTGCTTTTCTATCAGATGTAAAATGGACGGGCGGTCGTCTCGTTGCGCGCTCGCGAATTCCGCGTGATCATTTTTAAATCGATGTTATTATTGTTTATTTTTTTACGTCAATACGAATATTGTTTATGCGATTGTTCGACTACTTCGGTGTTCGGTTGCCGAAGTAGATTGTGTTAGTGCATGTGTGTTTTTTTGACGTTAGCGCTCACTTCACTTGCAGTGATTTCGCTGATAGCTCCTTACCGGTGGGTGCGCGTGATAAACTACGTGTTCCGTTCCAAAAAAGGCGAAAAATCGTCAAGTGTGGGTGATTTACAGTATCACCATGCTGTATACGGTGACATAGTGAACGTTGAATTGACCCTGACCTCTGACAATCATGTCTGGGCGATCGGATTGCAGGAAATTCGCACCGAACATCTTCAACAAGAGCAAGTGCACCAACTGCTTCCGTCAGAAAGAGGAGCACAGCGCTGAGGCTTTGGAATCTAATCGGGTAAGTGGAGTTTTTTATATTTTTATAAATCGAACGGTTCTCTATTCTAATCAACAGCAGAAAATTGTGTGTGTAGGTGTGCTCGTTGACCGGCATGCGCGTGTGTGCGTGGGCTGGCCAGTAGGTACCTACTTCAGGTGTTGTGCTGATCTAACGGATTTTATTTTATCGACTTATTAAAATTGTATTGAGTCACACATGGGCTCTCATATGAGGATAATATTCTGACGTTGATAGACATTGGACAGCTTTTCTAGCTTTTTCTATCGGCTTGCACATACCTATGTAATAAAAGGGTCTCACTTTCTTCTTAGAAATATTTGTTTTCGTCCTCGAAATGTTAGGTAGGTACGATTAGCATGTAGGTGCCTACTTATGATAATATAATAAGGCAGGTAGGTCAAGTAGGCATTAAATAACTAGGTACCTATCTAAATAACACTAAATTCCATGTAGGTAAATTATATGAAAGAGACATCTTTAAAAAAATATAGGTTACCTACCTACCTACCTATGTAGTAAAAATTATAATTAGAAAAAATGTGTTAGTTACTTAACTTGGTAGGTACCTATCTAGTACCTGCTTATAAACGATTTTATACTTTCTAAAGTTATGGAAAGACGGAAAGTTTTAAGTCGGGCAGAACCTACCTCTATACCTACCATAGGTATCGTGAAAGTTATAATAAATCAATTGCTTCCGCTAATTCTTTCTATTCTATTCTTGCTGTAAAATTATTAATTTTTAGATCGTTTTTCTTATTAGTCTTCCGTCGACACATTTTTGACCTACCTGCCTAGTTACCTATAATACTGTACTACAATTGCCTGACAGGTTGCTTTGCTAAATACTGAAGCTGTTTTTGTTGATCCTACCAATTTATTTAAGAAAACTTAATAAATTTTGACAACCTAAGCACTTTCCTACGAATTCAGTGTCTAGGTATAGGTAGGTACCTCTCCTATACTTCTATCGTAGGTACTCTTTAAAACTACCAACGTAGCTGAATGATAAAATAAAATGTTTTCAATATGTCATTATTATCTACCTTACCTACCTAGCTGTCGGAATACTATTGTTACCTTTTACAATAAATCATAGATAAAGGTAAATACCTACTTATTGCCTCATTCTATTACCAATATTGTTAACTATCTAACTACGGTTTAAAAGCACTTTTTTAAAGTTTAGTTGAATGAAAAAAAATTGACTTTGACTTGACTACTGACTCTAAAGTAGTCATTCGGTAGTCATAAGTCAACGTCAGGATGATGAATTTACCTATCAGTGGTCACAGTGATTGACATAGGTATTTTTCTTTGCTAAAAAGTAACAGTTATAGATTTTCATTTAAATTTGAAGTGGCGGCAGCTAGGGAGCAGTTGGTCTGTAAACAATTGTTGCTAAATAGTAAAATCAATAGCTGACCCCTATATTTAGTGGCTGAACGAAAAAATGTCGATCTAGTCACTTTTCCTGTCGAACACTTACGACATTACTCTTCTAGATATCTACTTGCTATTCAGTTAAGTTCATTCAGTAGGTAGTCGTTCATTCATACCTATTCTTTACCACAACTCAGCCAGCACTGCCTTGTATTCCATAACCAGGTCACTATGTCCCTACTGTTAGGGCACGAACCTTACCTATGGATGGATAGGGAGAATGAGCCCAAACCATTAGTATTTGTGGCTGTTAACGACTGTTAATGCAGCCGATACCATGGGCTTCACTGGCCTTCCGAAGCACGAAGCACTGCCCTTAATAATCCTTCCTTGGCCGATTTCGGCTACGGTGGCAATTGCTCATCTATAAGTTTAACGGTGGGCCCTTAGGTGACTAATGTATCCTATTTTAGCAGTAAAGGTCTGTCTGCAATGAGGACATGCCCTTATGCCCTGTATTGCCGTCTTGTTATATTGACAATGTTCCAGTTTGAAGGGTAGGAGATCCAGTGAGGAAACTAGTAGGCAGGCATATCATTGCATATTATTATCAATGCAAGCGTTTTTCCGGGCACACCTTTATCAAAGAGGCATAAGGACTTAGTGATCTAGTCCTCAACTGTGCTACCTACCTATTTTGACATTTTTATAAGCTGCCTTTTTTGACATTTGGGCTATGGGAAAAAATGTCAGAATCTAGCTGCTGGCATATGACTGTAGACGCTTTAAAACGGGAGAATCTAGCTGAGAATCGGCGCCAGAGTTACCTATACCCATGTCAAGCATCACTGGACAGTAGCCACCACTCCAACGTAGTAACAAAAAAACAGTGCAGTGATAATACTGCAACTGCAGAGTCTATCCCACGATTATAATTCTAATGTTTCACCATTAGCATGATAGGTGCTATTGATAAGCGATCAGCAATATCATTCTCTACCGGTCACACAACGCGGTAATCATTTTTCCGAGTAGTATGTGCGTAACTACTTATAATAATTAATTATTCAAGTAAAATCAACCAACTACAACAGCGTGTAAGCGTGTTTTTTTTTAAGCATAGGCGGTTTGTGAAAAACAGTACAGGCGATATTATGATTAGTGTAGGTACGTAGTTCATGATAAAAGGTCGATACATACATGTACATACATTCATACATGAATAGAAATGTAATTTTTTTTTAATTCTTAAAATTATGTGTAGGGTTGGGAAATAATTATTTGCGAAGTAACGATATAAGGCTGGATTTGAAATAGCTGAAAAGAGTATGGTTGCAAAATTTTTAAAACGAATAGGATCTAAGTTTGTAGCATTTTTGAGCCCAGTTATCTAAAAATGCTATCTCAGCAGTTACTTATTTTCATATAAACAAGCGCAAGAAAAGCAGTTACTTATTTTGATAAATTGAGTTACATTTAAGTTTAAGGTCACCGTGAAAGTCGCTAACAGTTATAACCGTGACGTAATGCGCATTCAGTGCAACAAAAAAAAAAAAAAAAACAAATATTATCATTAAGGTTGGCTTTGCGCAAGTCACGCTTGCTTGCTGCCCTAAAACAGAACTCTATAAAATACCTATTTCTAGGTAGATGCAACAAAACGACCGATTAAAGTTGACCAGGCTGTATGACATTTCCCATTGCCTTTCCCGTTTGACAAAGTGACCGCTAACGATGGAAAAGTGCCTTTCATAAAGGTCAATTGATTACAAACTACTAAAGTCCGTTGAAAATAAAATAAAATAAAAGAAATCAATAAGTTCGTCAATGAGACACGTAATTAGCTGTATTAAAGAATCAATTTTCATCTCTGTTTAAATGTTCACTTCACGGACACACGCTCGTAATTTCGGTCTAACTAAACAAACACAAGTCACTTACGCAGGCCAGACACCTGTGGAAACACTGGCAATGAGATGTGAACACGACAGTAGTAACCCCGCAGAGGCCCGGCACCGGCAGCGAGCCTCGCTGTATTTGTAAACAGAGTTAATGAGAGCGAGAATAACAGAATGTGCGAATGAAATTGGTTTACGTAATGTTAAACTAGCCAAGCACTGGCCATCTATATTAAAAAAAAGTATATGTCACATCTGAATAATATAAAAACAAACGTAAACATTTTGAAAAAAGAAAAACCGCAACCTTGGCATTAGAACCAAGAAAAAAGAAGTAATTGATTAAAATATTCGGAATGGTCCAGGATTTTGTGATTTTGTGGATTTCAAAATCCCTTTCGTAATCCCTGAAATCCACAATTTCTTGCGACATACTTATACCTATTTTATCTAGATGGATTTAACACTCTTGTATTTAGCCTAGGTACAAACAAACTGCAATTCAAACATTTACTGACACCTGAAAAAAAATAAGACAATAAAAAAGTATCTAATTGACTTGAAGATTTAACATCGCCGCACGTGACACAATGTCAAAACCAAGGCTAAACCGCGAAATCGGAATAACCTAAGTAGCTTGCATAAAATAAGCATTGGCATTTGCAACCTTACTCCTTGGCTATAAGATGACACCGTGACTGCAACCAAGGACACGGTTGAAACAACTATTCATAGTAATACGGAAACGTCAGACCTCAAATGGCGATGCTCGGACTATTATAGTGACAAATGCTCTACTAACGAACTCTATGAAACGAAGTCGTGTGCACATCGAGGTGACGCGAATTGGAAGACAATACAAAACCCGCTGACTGTATACTTCGCTAAATAGTTATAGCAATTTTTATAACATGTTTGTGTCACACACAACTGTAAGGGTTTTCGCTTATTAAACTGTTTACATGTCATGTCATACAAATAACGTCTTCCATAAGTGCCGACGACAAGTCTGTTACAGTCTTAGATTAATAACGCCTATTCTAAGGTTACAGTCATGACTTTCCTTAAATTGTGATGAATTACAACAAAAGTTCAACAAAATCGGCATTATCGCAAGTCAATTACTTTAAAAAAAAATTAAATGCCGAATCGAAAACAAAATGAAGGAACCAAGAATGAGCCTTGCGGCATTACAACAATGAACCTTCTGATTTGTAGTATTCACTAGTTTTGATACAGCCATGGTTTTCCTTAAATTGTGATTTAATGTAGCAAGATGCTTGTGTCAACTGGTATTGAATGAAAATAGTTTTCTAAGGATTTACAAAATAGAAACCAATAATGAGCCTTGCGGTATTAAAACAGAAGTAACACCTAATCTAAAAATGTTGCACTGTTAAAGAAATCCTTTAAAACAACTAACATTATGAAAATGGAATGCATTCATCCAATAAAATAACAAACTGTAGTACAAAATGTAATTATAGAATATTTCGACAACAAGTTTATTTAGGTATGATATAAATAGTTCCTCTAACCGCATTATAGTGAAATTGTTGCAAAATCGTACACCTGCTACGTTCAATGAATCATGTCATGTGTTATTGTATTGTACAGTTATTGTTGTTCTTGGTTGTTACTGTATATTATAGTTCTGTCTTGTATCCTACTTTCTCAATTATAAATGCTTTTTATATGATGTCGTCAATGACTTATTAATAATCTAGAAAGCATTTTATCTTTCATCTATCATTTTATCTATCTTGTCCACTTAGTGGTTGTCTGAAAATATGCTTTCATTTTTGATTATGTTGTGTACTATAATAATAATATATTTATCATCTACCTAACAACTATGATAAAATTTTTGTTCAATTACATCTCGTATATTATACCGGAGGAGGAAAAAATAGCCCTTGACGAATCTTCTCTGAAGGTTTACAAGGTCTCCAAACAGGAGTTTAAAAAGGCTATTTTCCAAAGGTTAGATGATTTATGTATACATACCTACATCGTTTATGAACCAGAAAAAAATGTTAAATAAAATCATCTCATTTTATTAATCTGAAGTAGATTAGCAAATAAATATTAATCACGTAATTATAAATAACAAGTCGGTCAGCCAGGTTGCTAATGAGTGAACCGTTTTGGTAGTTAATAAACAAAATTAATGTTGCAAATAAATTAACTGTTAATGATAATTAAGATTCATTAGAAATATCTGTATTCCAGTGAGGCGATCGGATCATTTAGTAAAGTAGGCAGCTCCATGTTAGCAGGCACAGACAGGATGCAGTAAAGCAGGCTAACCGCAAGGCATTATACAGCCAATAAGACCTCAAGCGACAACTGCATTATTGCATCTTTATGCCTAAGGCCGCTTTAACTATGTATCGCGGCGGTTCACAAGTCAAGCCTTACGTAACTAACGGCTGAAGCAGCAAGCCGTCGACGGCCAACTTGCTTCTTCAAAGCGATCGAAGTGGGCCATCTCGTTAGTGACCACCTTTGCACCCCGACTTTGTCATTTACTAATAACGAGTGGAAATAATTAGCTTTTCCCGCTTTCTCGTGTTTATGTCCGTTTGTAGGTCACACACGATATGTTTGTTTTAACGAAATCAACGTTTTGTGCGAACAGGTTTGGTGTGCCTGTGTAATGTAATGTCACAATAGAAGGAGACTACAGAAAGTAAGCTTTACAAACGTCTAACCCAGTGGGCCCCAACCTTTCCCCGACCATGGACCCTTTTCCTAATGTTTTGAGCAGGAACCACATAAACTGTACTTAAAAAGAAAGTTTAATTTTTATTTATAAATATTATTATTTATAAAGTATTTGTAGCGTTAGTTCAGTAGTGACAGTTTATCTTTACACACTTCATGCTAACAAAAATGCTAATGCGAAACATTCAACGCGTAGTGGTTCTACTGTATTAACGCCATAAACATATTGGGATCACCCTGGGACCTAGGAATTAACAAATAGGTAGCGTTGGTGACAGTGCAGGAATTTAAAAAAAACATTGTACTGCCTGTTCAAAAATTGTTTAATGAATTTAATAATGTTCTGTCCCGTGGACCATTACTGATGCTCTTACGGACCTGTGGTCCACGGATCACCAGTTGGGAACCATTGGCTAACCCAACCGTTCCAAGCTGTTCTGTTTTAACCGCCTCTGTGGTCTAGTGGTTAAGACCACCGGTTTAGACCCAGAGTTCTCGGGTTCGATTCCCAGCGGGGTTACATGTTTGTGTACTCGGTTTGGTTGGTGGTAGGACTTGTTTGCCCGCCTGGCTAGCTACCACTAGCTTATCTAAATATGTCGCCATAACATCAATGTTTATAGCATTGTTGTGTTCCGGCTTAGAGATAAGATAGCCAGTGCCTCACTAGTTGAGGATCCCGGATGAAGTGTGCTTCCACCAATTGGCCTTATCATCACTTAACATCAGGTGAGATCAAGGCAGTGTTTTCCCGTAAATACAAAAAAAAAAAATAACCCGTGTCCGTGTGGTGAGACTGTGAGAGAGTTATGTGTGCGTTGCTCATGCGCAGTATGTATAAAGATTACCTTTTGCAGTCCTTTTATTATATTATGGCGCTGTGGTGGCGCCGTGCCGCGGCTTCGCGGTTAATGCGTAAGCCCGGTACGCGCAAACGCTCGTTTAGTACTTTGACATACTTTTTATCGCGACCGCGTTAACTCTGTTTTACATACGTTTAAATGCGCCGTATATTGTTGGCCTTCGACACCGCGTCGACGTTAGCGTTGCTCGCTCGCCGGCGAGCCTTCATTCATCTCGTCGAACCAATTACAAAATCATCTAATTTAAGCCTGTACGCTAACTCTGCCCAATCTCGAGCGCTCGAAAAGGCGCCATAAATTCATTCAACAAACGCTGTACAGTTTTACACAATGTAAATATTTGGTCCACACTAAGCCCACAGAGACGTGACGCAGGCGGCGCGGCGTGCAGGCGGTACGTTGGGGCCACGGTTTTTTTTATACGTTCTCATCAACTGAGATAGTCAAATTAAAAAGAAAATGGGATGGATACGTTCCGTGTCTACGTCGGCCACTCGAACGAGATCCGCCTTCAAATGCGGCCCTGACCTTTTATATTGGGTATGGCTAAAGCAGGGAGAGTAATCGAGGTTCACCTTAGAATGGTAGGGCTCAGCTTGTGTAGCATAAAAAGGAGTGCGTGAGGAATGCGCCGGCGATCGGCAGGTGCAACGCCCGCAGGCCCCGCCCTAACTCGCATTTTTGTGTCCGCGCACACCTAAAGTGAGATTTGAAATTCGAATACCGAACAGAACAAAAACTCGCTAAACACTTTTACGATACGAGTACACCGAGCGAACCAACTTATTATGAAGTCATCGATTAACCACTAAGATTTAAAGGCAACAACTGTTGCCGTAGGCTGACACCCAAGTATCTATTGAGACGGAATGAAATTTACACCCGAGATATCCGGACGCGGTCCTATCTGCGAACCGTTAAAGATACAATAGGTTAGTGCTGGCTCAACAACTATATAATGTAGGTCGCAAACGGTCGAACTCGACACCGCCGAATAATACGGACAAATATAACACCGGTGTGAACTGTGCACGTAATTTGATAGCGATAGGGTTTTGTTTACATCTCCTGTTGTTAGCCGTAGGTACAATTAAAATTTCGTGCGTAACGGGCGAGGAGCGCGGCCGCAACGGTCCTCGCAACTCGATAGCGTTGGAATGTGTTGCCAGTGCGATGGCGCATCAATGGAATATCCAAGTAGGTTGCAAACGGAAACGTGTTATTCAACACTTTCGGGTCGCCACTAAATAGGTACGTTTAAAAATAAAGTTTCTCAGCGATTCGCGCCGACAATCGACCTGCATTTGTTTTTCTAGGTTGTCGTGGTATACTGTTGAATATATAATTTGCCGCCGCTTTATACAGTTATCCGTTGATAAGTTAACGCAGACGACCAACATTAATAACACTCTTGACCTTTGATTATCCTTAAGATAAGGCGGATAACACAATTCTTACGTCATTAATTACCTGCAGCCCAAAGTAAGGAGGAGAATTCTCTTGGAAGTTTGCCTTATGTATACACGCGGTATCACAAAATCTCTATATTTGCTTATTACGCACGTTTGTGTTGATAATATTTCACTCCGGGGACACAGCCGCTCTCTAAAGCTTTTTCATAGACATTTTTAATCCGACCACGGTCTTAGTTGTTTAAAATAAATGGCCCTCTGTTACACGTTAAGCGCAATGCACATTGGATGGATGCGTTCCGTTCCATTGTGCATTAAACGCATCAAACAGCGCAGTACGCCTCGCCTGTTAATGACTGTCCTTTATTCCCGCTTTATTTCTATTCTTTAACAAACGTTGTATTGTATTGCATTTCACGATAGTAAATCTCTATGACGATAATTTATGCGTTGAATTAAAGTTAACGAGCCACTCTGTCTGCGATAGAGGCGATCACATATCAAATTCACGGGACCAGTTCCCACGAATGCACCTGTCAGATATATTCTGGATACATATGGCGGATATGTAGTGACATTCTCGTTTATCGGACGGAAATAAAATATGAGCGGAATATAAAATTATTTGAACGCGGTCGTTAGTTGTCGATGGTCACAAATTGAAGGGTTTGTGACTGTTCTGTTAACTGTACTGGCTTTGGCCCTCGGCTTCTTATAGCTGTATTCCGGTCGGAATATTATGCTGTTTATAAACAATTGCCATTTTCTATGGAAAATAAATGAGTAATTTAAAATGTTGCAGTAAGATAGCCTATTTAAGTCATTACCTGCAATTAGTGTTTGGAAAACTCCATAAAAAGATCTGTCGCCTGAATTGAGAGTCTCACTTTAAAATTGTGACATTGTGGAAATTGTAACTTTTACCTGATGTAAATTTGTTAACGTATATATATATTTTATATTTTTTTATATTTACATGTTGTGGTTGTCGTCTATATTTTTGTGTTTATTGTAATGGAAAGTATCCTGCTATGATAGGGCATTTTCCAATATTTATGACGCTGTAAGGGAGAAAGACGTCTTTTGGCTGAGATGATGATGATGATGATGATGAAGGGAGAAAAGAGCTGGACACTCGCTGAGTTTCTTGCCGGTTCTTCTCAGTACAAGATCTCCCGCCCAGAGTAGACTTACGAACCGAGGGCATAGTGACATTCATAAGAGCTACTTGTAGCCTAAACTGAATAAATGATTTTGAATTTTGCCTAGTCCGTTAAAATACTATACCGTTCAAGAATTTTCACTGTCAAAATAACCGATTCCAAATTCGCATACTTGCTAGTTATTATTAGTCCTGTTATTAAGTTGCTAACCAGAACATCGATGAATAATTTAAAAAAAAACATAATCGATGTTATTGAAACGTTTATAAATTTATATGTCGATATTAGTTGGTGAGTTAAAACCTCTTTTTTACGGGCATCCTAGCTACATTACATTATCGGGCCAATGTTTTACTGGTCACGATGCGTTTTACATTTGCATATTCACAATCTAGACTAGAGATAGCGGCGGCGAGTGTACCACTAATTAAAACTTTAAAAATACAATTTGTTTCTTACCGAGACAGAAAGCGAAAAAGGCGTAATCGACACCCCTATTGTGAATATCGATATATCGAATTTCGTTACAGTTTTCACGCATTTACCCTTATTGGCGCCGAGATATTCTTGAAGGTAGTAATATAATTAAAGATGGTAACGAATGGTATTCATTTAAATTGAGAATATAAAATAAAAAAATCCTTGTCATATTAAGCAATTAACTGTCATATAATACGAAGTATCGCGCTATATTTGCCAGGTAGGTACAGACATGTGCCTGGAGTCCTAGACGCTTTTACCAACCCACGGTCAATTAGAGCCAAGGCTCTCATTAATTAGAAGTACTTGCGTATTCTCTGCTCTCCATAGCCCTCGGAAAATCTAGTAGATATGAAATACTAACACGCAGTGATACTAACCCCTAAAAACTTCCGGAGTTACTCAGCCACCACGGCTTATTATATTTGGCATCCTGTTTATACCTGTTTTTTACAAATAAATTACTTTGACTTTGACTTTGACTAAGGACCTTGCTTGCAAAAAGGTTTCTCATCGTCCATGAAACCGGTTATGCTGTAAAACCTTAAGCGGCCGAAAGAGAGTTTAGTCCTTAAAGAAGAAAAAGAAGTTGTGCTTCGTTTCGGTGTGTTGTGCCTGGTGTTATACGAATTCGATTTTCCGAATAGTCCCGTAACATTTGCATATAGGAGTGCATCGTGCGGCGTGTGTGCTTTTAATTGCCGATTATTTCTTATTATTTCATTTAGAGCCAACAGACAGTACTGATAATGTCAATATGTTTACGCCGCTCCACGGGACAGCTACCAGTGTTTTAGCATCTTTTATATATTTAAAAGTAATAAACTGTCGAAGAGACTCGTTCGAAAAAGAGCCTTGCTAAACTGGACTTTTATTTGTCGTAATATTATTATTTTATTAAAGTACCTAGTATTTGCATTTTTAGTTTTCTATCTTCTGTTATTTTTATTAGACTAGAGTTGATTCTGAGCACATAGTCAGAAATACATTTATCTATTTTATTTTTATAAAACTTAACTTGTTTATTATTAGTTACTTTATGATAAATATGCAGGTTTCTTGTGATATAGTATTTATTTACATTTGCTTGATATATGTTCAAAATCTCGAGCCAGTTGTAAGCGCCTGTTATACAGAGTAACTGAAGCATTTTCGAACCTCACATCGGTCGTTGCCACAAGACCACAAAGGCGGTTAAGGATAGGACACTACGCAAATTATAATTGAAAACAGTTAACTTGACTTAAGCTTTTTTATATTAACTAGAGTGGCGAGATAGTGGCTCATAATGTCAGCACCCTGTCCCCAGTCACTAATAACCGACCGTGTAGATGCGACCAATAAAATACCAGCCATACCCGTATGGTAATTCCGTAATTACGTGTTTATCCGTGACCGCAGCTATTTTCGTCCGTTAAACGTTCGTACGGAACGGAACCGTTTAACCGAATGACTATCAGCTCACCGCAACTTCAAGTCGCTGCGATTTGAAGCAACGCATCACTTCAAGCATCGAATTCATTGGAAGATTCCGAGGCCTTTTTTACGTGTGGAAATTCACTACGGAATCGTCTCGACCTGGCTGTCGATCCACTTAACCACTCGACACCCGTGAACATTTCTCTTTGGCAAGTATTTGACAGCGATCTCGCCTGATGGTAAGCGATGATGCGTCCTAGGATGTAGCATACTTGCCTAGATAATACATGTTCACCCTTGCCTTAAAAATATCCAGGTTGTACGTGTCAGGAAACAGATCCGCAGGAAGGGAGTTCCACTCCTAAGCTGTCCTCATCAAAAATGATGACGCAAAGCGCTTTGTGCGTATAGGCGGGATGTTGACAGCATAAGGGTGTGATCTCAGTCCGCGGTTCCCCGAAGATGAAAAGGAGCTGCTGGGCTGGTAGAGCTCAGGGCCCCGAGCACTCTACGAGCACAAAATAAGGAGACTGCAAAAGTTAGGCTTCATAAAAAAGCGCTCGAGCAACGCAGACATAGGCAACCTTTTTTTTTAATATATTTTATATATTTTACGGGTAAGCACAGTGCCTTGATCTCACCTGATGTTAAGTGATGATAAGGCCAATTGGTGGAAGCGCACTTCACCCGGGATCCTCAACTAGTGAGACACTGGCTGTCTTATCTCTAGTTGCCTGCCGGAACACAACAATGCTACAAACATTGATGTTATAGCGACATATTTAGATAAGATGGTGGTAGCTAGCCAGGCCGACAAACAAATCCTACCACCGACCAAACCGAGTACACAAACATGTACCCTCCGCTGAGAGTCGAACCCGGGACTTCTGGGTCTAAACCGGTGGTCTTAACCAGTAGACCACAGAGGCGGTTAAGCGTCACCTCACACGGTCACGGATTTAGGCAACAGCTGCGTTCGGTCTGTGCCGCGCTGTTCCGAGACCCGTGTTCGTGCAAGGGGTCAATGTGTGTTAAGCTTAAATTAAGCTACCTTAGGGGGACTCCTTATTTTGTGCTACGAGTCTTTCACGGCCCGCCGCGTGGTGCTTTTGAACCCGTCTCATGCTAGGCGCCTCACTCCCGGGTGCGGAAGGGCTCCTGCCACCTTGAGGAGTTATGCAGGGCGTGTGGGAAGAAGTTGTTTATTGCTTCCTACTCTTGCGTTCAGTAACGATGGATGCAACTGCTCATGTTACCGCATTCTTCCGACCATCCCTCCGGTGCCTAGACTCCGGGGCCTGACTGCACCGGAGCACCGCACTCCGCATTTTCTCAGATCAAAAAGAGCCGTAAGAAGGCATAGAGCATGGACACAAAATAAGGAGAATTAGACGACCTATACAATTCAATAATTAGGACTGACATCAGATAGTTGATACTCCGCACGTATTATTGCTGTTGGTGTCAGGTAATGGGCTAGTACATATCCGCCGGAGCCGGCAAGCAATCACACCGCAGTCGATTGAATTTGACATGTGTAGTTGACATGTTTTTTTATAACACAGTAATTGATTAATTAAGATTGCTATCAATCCGTAAGCACATGACTAATAGTCCTGTTCATCCCTTCAGGATGCACATGTATTGTGCTAGGTGTGCAGTTATTCCGCATTTAAACCAAGCATTTTGTTTGGTTACCATCACCTTTTTAATGGTATGCAGAACGCCGCTATTTGTCGCCAGAAATAGGTTACGCTGATAACCATCCAGATGGGTATTTTGCTGTTATTTTGCCACGAAACGGGTAGTTCTACCAAAGCTCCACTTTTGCTTCCAATACCCAGCAACAGGTAGTGACGTAATACCTTTCTTTGTCCCGCCTCTTTAAAATTCAGCATGCATTTTTTTACTGCGAGTATACGCATAGGGAGATATATGAAGCTTTCGGTTTTCATTCGATTAAACACCTGTGCCATTACCAACAAAGATTTATCTTTGCGCAGCGACACGTCGCGTCACATCGACAGTCAGTGTCGAAAAAATAAAGGTCGCGCTCGAATCGAAACTCGTTGAGCAACGCGATCGGCTCGTAACCGATAATCGAGCGATCGGGCGACGCTCTCGCGGGTGCTCGGGCCGCGTTCGTTTCGAAATTGAATTAACCGGGTATAAACCGGGCTTTCGCAATAAAATAGATGAAAATTACATACAATTAAGAGGCTACGACGAGCGGTTTGGACGCGAACGCTCGGTACGGCGCCGCGGTTGAGCGCAGCCTCGGATGAGTCGCGCCACTAGAATGTTTAATTAAGTGAGCAGTAATTTACTGCTAACTGGAATATTGAATAGAGTTGGCTTAGCATTATTCCAGCTCTGGCCCGGGGCGGCTCGTTGCCAGTCGTTTCGTCGGCCGCATAATCTCAGGGTGCTTTGATTGATGTCTTTCTTCTCCGCAACAAATGTCGAATGCGCCTGCGCAGCCTGCTATGAAAGCGATTCGTTTTCTTTTTTTGTAATTTTCTTTTCACTCACAAATCAACAGAACGATATATAATGTCTTGCAAGCTCTGTGCGCTATCATACCGCTTTGTCGTCCGAATGGCTATAAAGACGGAACTTTATTCGTTATTATCCCGCACCGATATCTTCATAAAGTTATTAACTGGTCAATGCGTGAACCCATTTCTACGTGATTGTGGAACATCATAACGTTATATTTATCCCAATAATAACTTTCGAGACAAGTCGGCCTACCATGTGTAAATTGGATAGATGCAGGCTAATTATCATATTAGAAACATTAGAGGTTCATTAGTCGGGAATTATATGGCGACTTTCTTCGAGCGGCTGAGTGCGCTTCGATTTATGAGAGTGTAGAATGCTCGTGGGTGTTTTCGCAATGCAGTAGTGATTTAGCTGATTGTTCGTGCTTTCGCCTGCTTGTTTGTGCATTGTGCGCGGACGCCGGCCGGGATCGCGTTTCGTCATGTCTCCGTCGCGTCGTCGTCACGTCGCCGCCGCCTGTCACCGCCATTGTTTTGCGCCAATTCCCAATACCGTCAACACGCATGTTTTCATTTGCAACACATTGTTATGGAATGCTTTGTTAGACAAGACGTTTATGTAAACTGATATTGATGTTGTTATATTGCGAGCCTCGTCGTCGTAACGTTGATTGTGATGAAGTCGTCAAAGTGTAAACACGAATCGCTATGTTGTCTGTTGATCTTCGAAACGGTCATTTGTTTCTTTCTCTTCAAGATAATGTTTAATCAAACATACGGGCGACCGAGCTGGCCGACCGGCTGAGCCCATCAAATTGAATTAATTAGCCTATGTAGGTACTCAGCGTATTCCGCAAGTGAAATTCCTAGTCATTGTTAAGCAGTTCATTTGAATTGTGCTACGGCGTTTTCCTTTCATAGGTATGAAGAAAAGATGGCGCAACTGCGTATACGCATGTCTCACGGCACCGAACAATCGAATGTTCTAAGCGTTCGTACAGCAACGCTCCTCGGGCGGGCAGCATGCAGGCATTAGCATACTGGCAGGACGCGATGCCCACGCGCAGCGCAGCCAATCCATCATATTTGCTGCTGTGTGCGTAAACGCAGCCAATTTTGTTGAAACCAATATAATTTTGCGGCACGCAGCCGTGTTTACGCGCGAAAGTAGACTTTGTGGTCGCCATTTTGGTAGTTTTTGACGTGTACTCCGCCTCTGGTGAAGTCGCAGTGCCATTTGAAACAGAAAAGCTAATGGTTAGTGTAATAAACAGAGTTCTACCGGGAATTTTCTGCGCTGCGCTGCTCCGACTTTTTATGTAAATAATGCGTTTCTAAGTCTAACAATAGTTATGAAGAATGTGCTGCCGGCGAACGTGTTTTGAGACTAGTTTGAGTCTAAGCGTAATATTAAATAAACGATATTTTAGTTTAATGTATTTGCATTTGCAATGCTAATCGTATGTTTATATCGAAAATTAAAATAGCATTTGAAAAAAGATTCCTTCTCTTACGTAGGTACCTACCTTATGTTCTTTCAAATGTGTTGTTAGATCAATTGGAAGAGCAGACGCCTCAGGGTTTGAGTCCAGCCTAAGGATCAAACAGATGACTGAGTAAAATAAAACCCTGCGAGTCATCTCAAGAGTCGCATTCATTGGTGACGAATTGCGGAAACTAACCCACATCATCATCTTAACGTCTCGATTCTCAGTATAGGTTTCCGGTTAGTTTATTAATTAATGATTTCCTATCAAGTTACATATGCTAACAGTTAGATACTTGGCCCTAAGGTCGTTACTTACAATCAAGGTTTGATTGTATAATTATGGCATCGACATGTTTCTGTAGGGGAAATGGTACGACCATTCGAACGGACCGTTCAGCATTAAAATTAATTAGTTGGTTCGGCCAGTTGTTGTGCTAGTACATTAATGTAGTAATAACGAGGTTTTGCCTGAAGCAATTATTTCCAAAGTCAAATCATATTTAATATAAGCGTTCACAGACACTTCTTGACGTCAAAGCTACAAAGAATGCAAATAATAATTAAAAGCTAAAATTTTGTTTAAACCACTGTATCTACCACCAGTGCGGGTTTTAGGAGATCCTTTGACCGAGAAAAGCTGGCAAGAAACTCAGGTTTTTTTCTATCTTTTCAATTAAATTACTTATAATAGTCGTTTCAAGGTCTGCCTTCAGTAAGCTTATATTATCTAGTGTCTATTTTACAAAGGAACAATCGAATAGCTCGGAATGTGGGCTAATTGCGTGCCGTCCGCGTAATGAATGCGATATTCCATCATTCCGTATATTTAATTTGTCATTCATTGATTGTTTGCTAAGAGCGCGGTGCGTGCGGCCTCTCTGCCCACGCGCATTCTACGCGTGCAGGGCTGCAGACAATTATTATTTAAATGATTTGTTTTATACATCATCAGACTATAAGTATCCTAATGCGGGGCTTAGGCCTTCAAGCTTTAAATAGCCCATAAAATATTTGGCTGAATGGTATTCACCACATTGGCTCAATGCAGATTGGTAGGTTAAAAACGACCTTCATTTAGCACCGGATGAACGTGCCTTCCGAAGAACAGAAAGTCCCAAGATGTTTACTCGGGTTACCCATATGGTGACACGTAATTGAGAAAGTTGCTTAACATACTACATGGCAAGCCAAAGAACGCGCAGGGTGCATAAAATTATTATTGTTTAAATAACTAATTATTTTCTGACAACCCTGAAATATTAACTCTTTGCAATCTGCGCTTATAAATGACAGCGGGCCTGGAAAATAGTTTATTGAGATCGCGCCTTACTTATTGTTATGTTTATTGTATAATATGCTTTAGATGAGAGATATTATAAAATTGCCCATGTAGATTTATTTATTATTATTATTTATATTATTAGTAAGTAAGACTGTGTCAACAACTCGACCAAAAGTCGTGTACTGATGAATCAGCAGTGCTGATAGACATAATATAATATATTTAATACATTTTTTTTAAAACATATTTTACGGGTAATCACAGTGCCTTCATATCAGCTGATGTTAGTGATGATAAGGCCAATGGGGGAAGCGCACTCCACCCGAATCATCATTTTACTGAGGCACTAGCTACCTTATCTTATTATACAATCAAACCATATACTTCATGATATTGTTTTTCTTTATTCCACAACTAAGAAGCCGTTAGCCATCATCGCACCTGATGATCTTATCTTAGTGGGGCCTGCTGAGGTTTCCCTCTCCCAGTAGCACTTCGAACCATCGAGCTACTTTGTGGAAATCGCACCTGATGATGGTAGCAACTTCTTAGAGTCTTCACTCTGCAATGTCGGAACACAATCATGCTACCAACAGTTTTGTTATTACGACAGAATTAAAATACTTATGATGGTGATAGCGATCAGCCATGCGGACTTAGAACTAGACCTACGGTTGTAAGTTGTTCCAAACCGAGTACAATGTGCACCTAAGAATAAACCTGGATCTAGTACTAGTGGTTCTAAATCCTGACCCCTAGACGATAAAGGCGGTTATAACTATTGTGTTGTATTTATATTGTTTTTATCTTAGTATCTTATTTCTTTTGACATCAAAATTGTATTGTTACTTTTTTTATTTTATTTGTTTGAGACATTTTAAAAATTGTCATTATCTCTTGTATGGGTCTATGTTGCCTGAATAAATGGATATATTATATATTATATATATTTGTATTACTGATACAGCACATAATATCTCAAATTTATAGTAGGTACGCAAAGTATAACACAAAGACCAATAAAGTTTCACAACAAATTTGACAAAAGGTTTTTATCCACCTTTACACAAGAAAAAAGTTAAAATATATAGACAATTAATTATATGTTATTTAAGTGAATTAATTAGTAGTTAGATTATTTAATATAGACTTAATTAACATGTTTAAACAGTGTTCAATGCACCGGTATCCTCCATTAACTGCGTACCAAGAAAAAGTAATTGCATATTAAGTCAATAAAACTGTCCAAATCTTATTTAGCTCAAATTGCTTTGTAACGGACCTGTAAAGGTCCTGTAAACCCCACCCAGGCCTTGGTGCTTGGACCATAAACGAACGCCAAATAAATTGTGAAAAGCAACGGCCACTTTACTACCGACATTAATCGCCTTCTTTATACCGCGGTCCTTTTTAATTAATACCTCTTTTTATTTTCAGGTACGTTTTTACCAGACCTTGATCGAGTTAAAAAAAATATATATCGGGATCTGATTAGGGTAAGTGGTGATAAAATAGTCGTCGCAGGCGCAGGGTCAACGGATCTCGACACACCGCTTGCTTACAATGTAGAATGCGGCTTACCTTACGCGCTCGTTACATATGTATGAGACGATTTTTTTATTGAGCGATATTATTACTGTTCCTTTTTATTTGATGTCAATATGCTGTTTCTTTTGGCAGAAATGAATTGCTTACGAGGAAAATGAGTTTTTGTTGTTCTCTTTAGAAATTACTGGGCAGGCGGAGCGTTAAATGATATTGTTCACGATAAATTGTATATGTAACACTTTCCCGAGTTTCTCATTTATCCTATAAACAGTGATATATATTTTAATTAATGGGATTAATTCATGGGAAGCAACCGAAACTGTACACATCTAAAAATTGCTTTTAATAAATCACGATAATGGGTAAATAACTACCATGTTAAACTTGATGATAAAAGTTTGCGTAATAGAAACATATCGCCTTCTAACATCCGAATTATGTTAATAATCCAATCATAGCTCATCTAAAATCGGCATAAAATCTAACAGTACCCAATTGGTCGCTTAACCGAAATCTGTGGACGACCGTTAGCGGAGTGATATAAGCCAACCCCGATTAGAGTACGTAATGCAAGTTCTGTACACTATTCGATCAAGTTAATGAAAACTAGAGTTTGTAGTCGATCCGTTACGAACCCCTCGAAGAATCTACTCGTAGTAGAGAAGGGGACACGCATTAGTGAGTCATGTCATTCCCTCTACACAACATCTGCCAGTGTTCCGTTTCACACACCTTGGAGTTTCTCGCCGCCCTCAAAAAGTCGGGCGACGCTGAAAATGTCGCCTGAGACAATCAGCACTTTCTCAAAAAATAAGTGAAATTGTAGGGCAAAATTGCAACTCCACACGTTTTTCACCAAAAGGCGCTGCTTCACAAATTCTTGTTATCAAAACTCTAGACTCTAGGCCCACTGATTGTGATTATTATTTAAAATTTGCACCAAAAACATACTAACAGTAACAAGTAAACCTACTTCTTGAAAGGAAAATTTTCTTTTTCAAAAACTTTTTTTTGCACACCTCTTTACAAAACTTTATTATTTTTAGACAAGGAGGTTGATTTAAAGGTATAATAAGTATACAACAAAAAAAACAGCTGTTTTAGAAACATTGCACCGAATACGATTCGCTCACTCTAGGTGACTTCTCTTGCTCGTTTCCAAGTCAATGTCGCTGTGTACTAATTAAACAGCGTTATCTAGACCTTGCACCTACGTCTTATGAAATTGTTATCGAATAAGTTAGTGGTTTCGCCGGTATTGAGGACAAATGGCTTAGCTACCTATATAATGAGTTCGTCGTGACGGTTAATGTCGTAAAATTAAATCGGTAGCAAATTTCGTCTAAAATAATATTATTTGGCTTGGTAAATACTCTATTAGGACTTGGTTTTAGTGGGAATTTGTCGTCGTGTTTGTATTTCAATGGAACTTTAAGCGCAAGCGGAGGCGAATTGGCCTTCACCTTTTTAGTAGCATGACACTTGACAGTTATGTCAAAGATGGAGTACCTACTGAAGAGGTAACTATCTTTACTCTCAACTCCTACAGTTTCTTTATTATTTGAGAAAGAATTATTGTCTGCCCATTGTGTTTATAGCGTAACCGGACGTTATGTGAGCGGCGAGAAACTTAAAGGGTTCCTCAAGCCGTGTGATCGAAACATCTTCTGAGGGTTTCTTTCTAGAGGTGACGGCATCATGCTAGCGTATCCCCGTCCCCTGCTAGATACTCCGAGGGGTTCGGATTGGATTGAGAGTGGAACAACCAGGCTAAGGCTAGGGCCCCCCGGCTCGGGTTGACTGGGTGTAAGTGTTTTCTGGGTGCCTAGTAAGAGTTTCATTCGCCATTCAATCACATTATCGTAAAACAAGAATTTGTATGGCAAAATGTTAATACGTCTCGTATGTCGCCAGGACGCCTGCTTCAGTGCTATATTAATTTCCGTTTTCGTAAACGTAATCGAATGAATACGAATAGAAAACGAAACTCACACTAGGCACCCTGCTTTTCTAAATATTAGGTAGACTTGTGTATGTTTGACTACTTAACGATAAAAATAATAATAAAATAAGTAATGAACAATTACTGTTTTACTACTGAGTTCTATAGGGTTTTACTAGGTCGACTAATAAGCCTCTCGACGCCTTTTACCGATCTTTTGCAACGCAACGGATATTGCGCCACGATTGAGACAAGACTAGGGCCAGTTTCGACATTATTTAAGCGATATCTGTTTGATTTTCCAGAATTATGCGCTTTGAGCAGACCTTTTTGCGTGACTTTAATTATTTGTAATGTAGAAATCATACTTCTTGCCAAGCATTATTATTATTTGAGAGAATAATAAAAGCTGGTATTAAAAATGAATCGTTGTGGATGTCAATAAGACTGATAACGACGAATGGGACAGCTAGACAAGACAGTGTGGTTAAACCCTTCTCCGCGAGTTGTCTTCGCATTTGGGCTTCCATCAACTTAACATCAGATAGAGCTGACTCATTTGCCTACTAATTCATACAAAAAACAGACGATTTGACTAAGGAACTCTTAATTTGATTATGATGAATGTTTCATATATAAAGGTCACTTTTTATCAACTGCAAATATTTTGACAAAACATCTAATTATATCAGAGAAATAAGGCGCTAGCATTTAAGAAAAAATTTAGGCTAGTTTTTTTTTTACTTTTCCTGATGCAAAAGTTCTAATATTTTTAAGAGCGGCCTCTCTGTCGGCTTTTCTGAATGAAACTACGGGCACGTGTAAGCGGTGAAGGCATTGCGGCCTCTCTGTTTCGGCTCCTTTGAATTGTTACTACCGAAAGTGCTTTATTTTACTTAATTCATCGAAATGTCTTTTGGCGTTTTCCTTGAAAACTAGCGTATAAAAATTTAAGGTTTTTTCATAAAAATAGTTTATATATGTTGTTAAATTTATCCTCAAAATATTTGCAGTTGATAAAATGTATTTTACTTCAAAACAGCAGAAGCAGAGATGTTCTTTTATTTCTACTAGTGGTCGCCTAGTGGTCGACATTCAACCGTAATTCACACATAATAAATTTTATTTTTCGCAAATTTTCTCTATAATAAACTTTTAACTACCTATACCAAATCTCAAACTACTCTGTGCGCGCAATGTGCTTCAAAAGACTCGAGATTTTCGCTTTACTAATTAATAGATTCGTTTCTAAGCAACCTTTTACAGTGTTCATGTACCACTGCACCAACATAAAAGCCAATTTCGGCAAGTATATTAAATAATCGTATCGATCGATTACTGTTATTGATACCGAATCGTGGTATCTCGAGTTGTTGATTGAAATCGCCAGTTAACCCATTACCATCAGCGAGTTCGTGGACGATTAACGTGCCGAGTGGTGTTTACTGGTCGTTACAGGCCCGGTGGTCGTTTTATTTTGGTAAAGAAACAACTAATAGCCAGTTAAATGTGATACTTTGTAGAATGCGGTGAGGTAGAGGTTGTGCAGGCCAATAGTTTGCTGGCAGCATTGTTTTGTTGAATGCGTTGATTTCAAGCAGAATTTGAAGAACAATAATAGAGCATGATATTTTTTGAAGTGAAAACTTCTTTAGCGGCGTTGTGCACTTTTTTTGGAATGGGTAAAAAATGTTAAACTCGCGTCAGGACACGTGACCTGATCGAAAATTCGTAAGACGGATGGAGAGTAGACAGCTGGCGCGGCGTAATATAAATTTTTGGAATGGGTAAAAAATGTTAAACTCGCGTCAGGACACGTGACCTGATCGAAAATTCGTAAGACGGATGGAGAGTAGACAGCTGGCGCGGCGTAATATAAATTTTTAATATAACTTAATATAACTTTTTAATGTAATATAAATTGTCATGTTACGATAGCCCAATAAATAAATATTGTATTCTACCATATAAATGAGAGTACTTTTATACTGATAATTAAAGCATTTCGTGCAAAATTATTCCCTAACCATTTCAAAATATCAAAAATGCACAACGTTAATATTCAAGTCTTCACTTCTGCCGGCACTCCCAGAGTGCAACCCGTCGTTTTTTTTTCTTTATTAAACTGCTTTCGGTATTTTTGTGTCGAAATTAGGAATTTAGGAAAAGGGAGTGGTAATAGGTAACAGTACAGAAGAGAAAAAAGCTATTGACAATTCAGCCAAAATATTAATTAAAGGGTTAATTAGATCATCTACAATGATTTAAGTACTCACCCCTTACCGTTTAGGTGGCCCTGTATGATTTTAAAAAGTTAATACACGTTTGTGTAACAATTTATTTACCAAAGAGATCGCATATTTATCGGTTGTCTATGGTTAAGGACTCTATTTACCAGTTTTTGTCTAACTGCCGACGACGTCGTCTTGCAAATAAATGGAAAAATTAACTCCCATTTGACATTTAATATAAATGTCATCACAATTTATTGCTTCAGCAGGTGAGGATGGAGTCTGCGAATACTTATCGATCCTTTTACGGACTCAAATCGACCGAGGGCATTCGAAATTGGCCAAAGAAACTGTTTGTCAGCGTTGGCGAATTGACTTGTCGTTTCCCGCCAACTTACGGAAAAAATCGTAATAAATTTAGTTTTTTCTAAAGCCGGCCTTCGAGTGCTTAAAAAAGTATGTATATGTCGCGCCATGTTGTAATTTTTCATTGCCTTTCAATCGTATTCCAAATAGGGTTCGGTATTTGGTTAAATAATATATATTCTTCTAAAATGATTTAGTGTAATGAACATTTCAGAACGTACTCTCTGAAAAACACTAAACTTGTCATATTAAAATGCATTTCTTTTAGATTAGCTTAGAGTAGGCATAGCTTTTAAAATAAGCTGAAGATAACACAAAATATAATTAATTATTACCTTGAATAATATAAAAAGTAAACATAAGTATACAATTAACAGATTTATCCACGCTCCGCGGTGTTGCCGCGTGCGGCGTTCCTTCCAGTTGTGTAACCGACCTTAACTAGTTATGGTGATATTGACGTTTTTACAAAACCTCGTGCTTTTGAACTCCCCTCATAGTAATTAATGTATTCACTTTCGTAAAATGTAAACTTAAGCTGGAGAATAACAAATTAGTTAAACATGCTAATGAGCGGTGATGGGGAAAGGGTATAACTTAACGTATTTCAAGACAGGCATAGTGACTTGCTCGCTAGTCAATTTACTGCGTGTAAACCTTTTGGGTAAAGCATAAATACTACACAGAGTGGGCCCGAGTATTGTTATTTTTTCGGACCATTCTTATGTACATAAATTCAACCGGCTTTGTCCTCAGTACGCCATACAGGAAATTCATATGAAAAGCAAACGCGGACACACCATAAATTTTACGAGAGCAAACACAGGACTGCAGCACTGCTTGTATTTGGAAGGGCGTCGCATGAGTTAAGGCGTATCGCCTAAAAAGGCGACCTGGATATTACCACACAGTAAATAATTCATGCATCATTACTCAATCATGTGCAATGCAACGGTTAAATGTTTCAGTGCTACCTATATATTTTTTGCTTGCATCCCGTTCTTACCAGATACGTTTTTCTGAGCATATTGTCCTGTCTGTCGCCGGTCTGGCGAAACAAGCTCCCTAAAAAGAGATGACTCGCAACATTATACCATGGGATGGGAGACATATCGAATTCGTTCAGGAACGTTTAAAAATTTGAAAACTTGTTTCGAAAGCAGCGTGTTCCAAGTTTAAAATTAATTTAAATCACAGTGGTGATATTGTCAAAACTGCGATTTTATAATATTTTGACCATAGTTGCAGCTTGCGCTTTTGTAGTAGGTTGAGTTCTACGATTCCTACCTAGATACCTACGATTCAGACCATGTTTCTTCCCCATAGATTATAATGATCCTAGTGCACATTATAATGTCAAGGCGTGGACAACATCACTGTTACATATATAACGGTATCTTTCAGCGTCACAGTGACCTGACGAAAAAGAGCAGAACGGCGACCGGTCACGCTGTGGCGCCGTCAGGTGCGCCCGCGCAGCGTTCACTTTCAATCGGCGGCTTTATTTTTATAGTTTCATGCCACTTAAGGACCGGCGGCTGTACACGGAATCTGTCGTAACCTTTAATTGCAGCTGATCGAGAACTCTTTGAACACAAGAAGCTCATTAACAGATCGTGTAAATTAATACTAACGCCATATTTCATACTCAATTAAACTAAACTTTGTGTTTTATTACTTCGAAACGCTGGTGCCAGGTTTTTAATTAAAAAACGAGTAATTTGTTGTTCGTGCGACTCAGCTCTTAGAAAGGCGCTCTATATCTTGGAAATTAGCCCTTGGTTTTCATTTCCATTTTAACGACTCTTTGTTGCTCGAGATGCTGTTGTAAACGCTTAGAAAATAGCATGATAGACAGTCTGCAGTAGGTCGAAGGTTTTAAATGAAACAACCTCATTTGTTGAACTAAAAATTAAAGTAATAGTAAAGAGTCTTGTGTACAGTTTTGTTTTATTTTTTAAACATAGTGTTTGTCAAATATTAATAAAAATTATGGTGATTTATTTACCGTTAAGTGGTCGTAACTGTGCATGTGTGTTGGCTTATGAAAACAAACAATTCAACATCACTTTCTAAAATCTCCTAAGAATTTCGCGTTAATGTTCAAAACATGAACCATAAATCAAATAAAATCTAATTAAGGATAAGGCTGTATGGGCTAGCTAGAAGATCTCTTTGCATTCCATAACTAGAGAAAAAAGAGTAAGTAGTGAATTTTCTTTAAAAAAGACATCAATTAAGCTAATTTTTAACAAAAGAAACGGACTTCTTGGCGGGAAAGTGAAGAGTCATGTCTGCGGTTTTGTTTTATTTTCTAAAATTTGTGTTATGTCGAATATTAATGTGAATTAATGGTGGATTATTAACCGTTAAGTGTTCGTGAGTGTGCATGATTGTTGGCAAATGAAACAATTTTTTTTTTTTTTTTTAATAGTTTGTTCTCTGAGGAACCGGCTAAGGTCATAGACCATGCTGCCATGTCATTAGTTTCTTAATTTCATTAGTATTATAATCCTAAAGATGATGATGAATGATAATGGAAATGATGATGATGAATGATAATGGAAATGAGAAGTGAGAAATGATATACCCCCAACCCCTCGAGTATCTCAGTAAAGATGTGGGGCTTTACTAAGTCCTCAAGCGGACTTCTTGAGAGAATTTGATTAGTGACGTTGCACTGTTTTGTTTCATTTGCCAACACTCATGCACACTCACGAACACTTAACGGTTAATAATCCACCATTATTTCACATTAATATTCGACTTAACACAAATTTTAGAAAATAAAACAAAACCGCAGACATGACTCTTCACTTTCCCGCCAAGAAGTCGCAAATGAAACAAAACAGTGCAACGTCACTTTTCAAATTCTCTCAAGAAGTCCGCCCGAGGACTTAGTAAAGCTCCACATCTTTACTAAGATACTCGAGGGGTTGGGGGGTATATCATTTCTCACTTCTCATTTCTATTATCATTCATCATCATCATACAAGATGGAAATATTGTTTATTTATTTATAACTTGTAAGAAAAATTACTTTGACACTGGCTAAATGTGCTAACCGCACGAAGCCATCAACTAAAGGAAAAAAAAAAAAAAAACAAAAGAAACTATTTCAACTAAATATGTGTTCTGTTTGTGTATTGTATAATGATATTGGACTCTACTTATATGTAAATGAATAGTCGTACCAATGTCAATAGGTTATTATAATACATTATGCAGCCATATTGGTCGTTAGTAGCGGCATTTTATTGCTTTTGTTATTAACTAAACCTAATATCATTTTGTCATTGTGAGTCGTTACAATCTTCTGTTTTCAATTTAAATAATTGGTGATTATTTTATTTAAAGATTTTTATTGAAATTTCCTTGTTTGAATCCAATAACGTTACACAAGAGTATTCTTTATAAAACTACGTAAATATATTATTGTTTGGTATTCAAAAGTCAATTATGTAAAACAGGCAAATCAGACTTTTCATAAAAATCCTCCTCCTCCTCAAAGAATCTTCTCAGAATTTCCACAATGGCCGGCTTTGTGCTGCTCGGCATCCAGCGAATTATTATTAAAATTATTTATTTTAACTTTATTATTATTAATTTGGAAGGGAGCTCGATGGTGCAGCTGCTACCATGATTAGCTTGCAATTGTGCAAGAATCACTTGATGGGTCTCAGACTTAAAAAAATATCTTGATCTCCTCCGTGCTTAGGAAGGCACGATAAATAGTTGGTACCTGTAGTTATCGTAACACGGCAGTCGTTAACACCCACCGACCACGTGAGCCCAGCACTGGGTCGTTAGATGCTGATGAAGAATATAATTGTAAATGTTATAATTTAGATTGTTATCTAAACTTTCCGCGAACAATACATATCGTCGTTGTAGAATGATAACCTCGTATGTCCAGATAACCAAACTTTACAGGAAACGAAAAAAATGGCTCATTTCGTCAATGTTTAAAATATTGTTATGTGCTTTTGTTTCATATTTTGAATGATAAAAAGGCCCTAATTATGTTATTAACCAATCCCTTACTTAACTGGATTATACCAGTTAGTTACGAGGTTTTCAAAAGTAAAGAAACTGATGTAGACTAAAAAAATATGTTTTTATCCCCCCATCTCGGAAAGAGTATTTTTGCTCTTCGATATCTGAGTGCAAAAGCCGTTTTTATCCGCTAGAGGATAAAGTAAATTGAATTTAGAAAATCGTGTGCACTAAGTTTGTGAATTTAAAACATCATTAAACCTATTTACTTCTACCTCCATGGTGCCGAATTTATTAGTACACAAGTCACTAACACCAACATTACAGTACCTAACAAAAATATTACAAACTGTAGCAACATTACTTTAAATTTTTCTTAATTATACCTAAGTATTATTTGTTATAATTTAAAGATTATTCTGTTATACTTACCTATCATAATGTAGTACTTAATATCTAATCTGAAATAAAAGTATCTTGTGATTGTAAATGTTTTTTTTTTGCATTTAGTCATTTCCTCGCTGAGGTGGGATGAAAAGTTACGTGTTGCACTCGAGTGCAAAGATTTTTCACCTTGTGCTCTTTTGATTCCCTCGCTAAGGCTCAGGATTCTAATTTTTCGCTTGCTCGATCATCAAAATTGAGCACGCGGTTAAAAAGCAACTTTGCACTCTTGTATAACAAATAACTATTAATGAACACTAGTAGCCATTATATACTACACTGTTTCGCGGTATTATAAAATACGTGGTATTCATTTGATTTTTACAAAAATAAAATAAATATGCTTTTTTAACATACAAGGTTATCATTCTACAGCGAAGAAATAGAATCAGGTCATAGGGAGGCAGTCCATGCAGTGAGTTTGAAACGTTGTCTTCAGAATAACATCGCGCGTTTCCTGAACGAAGTGGTACGCGAAAGGAGTTTTTTCCATGGCAAAAAAAAGACGCATACAATTGTGTCCGAATCGAGGATACTTCGTCTATCGTCACACTTTTTTCGCTACGAATGTTTAATTTTTCTTTAAGCAACCAGTTTTTTTTACCTAATTACATGTTTCACTCTTTACATCTCTCAACTGGTCGTACATCAAGCGTAAGATTTACGATTAAGTTTTATATTCGCGTTTAGAAAGTGGTATTATTTAGACGTGGGAGTTGAGTTACCTGTAATATCGAGCTGCCCCAGCTATTCTCGACACTACACCGTTAGGGATATTAGTTAATATTAAATAAGCTTATCTGAACCATTGAGATTTGATTGAAGTACTGGTAGGAAGCCGCTACTTCACAGAACAGCTGTTGTTACGACGTTACGAGAGTGGTCTTGAGTCTTGATTATTCCATAAAATTAACTGTTTGCACGACTTGAATATTATTATCAGTATTTCGTCGGTAGAATTGTTAAGCCTTACTTTATCAATTATACATATGTAAACGTGATAATGTTGAGATATTTATAAAGTTACAGGAAGACACGGACCTATACGGGATATTACAATGAGTTCAAAACGTCCGGACAAACTTATATCAACAAAAATATTAGCAACAAAGAGGTTAGGTGCTTAAATGTCTAAAAACCGGCCAAGTGCGAGTCGGACTCGCGCACGAAGGGTTCCGTACTTTATGACGTATTAAAAAAAACTACTTACTAGATCTCGTTCAAACCAATTTTCGGTGGAAGTTTGTATGGTAATGTACATTATATATATTTTTTTAGTTTTATCATTCTCTTATTTTAGAAGTTACAGGGGAAGGGACACACATTTTACAACTTTGGAAGTGTCTCTCGCGTAAACTATTCAGTTTAGATAAAAAATGATATTAGAAACCTCAATATCATTTTTGAAGACCTATCCATAGATCCCACACGTATGGGTTTGATGGAAAAAAAATTGAGTTTCAGTTCTAAGTATGGAGGAACTCCCAAAAATTTTTTTTTTTCTATTTTTGTGTGAAAATCTTAATGCGGTTTACAGAATACATCTACTTACCAAGTTTCAACAGTATAGTTCTTATAGTTTCGGAAAAAAGTGGCTGTGGCATACGGACGGACAGACAGACAGACAGACAGACATGACGAATCCGTCCGTTTTTTGCCATTTGGCTACGGAATCCTAAAAAGGTCTAGTTTACAAAAGTCTTTACTAAGTTTCCAGATTCTTACTAACATCTTTGTATCCATTAAAGAAAATGTGCGTTTAAACCTTTACTGTCAACACACTTACATTTGTTCGGACATGGGATAGACCGAGTTATCGCATTATTCGCCAGTTAATACACTCTAAATGCCAGTTGTTCACGTAAATGGTCCATTCAATAGACCTGAAACAGATAATAGTAAGTTGATAGTAGTAGAGTCGCTTTTATAAAAACAATACTATAACAAAAACTACAAGATATACAAATTTTTACTTTTTATTTTTAATTGCAAATTTTTTTATTTTTTTTATTGTACGATGGGCTTGCTCTTGGCCTCATTCTAATCCCTAGGGCTAAGAAGAGGCCGACGATGGAACGAGCTTGCCCAAAAACAGCCTATTCACTCGGGCTTTAAAAACTTTAGGTTTATATGCACTCGGGAATACAGACGCCGGTAGGGAATTCCACTCTTTGGCCTTTGGTAATTGCTACACTTAAGCTGAATTAAATATTTATAATATACAGGTTCGATTTCAGGTTGGGTCGGATAGGCATTTTATTTTCTCATTGTATTTTATAAATACAAGATATACAAAAATTTTGTCCAAAAGTGTACATTATTGAATTTTCTTTTTATTCTGAGTATATTGGACAATATGTCCACATATTGGTCATTTTACTATTGATAGTGTTCGCCGCACAGCTCATGCCGTGACCTTGGTATGCCATAGTGCTGGTATTCTGTAAGAAGGAGGCTCCAGAATCTCCAGACTTGGCTGACTAGCACACTAGACTGTAAAGGTATAAAGCGTCATTATATAGTGTTGAAGTGTTTGAAGTAGCATACATAGTGCCCAAGTACGTTATTTTAGAATTAAGTTAAGTAAATGTATATAGAGATAAGCATTTTTTGTAATTCCGGGCTCTTGACAGTTTTTATGTGCAAGTACATTAAATATTGTATGACTTGGTAACGACATCCTTTTTTTTTGTAAATATCGTTACTTCTATTAAAGCTGTGGAGTTTCATGCGCCCATTCTTTTCCACAGCTAAAAAATGGACGTCCTGTAACCTGATTGGACGATTAATATTTGACTTTGAGGCTAGTTCCTGACTTTTGACTCGATCGAGGTCTGATCGAAACCGCCCACAACATGGTTCGCGTCGATATTCTCGCAAATCGTATCGAATATTATCTGGCAGCTATTCGTACCGTAGTAGCTTGGTAATTTGTTAGCTGTCGAATTTTGGAGCGCAATTTATGTCGTACTCTCGATATTGTGTTTATTAATCGAAACGGTCGCCGGTTTGATTTGACATCTATCTATCTTTAATATTCGTATTATAAAACTAAATCGATGTTAATTGAGCCTATTAATTATATTTTTTATAAGATTTCCAATGAGGAATCCATTATGGGCTCTTCCATTTTAAAAGAATCTTATATGTATATTTTTTTTACTATAAACCCACACAAGATGAGTGTTAAATTAAAATCTCTCTGCTTTCACTCGACACTCACTCTGTTTAGTAAATAGCCTATGACTGTTCCACTGCTTGGCAAAGGCGTCCATTATTGAAGTCAAGTCATCACCTCAGATCAAATAAAAAGTTTAAAATAAAGACTTTTTATTTGGTTAGAGGTCATCACTACAATTTATGGGTAATGGCTTAGTCACACGCTTGACAAATGCGGAATGGTGATCAAAAACCCGGGCTATGCATCGAAAATATCCGAAAAATCCGATTGCCCGGTCTTCGGGAATCGGGCCTACCTAATATAGTAATAGATCGTTTGCTATTGAAACTTTAAAAAAAGGATCTAAACAGTGATCTGGGTGCGTAGTGTGAGTTTTGTTAACTATCCGTAGGTATTCATTCAATTACGTTTACGAAAACGAAAATTGGTATGGCATTAAAGCAGCGCCTCCTGGCAACATTCGAGAAGAGTTAAAATTTTGATGGCGCATGAAACTTGCACTATGCACCAGATATTTGCCGTAGTCCAAAAATGTCAAAATCAGGATCATCACTCAGACACGATTATTGACGTTTTAAACTAGCGGAATCCCAGCATAGGTCTTCAGTTAGTATCCAAGCCTTTTTTCTTATCCGACCTTATTTAAAACGTTTTGAAGGCAAAATAAAAATGTAAATAAAAACAAAAGAAAAATGCTCTAGGGCAAGTTTTGTTTCACTTTTCGATCGCGTTTAAGTTAACTTAATTTAGTTTCCACACTTTGGTTTCCCAAGTTCGTATAGTTATATTTATTAGTCCAAGTCATGGTAATGGTGACACCACAAAAAAAGTCGAATGAAAACTACCGATGATTACAAGTCAACGAGTAGATCCAAGCCATCGGTGTGCGTATGCACGAACACTTGGTTTTAATTGCCCGTCTTATATCCAGCCAGGTTATTACGATACAGGAATCGGGTACATGGATATCCTTGGCTCATTCTTATAGCTTTAAGTACCTACTACACATAAATGGAAGCGAGAGATATACCAAGCTAACTCCCGCTAACGCTGTCTCTTTTACTCGAATTTGAAATGACGTTTACATGATGGGAACAAAACACGGAATAACTATTCGGAGCTTATTCGTTGTTTATTTGTAAGGCAGATAATATTTTTTAAACCTTCATTGTCACATATCAAAGACTAAAAAGAATATGGTAACATACCCGTTAATAATGATTAATTACTCATAATCATAACATTATAAAACTTAAATAAATTATAAAAAAATATGAATAAATTTAAGATGACACGTTCTATTTCTAATCAAAAATAGTGTCGTAACTGTTCTTTTCATTAATGGGGATTTGTAGCTATTATATTATAATCATTAATGTCAGCCATAAGCCACCGTGTCTGCATTAAATGTCATTAGTAGAATTTGTGTAGCGCCCATAAATTATAACGGACGATCGCGAAAACGTGGTGTTAAATAATTAAGCCACTGACATCCTTTTTGCCTATCTGTGGTCATTTTCCAACGATTAACGGGGGTTTTTTTACAGCTTTTTGCGTTATTTTTTTTTAACGGTGACCGTATTATGGAGATCTATTTCATTAATGCAGATCAGTGTTTGTTATATGCAGATTGTTATCGTCATTCTGATTGTTATGCAAAACTTAAAGAGGATACACAAAATAATTTTATTCTGAATAAATTTGTAAGCCCGAGTTTTGATTGGTCTTAACGGCTTGAGGGACCACTTAGTTTATCAACTCCTATGAACCGATGCAAGCTGTAAAAGCCGAAACTTGCTGCTGCAAGTTAATTACAAAAAAATCTAAAAATATATTGTTAAACTAAACTCAATTCCATCATGAAATTAGCATGAATGAATTTCATTATTAAGGTCTTCCGTCTAACTGAACAAATAGTTTTTGGCATCGAATAGCTTTCGCAGGATGAAAACCTAAGCATGGTTATTCGCTTAAATGAGCCCAGTTGTATTGAGTATTTTTATGAAGTACCGTTTCATTTATTGCCGGTATAATCGCCAGATATAGTAGCTGCAAAGTTAACGCAGCATACCGTTTTTGCGATATCAGTCGATACTATCGAGGAAACCGAATGTCGGTTCATTTAAGTACACACACGAGCACATCAGACTATAAACTGTCAAATTTCTTCAATAGATTTTGAACTTTAAATGTAAATGGCATACGGTTTAACATTTATTGAAGAAATATGACAGTTTTGGATAGGTTATGCACAGGCGTCTGTACTCCTAAATCAGTCTTTCCCAAAGTAGGCGATAACGCCTCCTTGTGGGCGCTGGAGGCCAAGGGGGCGGTAAATGGCCCGGAAAAAATTGGGGGCGCTCTGGTGTGATTTAAGGGGGCGATGGGTGATATATAACTTCAGCTACTTCATATTTTAAAATTCACTGAAATTAAAATCCTCCTACTACACAACATCCATTTATTACTTCATATTTATATCCTATTTTATTGTATAAATATAAACTAAAAATATATTAAATGTTTATTATTTTTAATGTGTTCACAACGCTATTTATATTTTATAAGATATTTGGTATGTAATAGGTATCAAACACTGAGAAATATTCGTGTTTAGAATATAGGTTTAATTAAACTCCAGGCGAGACTAATATGTTAATGAGGTTTTTAAGGTGAAAAAAATGGGGGGCGCTACAAAATAACTGATTTTCAAAGTGGGCGTTAGACGAAATAAGTTTGGGAACCTCTGCTAAATGGATTTGGCTAGAAACTGACTTGTACTGAGATAATATATTAGTCTCATAAATTGAATGCCTTGGTAAGTTGTTTCTATGTAAGTAAATTAATGTAAATTGCTGTATTTGCATTTACAAATATTTGAATATAAAAATGGAAAATAATATATACCTACTTATATATATTTTTTTTTTCTTTATTGATTCACCAAACTGGTCTGTACACAGAGCAAAACACATATAATGCATACTTATACAAACAGTGAGTGCAAGACCTTCTCGACGTAAACACTACGTGCATAATACAAAGTACTGGAGAGTACTGGAGGCCCATCTCTCACCCCTCCCCGCTCCTTCCTCAAGGCCGGCAACGCATCTGCGATTACTTTGGTTTTGCGTAGCTTAGCTAAAGTAGCTTTTTACAGAATTTACTGAAACATTAAAAATGTCTAGGTACCTCGTGACAAATGTTGTTGTATGCTGAGCACTCTCACTTGGATTCTACAATCCGGGCAAAAGATTAAGATTATATTGAAAATATTAGTTTTTATATGACTTCAGTTAAAGCATTCTGGTATGTTCATGATTTGAGTTTATCCAATATATTGTCTTAAATACAAGCTATGCTAAAGCTAATAGAGCTTTAGTCACAATATTTTTAGCTACGGTTATTTAAATAAAGATTTCATATGATATTTATTTCTGACTGCTGTGGGGCGTACGTGTCTAGTCCTGTCGCTAATAATTTTACTTGTTTAAACAAACATGGCATTTCCAAAAATATCCTTTTTTCAACATTGACATGACCAAATAAATCAGTTTCAAATATCAAAGCTTATTCCGAGTTTAGCATCTAAATTGGTGTGCCATCAACCCCTCGCCCGCACCCCCCGCACCTCCGCTGCACCTGCGCCTGCGCGCACGCCTTTATTCTTAGACGTCGCGACGCGCGGTCATTGACCCCGGCGACCTGCTTTCCGAAATATCGTGCACGTGCCATACAGTTCGCGCTATTCCTATTTTGCTTGCACTGCTGTTGTATTAGTTTTTTTTTAATAAACAATGCTTTTTTTAATTGACATACATGTAGTCTTTTCACAAAATTTCAACTATTATCCATTTTTATTGTTTTTCTTAAAAACATTATTATTATTATTATTAGCCCACACTGTCCCACTGCTGGGCAAAGGCCACCCTCCATTTCTTCCACCCATTAAAACAATATTTTCAAAGTAACAATAATATTATGGATCATTAACTAACTTTTAAACGTCTTATTGCTTAGCCCAGGTCTATCCACCCGCATGGACTTTTAAAAGCACATGTGGAGATTTGACAATAAGCAAACACGCCAGCCCAACGTGCGTTGGTAGGTGTTAACGACTGCCTGCCACCGACCTGGTCTAACGGCTTAACGTGCCTTCTAAATAAATAAACAAAAAAAAATGCCAGGAATCTGCGTCAGTTTACTTTGTAAGACAGTGTCAAAGCAACGAGGAACATGAGGGATTAACATAAAAGCCAGCTTAGTTTCCACTCGTCGGGGATTTTCAGTGTTATTGCGAGGATTTACTGCGCGAGAGTGGCATTCGCGATGCGACAATAAATTGTTTAGTCCGTCTGTTTAGAGCCGGGGTTTTGTCAGCTCCAGATGTGGAGAGATGTGAAGTTAGCATAGTTTGTTTGCTATACCGATTTGTGGAAGAGAATTGAGTAGTATAGTCGTAGGTTAAACGAATATATTTGCATTAATGTACATAAATATTTATAGCTTATAGAGAGAGCTATTAAAGATACTGTACTGTACACAGAGAACGTGTCTAATTTTTTTGGAAACGTTTTGGCTTTTTAGCAATTTTTTTTCTTTTTGTCCATGTTCTGGTATGTTGGGCGGTATTCTAAAAATATACTAAATCAAAAAGTAAACCTTTTTAACTTCCATCTAAATCTTTGATTTGTGTAATCTCTCTGCGATTGCACAGTGTACACACACACTCGAATGAACGAACACAAATAATTGCATACGTTCTGTCGGGCGAACTATCCTCTCAAATGTATTGACTCTGTCTGAGAGCCAAATCGATACTGTACCAACCCACCCCAGCATGCTCCAGACGCTGCCTTTTTATTCGTCGCCGTCTGCACTTTAAAGTATTTATCTGTCTCATTGCCTCTTTTCTATTGCAACGATCGACGCGACGACGATCATGCCTTCGTCCTATTTGGAATCTGTTCGTGAGTCGCCATTTGTTTTCTGGCAAACTGCTAGATAAAAGTACAATTGTTACAGCATCCATTTGTTTTTAGTGAAAATTTGCATAATTATGGCATCTTGTTTTCAGTATTATCTAGCTATAATTCTATTAAGTTCACTTTAATGAATTAGAAATATAATGGGAAAAGAATAGACCCTAGTGGGTATCATGTAGGCTCTATGAACTATACCGTGACATTAGAAAATAATACCAAAAGTTAAAGACACACAAATGCACGCACACGCACGTTTCTCTTAAACATAAGACATAAGGAAATTCAACTACACAAGTAGGCCATAGCAGTTTATATTACTTAACATAAATCGGTATTAATTTTTCCTCTAATAAGTAGTTTAATGTTTCTTATATTGGATTAGAAAAATGCGTCTCTAATTATTATGCATTAGCCATTTGACAGTTCACGGAATGGCCAAGTGTTGGTTACATAAAACACGAATGGGGTCTCGACTGGCTTAGAACTGTTTATTCCGGGCAGATGTGGTGCGCGATGTGGTGCTGTTTTTACCGATTCGCGGAATGAGATGTCCGCCGTTTCGCGGTACCACTGTGCCATATGGCGATGGCGGCGGGCGGAGTCAATCGGCGCGCTGTGCATCGAGTTTTCCATGTAACTGTACTATGTTTTGTCATTGACTGTGATTGTAACTATTATGAATAGGATGGGTGTATTTGTTTTTTCTGATTCTCTTTTCAATTTACTTTACGTAACAATGGAGCATCGCGAGTCGCTTAACACGCTGACTGCCACAAAACCCAGACACAATAGATATTCTATTGTTTGTCGCGTTACGTGCTTACTACGATTTGTTGACGTTACTAATTACGCGATCGTGTAAGTTAAGCTACTTTTGCAATGCTTTACAATCAGGTGACCTAGCACCTGATTGGTGACCAAATGACAACATATCGAGCTCCTTCGTGCTTAAAGCACGTTAAACCCTTGGTCCTTGTTGTTTTCAGACAATGAAAATCGTTAACTATCGTATCGACACCTAGCCGCATTGGGACATTGTGTGCCAGTTGTGTTGTGGTGTGGCCAATTTCCTCATGTGCTTTGGTCATAATTCATTTGGGCAGCCTCGCACCGCTTCAATGGACAGGCAGCCTTAGACTGAGCCCAGCAGTGGGTTGTATAAAATGATTTAAATATTCAATTCCAAAATCCTTAGTACGGAGTAGAAACGGATCAATCGCAAGAAGTTTTATGTTTTTATTAAGAAGTGATTTTAACCTGTCGTTGCCTTCATAAGTGGCACGATTTCTGTAAATTTTAACACATTCATAAATGCGATTCATGACTGGTTATACCTACTTATAACGGTGCGCTTATCCGCAATATTGATATATAACGAGCAGTAATTGTTTTTAATTGACCACCGCTGACGACCATTGTCTGAACCAGCCAACCTTGGGTGCTCGTCTGATTTACCGGAATGCAACGGATCGGTTATGGATAATGAAAGACTTGATTTATTTGAACTTTAAGAAATGAGGAGGTGACGAGGTAGACACGCAAGCCTGTTCTCTGATTATTATCAAATTCTTATATTGGCAAATATGAGTATATCAGTGTCAATAGTGAAAATCGATAAGTAGGTGGGTAAATGACAGATCAGGATAGCCTTTGAAATAGAAAAATACGATGTAACCCTGCCTCCATGATATACAATTTTGTTAATATTATTGGACAGCAAACATGTTCATAATGAAAAAATGTTCCACAAGCGAGATTTGAACCTTCCTACGAGTATATTCAGACTTTGAGTCAGGTGCCGTTTAATTTATAATGGTTGATTTTTATTAAAATTTAGTATGCAATAACCTGCCCCCTTTTTTGAAGACGGTTAAAAACAACATCAAATTAAACTGTAATTTCTATGCACAATAAAGGATTAATTACAACGGTTATTAAAAGACACAAGAACTCTACTTTACACATAAGGTAACATCAAATAAACACCTTTGAAGTTGTCACATTAATCATTAACATGTAACTAAAATTACACTGCACCCAGAACAACTCGCAACATCTGCTCCTATTGGTGGAAGCGCGAAAATAGCAACTAGCTCGCATCTTTCTTTTTTTTCCCAACCCGGCTCGTGCCCGCAACGGACCCGGCTAATAACGTGTTAATTATAATAACGTGTTAAATTATAATAACGTAACGTTACATTGCAACGACCATAAGCGATGCACAATAAGCGCGCGCGCACGCTGCGGCTGATCGCGCGACGTGCTCCGTTTCCTCTTAGCGTTAATTAGCAACGTCCAATTGATATTTAATCTATTTTTCTGACGGTTCGCCAAATCCACTAATGAATTATAGTTATTTTTGACGTAATATACGAGTATGTGCGAAATGAAGCGTGAATCCTTTGGGGACATTTAAAAATGGTTTTTGTACTTGACAGTAAAATTATCTTGTAATTCAATGGTCTATCAATTAATTTATAAGGTAAAGTCCGAAGTTAATTAGATCGGTATTAAAACGATATTTGCATGAATTTTCAAGGCTAAATGAGTATACAACAATTTTAGGTTTGAACATAAATTATATTTAAAACTAAAATTAAAAGTTTAAACATTGTGTTACGCGCTATATTTAATTTAGTCACAACACAAATTAATTTTAATTGAAACAGAATTTATCGGCAATTATGGCTGAGGCGTCCTTGAATGTTCGGTATGCGCAGCTGGGTATAGGAAGAAATGTTGTCCCGATACAGGAGCGAACGGTAATTAATAGAAGGTCAGGCAGCCGTTAGCAGCCGCGCTCATCTCGACATATATAGCGGCGTCGGCGTCCGGCAGACTTTATATAGTCGAGCCCTTTTAGAACCGTCCACTGTACCCGCACTGGACTGATGCGCGTGCGCCGATTGAAAAACTGACGCGCTAATGTTAGATTCCGCGAAGTGCGCCGCGCGATAACAGTGCGGCTTGTCGTAGATACTACTGCCTGATAAAAGTGTAACTTTTATTGCATTTTACGTTCTATGAAAATGGTATTGTAGTAAAAAAAGTATTTTTTTAAATGACGTCGAAAGATGGTGCAGCTTTTATCCATAGACCAAAATTCGAACGTTTGACAGAGTAGAGATAGGCTATTCGATATCGTTAATCGATTATGCTGATACGAGTATTGGTAATTATTATATCATAGTCATTAAATGACTTGGCAATGACACGGATAATTTAACCAGGATACAAAATGACGTCTGCCATTTTCACTATCTGATAATATTTTCTTCTCGTTGTCTAAAACCACAGAACAGTGGTTATTGTTCTGTGTCTAAAACCAACGTACGTACACACGCCTGCTCGTCAGATTACTACAAACTGTCAATTTTCCCCAAAAGACTTTAAACTTTATGTTTACGGCTTAAGGCATTTATTTGTTCGGCATTTGTTTTAAGTAATTTATCAGTTTTTTTTTATATTTACGGGTAAGCAAGCACAGTGCCTTGATCTCACCTCAACTAGTGAGGCACTGGCTATCTTATCTCTAACTGCCGGAACACAACAATGCTACAAACATTGATGTTATGGCGACATATTTAGATAAGATGGTGGTAGCTAGCCAGGCGGACAAACAAGTCCTACCACCAACCAAACCGAGTACACAAAGATGTTACCCCCGCTGGGAATCGAACCCAGAACCTCTGGGTCTAAACCGGTGGTAAGTTGATGTGCAAACGTCTGAACAAAATATCAGTTGCACATCGTAAGTACTAAGAAACTAAATATTACAAGTTTCAATTATCCCACCGAAAATAGCCACCAATAGTTATGTACTTAATGTATTTAATGGCGAAACAGTGTTCCAATCAATTTCATATCTCATTCCATAAAAGACTCCTAATTAAGTTAATATCTTCATCTCTGGACAAGGAGCACATTTGTCCCAGTTCCTGGGTTTATCAGCGACGGCCATCTTGGTTGGGATTGGCACACGCTATCGTGACATAATGTAGCGGTAGATTTGCAGAATACATACAGTATATTATTAGTATTAAATAATTAATTCTACCATACGACTTAAAGGTAGTTTCGAGCAGCATGCAAATTAGAATCCTTCCGTGAAGGTGGGACGGTTCAAATTAAGTTAACGTTTGTTGATTTATTAACTATGGTTTGCCTAGTTTTCGAGGCTGATTATTCTAATCTAATCATAACCTTATTTTCCTTAAAATGTTCAAAATGATTTTTAAAGCAAATTTTGTTGCGAACAAATTACAAAAACACAAATGTTACACAAAGTAAAAAGTGTTGAATAGTTTCGGCGGGCTGGTTAGAACCACGATAGCTCAATTGGAAGAGCACCTGACCCGGAATGTCAGAAGGGTGCAGGTTCAAATCCTGCTCGTGGAAATTTTTTCAACATTTGTGTTTTTGTAACTTATTTTCCTTCTTCAAGTGGGAAAACCTAAACCCAGCATTTGAGATGTTTATTTACGATAATGAACGATCATAAAGCTATGTAGGTACATACGTTTAATATCGATTGCAGAAACTAAATCTTAACAAATAAAATAGCTACTAACAAAACAACAAGTGAGGAAAGTAAATCAAATCGGTCAAGACTTAAATATCTAATTAACGGGCCGATTGCATTAACAATTAGCAGTGAGGCGTTTGTTTATGAATCGCTGGCGACCTTGCGGCCAGCGCGCGCGCAGCGTGTTCCGGCCGGCTGGGCCGATACGGATCCTGCATAGCACACTGACCTTCTTGCTGCTTTAGCCCGCCCAGTGCTGCCACCTTAGCGCTTTCAGAGTTGCATCTAGCGCTTTTCAGGGCACTTATCCTCTTTTTCACCGGCGCAGAGTTAGGTGTCAGTTGCCGACGAAAATCTGTAAAGGCTTAAAAGGCTTAAAAGTCTCTTAAATCTTAAGGGCATTTGATGAAAACAGGCATTAGAGCTCAAATTACGCTTATTAAATTACAACTCGTAGCGGAATATATAGATAGAGGATTAAAAAAATAGATTTTATAATAATGTTTTACCAACTTTTATTCATCACAGTTTGTTTTTTTCTCGGTTAGCATTCCTATGCTTAAATCAACAATCACTGTGATGTCTTAAAAACATTAATTGTTGCTCTTTCTATGTGCTAGGATTGGTGAAGGATTTTTCAGGTATTCTCCGTCCAATGTAATCAAAAGACTTTTGAGTAAAACCAAATAAAACTTCAATTCCATTACCGGCATTAGCTTCCATTCCATTCATCCTTTTAGCGGAATGTAGCGCTTTCAGCGCTCATTGGCCGAAGAGGTGGCAACACTGCCGCATGCCCGCTAGAATCGACTTTTTGATTTATCGCAAACCTGGAGTGGAAGGTTGTAAACGCTCGACGATTACTAATTTACTCGCCTAAACAGCCGCAGCGATGCGTCGTGAAGCCTCCAGCTTTATGTTCGTATCCAATGGTTTTCTCCGTTACTTTGAAACTTATTGCGGCACAGATGAGTCGCCGTTAACGAATTATCACTTTATATGCAACTTAAGTGGTAATAAAAAACTACATTATTTTTACTCAAAGCTTTTGCTATTTTATTTGCAATTAACAACGACTTGGTACGCGTGAATACCCGTTTCCCGTAATTGTTATAATAGTAAGTTATGCCAACTCTGAAATCATTGCGTGTGCGCACATACTTACCAAAGTTGCATCGTAATCGGAGAAATGACATAGAAACGCATACGGGAAAAACTAACAAATGTTCATTAAAGCATTATAAATATTGATATTTGTAAAAAATATATTAACATCGGATGTTCCAGTGATCAACCAGTGATCAACATTTTTTATCAATCAATTATTCAATCAATCAATCATTAAAAAGAGTAGTTAGCAACTGATTTTAGTTTTAGTCTCTAGCAATAATTAAATACAGAACACTTGCTTTCTAGCTGTCATCTCGTAAAAATATATGTTTTTGGGCGACGAAAATTCTGTCAAACACTCGCCTTAAGGCAGCTGTCCCACCGCCGCCGGCGAGTAATCGAAGAACTATCGACTATTTTCTCGCTCAAGAAACGTACAATAGATATAGATCCTGTGTCAATAAAAGTGATGCATATATAAATAGTTGATCGCTGACTGTTCACATTGCCGGCTAGTACTCGCTTTAGTAGTTTGCAGCTGGCGAGTACTCGCTTTACTAGTTTGCCGCTGAACGACACTCGCTTGGCGGTCAGATCACTCGCCGAGCGACCAACCAGTGGTCATTTCTACATAGAGTGCGGATCTGAGGTCTAGGGATAGCTTGTTAGCTATCCCGATACTGAACATACTGAATTCAGAACAATTATTTGAACTACCATTGTTGTAGTTCAGACGACGACGATGATGTACCAATGTTATAATAGCATTTGTGTAGTAGCAGCGGCAGTTTTGAAAAAACGAAAGAAAAAAAGGAATATTTTGAAAAGAAGAATTTGGATGCAAAATATTAATTATTCCACTCCTATTAGTCATAGCGTGATGTAATATAGCCTATAGCCTTCCTCAATAAATGTACTATTCAACACAAAAAGAATTATTCAATTCGAACCAGTAGTTCCTGAGATTAGCGCGTTCAAACAAACAAACAAACTCTTCAGCTTTATAATATTAGTATAGATTTCAGAAGAGAATACCTACAGTGAGTTTAAGCTGTTCAACTAGTTGTCAAATAAAGATTTTCGTACATATTTAAGAATGACAAGACAACATAAAATAATAACGAGATGTACGTTGTAACTGTGTTTCTAATATGTACGATATCGACGTGATCGACGTGACAAAGTCACGATAATTTTCTTGTGTAACTGGAACGACAGTCACGGTGATTGAAAAATATCGATATCGATCTTTGCTCCATTACTACAGGACTAGGCGAGTAGCGCGAGTAATCGCCCATCGCACAAGAACACTCGCTTATAACCCAGCGACAAAACTATCGGAACTACAACTCGCTTGTCGCTGCTCGCCAAGTCGCTTCTAGTTTCTAGCTCTACTCGCTACTCGCTCATCGCCGGCGGCGGTGGGACACTTGCCTAAAGAGTGCGCCGTCCGTAAGTGACAAGTGTCATATATTTTATGTGCCCCGCGGTTTCACCCGCGTTAAGCTCCACTCCTATTACTCATAGCGTGATGTAATATAGCCTATAGCCTTCCTCAATAAATAGACTATTCAACACAAAAATATTTTTTCAATTCGAACCAGTAGTTCCTGAGATTAGCGCGTTCAACCAAACAAACAAATAAACAAACTTTTCAGCTTTATAATATTAGTAGATTTGAAATGTCTTCGTCCATATTTAATTTTTGGCAGAAACTTTATTGGCCTTTATATTTTGTGAACTGTAATTTGAACTATTAGTACTGTATGGTTTTCATAATGCAAAATAAAATAAAATAAATAAAAATGTATTTGATGCCGCGCGACCATACTAATTTTGTATGGGAAATATAAGGAGCTTAATGAAAAATAATAATTTAAATAACCGCTTGATAAATCGAAAATGTGAAACGGACGATTTGTAGTTAAGACCATTGGTGATTGTTTAGACAAAATCAGAGGTACAATAATTTAGATTTACAATAAGATATCAATCAACTAAACGCCGGCTGCCACTCGTTTTCATGATTTTTGCCCAACTTTAAATGATATTGTAGAAAAAACTATAGTGTGTTATGTATGAATTTATGGATCGGACTAATTGTAAACACGTTCCCTTTGATACTAAAATATATTTTGTTTATTTAATACGATAGTATTTTCAATTATATCAACTTAACCGTGACTGTATTTTTGTTTTTTTGGTCGGCACACCCTTAAAGGTTCGAACACTGGCTTTTACTCTAGTTGTTGACATTGATTGTGGCTCATTTAGGTTAATACTTGATAACCTAAATGAGCCACAATCAAAAAGATTAGGACCGTAAAGATTAGGTGTGATATAACTTTACAAGGGTACAATGCAATTAGGGTTGCCAACCGTACTCTAAAATAGAGTATTGTACTCTATATCATGTAGACGTACTCTATAATCTATAACACTAATTTATGTAATGCGAGTATGCTAAAATACTCTTTTTTACACAATATTTTCATGTAATATTATGCATACTCATTATCAGAACTAAAAAAGTCCAAAAGAGCTCTTGATCCATATAAATTTAGAGTTAGAATGTTTGGACTCATGCAATTCTTTTAAAAACCATGAAAAATTGTTATGTGCCCAGTGGGCCCAGTGCAGATTGGTGGTTGTTAATCTATACTAATATTATAAAGTTGAAGAGTTTGTTTGTTTGTTTGTTTGGTTGAACGCGCTAATCTCAGGAACTACTGGTTCGAATTGAAAAAATATTTTTGTGTTGAATAGTCCATTTATTGAGGAAGGCTATAGGCTATGTTACATCTCGCTATGACTAATAGAAATGGAGCAGTCGCTAATTAACGCGGGTGAAACCGCAGGGCACAGCTAGTGACTGCTAATGCAGCCGGGACCAACGGTTTAACGTGCCTTCCGAAGCACAAAGTAGCTCGAGATGATAAATTTTTGGCCACCCATCCGATGACCGGCCTCTGCGAAAGTTGCAGACCGGGCGCGTTAACCACTGCGCCATCGAGCTCGGGCAGTTCGCTTTGCCAGTGCCTTCTAATAGATTTAACTGCTACCTGCTGATCCCATATTCATATTCGAGATTTAACATCCAGTAGTCAACATCTAAATTGGGCCTTAATTGTATGAAAATAAAGTCGCATTTGGAGATGCCGATTTCCCTGCACCTGTGCGGTCAAAGTGCAGTGGAAAGCGGATTTCACCGTACGCCGCTCGTGACTCCAACAATACGATCTGTGTTTACAATTATATCGCCTCGAGATGGCTTGGATGCATAGTGCGACATTTATCGAATATGTATAGCAGAATTTTGACATTTTTACAATCATATTGTTTTCTAAAGTTTACGCGAACACAACACATTTAAATGAAACAACTTTTACGGATCTACTCGCGTTTATTTTACACATTACTTTTTAATGTTTATCCTGACGTTTCGAACCCTTTAAAAAGCAATGTGTAAAATAAATTTTTACAATCGTTTGTTTAATTCTTGATTCTCGTTATTGTTAAGATTATCGAGGTGATTCATACTCGCACTAGGCAGCAGGCATCTTTAGCAGTATTTGATATCTCTTTCAAATTTTCTTTCCTTTCTTAAATAAGAGTTTTATAAAATCGAATATTTACACCTTAACATATAGACGACATGTTTTCTTAGAACCAATTTTCCTTTCCCAGTTAGTTTCGGATTTCCCTTGGCTTCCTGACTCTGTTATTAAGATAAGCGCACCCAACACCCCCCGATTAGACATTAAACAAAATGCTAATAATAATAATAATAATTAATTACAAAAAATAATAAATAATAAATATAATTAATAATATAATTAATAATTAATAATAATTTAATTAAATAATTAAATAATATTATATTATATTAATATTATATTATTTATTTAATAATTTAATTTAATTTTTTTTTCTATAATTTTTTACAAACTTTTGTAAAAATATTTTGAAGAAAACTTAAAAGTAAAATTGTAAGCTTTGTAAGTTCACTCACGCCACAAAATAATTAGACCCAGAAGGTAAGCTCGCTCGCAACGCACACACACATAGACCTTGCATTGGCCCCGGATCTCGGAACATCTCGGGACAGTCCGAGCGTAGCTGAGTGCCAAGTGTGAGTTTTGTTTGGCTATCCATATTCATTCGATTACGTTTACGAATACGAAAATTTGTACTGGCAAATAACTTTTTTTCTCTTATGTCGCCAGGAGGCGCTGCTTTAATGCCATACTAATTCTCGTTTTCGTTAACGTGATCGAATGTCAAAAATATCTTTTTTTTGTTTACCCAGGGGAAAAATGTGCACGCTGATTCAACCTTACGGAAGATCCGGGGCTGGCCTTGGCTTTCTAAAAGATTAAGACCCACCCGGTAAACAACACCGGTGGGTTGCCTTTAGCCTGGATGGCTGTGAAGGCTAAGCGAACGGTAGCCTCCCGTGGATGGGAGGCGACGTTGGCGTTACTCAAACAGAGTGCACGCCGTGGTGAAGTCGACACGCTAAATCCGCAGTGATGCTGCCTATGTCGGCTGACCTAACTAAGTGACGTGTCCTGCGCCGCAAGTAGGCAATCCAGGTCACGTGATAACTGATTTAGGGGATCCGATAAAGCGAATTTTGGCCTACGGAAATGGGGGATGCCAAAAATAACTCACAATATACCCTCTGTTATGAGTTTGTTAGATTCTTTGTCAGTGAAATGTTGTCTATATGTGCGTTGCTCTAACGCGTTTCTATGAAGCTTAACTTCTCCAGTTTCATATTGTTTTCTAAAGTTCACGCGAACACTACACATTGAAATGAAACAACGTTTACCTGCGACCACGGACCCTGCAAAGAGTTCGAAACATCAGTTTAATGTAGCAAGTAATGTGTAAAATAAACGCGAGTAGATCCGTAGAAGTTGTTTCATTTCAATTCTGCAGTCATCTTATTTTGTGCTCACACCGCGTGTTTTTCTGTCGCAGTCTCTTCTCGGTAATTATTACACGTACAAATTATCGGAATGCCCACCGAAATCATATCCTGTCATTGGCCTTATTCACGGCCATAAAAATATTAAGTAGGTTTAATTTACGCTTTGGCCGCCAGTGCGGTCGACACCAGCCATCTCGTTTAAATTAATGGTACAGTCAGCGAAAGTAGTAAAGTGTTGTTTACGGTGGGAACTTTGCGCTGTGATTGGTCAGTTATGTTGTAACCGAAGGTATGTAAAATACAGTTTTAAATGGTAAAGCTGCGGTTTTATTTATAGCTTACCTTTTTTTTAAATCTGTAATTTTGGTTTTCGAATATTAAAATTAGATTTTTAATTGTCTTTAAAGAGATAAATTTTTAGATTTTAAGGATAAATTCAGTAGGTACCATTATTTACCAGTATTTAAAGAGGAGCTCGATAACGCAGTGGTTAACGCGCCCGGTCTACGAGTGCTGAGGTTAAGCAACTTTCGCAAAGGCCGGTCATCGGATGGGTGACCAATAATTTATTATCTCGAGCTCCTCTGTTCTTCGGAAGGCACGTAAAGCCGTTGTTCCCGGCTGCATTAGCAGTCGTTAACATCCACCAATCCGCACTGGGCCCGCGTCGTGGTTTATGACCCGTTCTCCCTATCCATCCGTAGGGAAGGCTCGTGCCCCAGCAGTGAGGACAAAAAATGAGCTGATGATGATTTAAAGACATAGCCACACTTATGGCAGTCAGTGACGAAGAAGAGTTCTAAGGGTTGCACATAATATTCCAACGGATTGTAATGCTATTGTTACAGGGGAACCTCGGCAGGCCCAACTAAGATAAGATAATATACCAATACAGATGCTTTCTCACGCGACGTTAGCCATTACAATGAAGGTCTACAAGTCCTTATTTTCGGAAACAAATACAAACATACACGTGGGAAGTTAACACGTCTTTATTTGTCCATTCGCGGCGATCACATTGTAAGGACGTGCTAAACATATCCTTGCAAACGTTTACGATGCATCATTGTGTTTAATTTTAAACTGTTAAACGGAAATGGTGTGATAACGTTTTTTTTGGTCGGGAATTTTATGGTTTGCCGTTAGCCACTGGAGGGTTAAGGTCTAAGACATCGATGTGTTTTATGGTAGCTAAATAAACTTCAATAATATACTATTGTTTTCTGAAGTTATGCAAATATTACACATTGGAATGAAATAAATAAGAAAGAGATTTTTTTTTAATCAAACACATACACCACAATAATAGAAATGAAGCAGACAATACGAGTACATAGGATATAGAATATATTAAAATTAAATAAAAAAGAAAGAGTGTGAAGGTCTCAGCATAAGCTTCTGCTAGAAAATCAGCTGCAATTAACACAATTTTTAAGTATCTGGTCACGTTTATTTTACATACTTATAATAGGAAATAATTATAATTTAAACTGTATAATTATGTATTTATAGCTATTGATTACTAAAGATCAATGTAAACTAAAACCCAGTAACGCTGTTATAAAGCGTTTATAAAAATAACTTTTTAAAATTATTTTATTTTATTTTTTTATTTATTTCTTTCACAGTACACAGTGTCTAAGTACTACACTTAACTTAACTTAACCTTATTTGTCCATTCACAATGTTTAGTACAGTTATTGTCATTAATTAATTAATCAGTCATTAAATAATTAATAGCAAATAATGACAGCTACCCTCCGCGCTAGTTAAAAAACTGAGTTGCGGCAGAGTAGTATCGTCGTCTACTAGTAGCTAATAATAGCTAATAACTATAGCTAATAGCTACTAGTAGACGACGATACTACTCTGACAGCTCTTGAGAGCTACTAGCTAACATAAGTTAACAGTATACGCAAGGTGAACAGATGAAACTAAACTCTAATTAAAATGTTGCATATTTTACATCGTTTTTCAGTAAAAGCATCACACAAGGCAAGACAAGCATAACATGTTTAAGATTCGCAAACAAACATTCGTTAAAGTCGATACGTTTCTAAATAAAGGGCCAGCTCTTCGACAGTGCCTGAACACCGGATTCGCAGCAGTGTAAACAGCCGGGCAAGTCCACAAACATGCTGACACAACGCCCGGTTGAAGGCATAAGCTTTTGGACCTCCTTGCTATATTTTAACTGGACCCAGGCAGTATTGGTAGTGTCGCTCGCTGTTTAATGTAAGACCATGGAGCGAGATAAAGCCTCCAGAGTTTCTTGCTAGTTCCTCCTAGAGTCTGAAATGGTGCAGATTCAGTAGTTTAAACCTAAATTTTAGTTAATTTTTAATTATTTTTTTTATGGCCCTCACCTCATCTTGTAAAGGCTTGTATCGAATAAATTATTTGACTTTGACAGCAATGAGTCTTCCCCCTATTACATGCACAGTGAGTGAACCATTTAGTTGGACTAGTTGGAAAGCAATGGATCAGGGTAATACCGGACAGAAACAAATGACGTGAAAAAAGGAATACCATCTCAGCAGTCGGTAGAATGTAGGCTTTTTCTATAGAAATATAATAGTAAATAATAAAAAAATTGTTTATTTTCCCTCCAAAACATTACGAGTTTGGGACGAACAAACAGAGAAGCAAAAACAAAACAGTGTGAAATACAAACACATAAAATGTTCAAAATAATTTTTAACGCAAATTTTGTTGCGAACAAATTACAAAAACACAAATGTTGAAAAAAAATTCACGAGCAGGATTCGAACCTGCACCCTTCTGACATACCGGGTCAGGTGCTTTTCCAATTGAGCTATCGTGGTTTTAACCAGCCCGCCGAAAGAAGGGTGCAGGTTCAAATACTGCTCGTGGAAATTTTTTCAACATTTGTGTTATACAAACACATAATATTTGGGAGGATTGGACTATAGATATATAGATTTTGTTACAAGTATTCTTCCCTATCCCCTCTTAACTTTTGATCTGAGATTGATGGTGAAACCACTAGACCACAGAGATGAGTAAGATATTATTGCAATTGATCGACGATTTTGTTACTGTATAACGTAGATATTTAGTGTATTACCACACAAACAGGAAAACATACAGCAATAATAATAAGCAGTTCTCTAAGGATTGTATTTAATCGATCACCAAAGTAACCTAACGTAACCCACATAAATACTAAGTTAGCACGTAAAAATACAAAGTTAGCTAACTACTATTTAGATGCTAACTTACCATTTTAGGTGCTAGCCTACTATTTTTTTGTGGATCAATTTATTATTTCTCGTTCTCTAATATTCACCGCATGTGACTTGCACCACAAACCGCATGCATCTAGATTCCAGCCATACGAGCAAGTGCAAACGGACAGGAGTGTAAGTGCTAAAACAAACTACAGAACAAACTTAACGTTTGTCTACCGCGAGCCAAGAAAGTTGATGCTAATGATAAGAATAATACCATGTTTTTCATATACCACCATTCCTAGTGACGGTTGAACACATAGGTCTGTGGTTAAACACGTATTAGTCGGCATAGTCACTCTGGTAACCGGGAGTTCTGTTCTAGCTCGTAGGCCTTCGCGGGTCATCCTTCGGTGGTTTCATATATGCCGTAGAGTTGGGAACAACGACCAAGTTCTATTAGTATGGAGAGCATATTGTAATTTGCAGATACACATAGGACAGACCATAGCTAACTATTAGCCGACCCGCCCTACGAAAGAATTAAACCCAGACCTCCAGATGAAGGGCCGAGCACACAAGACATTATTAAAACATATTATGATTTTGTCGTTACTTAGACTGTAAAATATTACCCTTTCAGACGTTCCATAGTAATATAGAGAAACATTATGGTAACGTGACTGTACTCATTTCAACTGAAAGTTTACCAAATGGGATACAACACATGCAATCAATCAAAAGTTTGCGAAATGGAACTAAGTGTATGAAGTATAAAATGTTTACCAAACGCAACTTTTTAGTAGGTAAAGTCTGAGGTTTACGTAATGGGAAGTTTACCAAATGAGATGTAGCCATAGACACACGTAAATATAGCATAACACGTAGCTATAGCCGACCCGCTTTAGGAACTAATTGAATTCAGACCTCCGTATATAATATAGTGAAGAGGCACCTTGTGGGCCGGCAAAGTGAGGATAACTGATGCTGCGTTGTTTTTGCCGTGCTACGTATATAAAAAAAAAATAGCTGAGCACATAACACACAGTTAAAATAATGATTTTGACATTAGTCAGTAGGTTGAAGCATGTTTCAATGGTTCACTTATCTATCTAATATATAAAATTCTCGCGTCACAGTTTTCGTTGCCATACTCCTCCGAAACGGCTTGACCGATTTTGATGAAATTTTTTGTGCTTATCCGGTATCTATGAGAATCGGCCAACATCTATTTTTCATCCCCCTAAATGTTATGGGTAGTCCACCCCTAAATTTTTTTTATATTTTTTATGGCAAAACAACGTTTGCCGGGTCATCCGGTATCTATGAGAATCGGCCAACATCTATTTTTCATCCCCCTAAATGTTAGGGGTAGTCCACCCCTAAATTTTTTTAAATTTTTTATGGCAAAACAACGTTTGCCGGGTCATCCGGTATCTATGAGAATCGGCCAACATCTATTTTTCATCCCCCTAAATGTTAAAGTTAGTCCACCCCTAAATTTTTTTTTTATTTTTTATGGCAAAACGACGTTTGCCGGGTCAGCTAGTACTTCTATACTAATATTATAAAGAGGAAACCTATGTATTTTTGTATGTATGTTGATGTATGTATAATGTATGTATGTTTGCAACGAATAGACTCAAAAAAATTCTCTCACCATTAGAATGCTACATTAGCGCTGAGTAACATAGGCTATATTTAAAAAAATGCGGTTCGAAGTCCGCCGGGTCAGCTAGTATTGGATACTTCAAGATAACGAAAAACATAACAACAATCCCGTTAATAATTACATCTAATGCAAGAACTTAAATCACTATTAAATAACTTATCTAAACTCATCGGCATAAGTTCCTCTAATAGCATAGTGGCCTCGATAAACCAAGGAATTATTTACGAAAAAGGCGCACAATGCGAACAGCGGACAAGCCTTATATGGCGAATAATAACAACATTACTTCAACGTGTGGACAAACGCTGCGGCCATCGAAATTGACGTAAATCATGTTTTTAGAAGAGTGAGCATTAAGTTAATAGGTGCCCTTATATGAGGGCGCCCTGTTTGGCGCATAGCGGACAGATTGTCATCTTCCGTTTAAGGGAAATGTCTTAAAAAGAGGACGTACCGCTGGCATGTCCACTGGGCACCTATTTGTTTTTGTGATGATGAAATGGTTTGCTAGACTTATTTGTAAGGCCCATGTCGCGATGTCCTTTAAAAAAAATAATCCCCTGAATAGAATGTGTACTTATTTTAATGAAATTTGCACTCTCTGTGATATTTTCAATTGTAGTGATCTTTATTTCAAGAGATCGCTCATTGACATACCACTAAGAAAATAATAGGCGGACTTTTATTATTTTTTGTATAAGAATTGCACTTAACTTTTTATTTAATTTAAATTTAATTTTAACACTTTTTAATTTAACTTAATTTTTTTTGTTCCTTTTTTTCTTATAGTTGTCAACAATTTTGGTAAATGTTGTGCGCAATTCTAATTGGGCACAGGCATGTACTTTTTTTTTGTCAATGTTATTATTGTAAGTTTTCTGTTTGATGTCCGTTATTGTGCCTATATATAAATAAATAAATAAATAAATAAATAAACTCTGTTTGTTTTACAAAAAATTGCTGAACTGTCATAGTTTGCAATTTTTTAAATATATTATGATATTTATGATTCCTTAGCTGATTTTTTTTGTAATGTGTAGAAGTTAACAATACGGATAAATAACAGCCGTATAAAGATTAAGGAAAACAAGATCTTCAAAGCGAACATTCATTTTGTTTGATCAAATTGATTAATTGAAAGTATCAATATCAATTGAGCCATCTCATCGTCATTAGAGATCTTAGACACAGCTCATTTAAACTCTATTATTTCCAAACACAGCATTTAATTTTTAATACGTTCGACATTTATATAAACAAAATGAACGAGAGAACTTGCAACAGATAACGCAGCAGTTTATATCTGACATTTGTCAAACAAAACTTAAAGGGCTACAAAGATCAACGTGATATTTACGAGGGGCCGATCTGGGAAACGCTCGCTATTGTCATTTGGGACCTTGGTGCTCGCGTTCGATCAAACAGATCCAAACCACGCGGTCTGCGTTTCGATCGATTACGACATCGAATAGCTCGTGATATGAAATGGTTTAACAGTACCTGTCTCGGCTTAACTAGCAAAATTACTTTGAAAAATTGCCATAGGAATTTGAGCTTTGTTGCGTGAACTGAAGGTTTTGTTTATACATACAATCATCAGTGACATTATTTTCGATTTTAAATCTTAATTTACACAAACTAACTACTAATAGAGATAAATCGTTTTACTATTACCAAACTTTATTACAATTTAAAAGTTTATACTTAAAACTGCAGTCCGTTAGTTTAGTCTGTCAGAGTGACCGCTAGTGCTGGGGTACGGAACAAGGCGACAGTAGTGATGTGCTCTCTCCGTCTTCCGTTTCATGGACTAATAAATATGATTCCATAACACTACAGGGTGCCAAGTGCGAGTTTCATTCGCCATTCGATCACGTTAACGAAAACGAGAATTTGTATGGCAAAATGCTAACTCTTCTCGTATGTCACCAGGAGGCGCTGCTTTAATGCCATACTAATTTTTATTTTCGTAAACGTAATCATAAGAATAAGAATTGCTAAGCTCAAGTGGCAGTGGGCAGGGCACATTGCTCGCAGGACTGATGGCCGCTGGGGCGAGCAGTCCTCGAGTGGCGACCGCGTACCGGAAAGCGCAGTGTGAGCAGGCCTCCAACAAGGTGGACCGACGATCTGGTGAAGGTCGCGGGAAGCCGCTGGATGCGAGCAGCACAAAACCGGTCGTTGTGGAGATCCTTGGGGGAGGCCTTTGTCCAGCAGTGGACGTCTTTTGGCTGAGATGATGATGATGATGATGAAACGTAATCGAATGAATACGGATAGTAAACAAAAATCACACTAGGCACCGTGGTCGCCGAATATCAAAGGCTGTGCAATGAGAATTGTATAAACCGCTCTAAAAACAATAAGGTTACGCGATTGGTCCGAACCACAGTCTTGGCTAGCGTTGCCAGGTGTCCCGGTTTTGAGGGGTCCGCTGACAGGTCCTGATTTACCCTTGATCGGGACGGCAAATGTCCCGATTTTTCACTAATCTCCTTAGTGTGTACTCAGATCGATAATTTTGACAGCAAAAATGAACAGAATTCATGCTGTTGTTGTAGAAGTTTATCTAGCTTTAGTTTCATTGTTTTCGTTTCGTAAATAATGACGATAATGACGATTCGCAAAAACGTTTTTTAGCAATTTGAAATCCCAAATCCCGATTATTTTTGCCTTCCGTCCGGAAATTTGACACACAGAAACTGGCAACACTAGTCTTGGCGTTTATCCACCGTCTGTTATTGCTAAACTCTGTGTAAACGGAAGTTATCTTACGATCGGCTCATATTGGTACAGTTATCAGTTACAAAGCTAAGATTTATTGATTAAACATTATGCCTTGTCTTAAGTTTCACAATAACTACAATGCTCGACATATGGGCTGGTATTTTATATAGCTCGCGCTTTCCTATGTATCCAAGACGTTGTAGAGAAGGGTATGTACCCAAGCCAACTCTTTTTGGTTTCTTTGTAGCCTTGTGACTTTGCTCCATTTGAGATTTGAAACCAGCAGTTGGACGATAATGATGATGATCATGGTAATGATTTGCTAAAATTACTCTTTTATAGTACACGCGATGTCAAACTTGATATCTTATTACATTTAAATGAGAGAAACCAAATTAAATACCAACTTTCCATCTAAGCGTTCAACTTAATTACAAAATTAACCTAATGCTTCGTCAATAAAGAATTGCGCTACGCATAAATTAGAAAAAACAAAATGTTAATTGGTTCATTAACAGCTTTATAATGGATTCCCCATTGATTTGGTCGATTGCTATCTGGTTGCGTGTCGAAATATTTGAAAATGTTATCTGCAAAGAGTCACGATATCTTTAGAAGCACTATTGTGCGTAAGTGGGTCGCGATGATCACAACAATTTACTGATAAGTAGTAGAATTTGATTTGAAGGTTAAAGTCTGCACTAATCGAACGTCAACTTCAATTCAGATGCGCAACGTAGATATAGAAAAAAACAGTACTACTGTTCTTCTGCAGGCCAATATAAAGAAAAAAATTTAAAGTATAATGTCACCAGTGTCAGATTTTTTTCCTTTAATCATAAAAAATAGAAGTCAGCAATTGATTTTGGTCTTACGCGACGATTTGTTACTGACCACCTGTTTCCTAGCTGTCATTCTGTAATATTTCTTATTTTTTGACAACGAAAACTGTGTCGAACAAGTGCCGGACACTGGTGCCATTTTTTTTCCTTTAGTTGATGGCTTTGTGCGATTAGCACATTTAGCCAGTGTCAAAGTAATTTTTCTTACAAGTAATACATAAATAAACAATATTTCCCCTTCCTGTATGATGATGAATGATAATAGAAATGAGAATTGAGAAATGATATACCCACACCTCGAGTATCTCAGTAAAGATGTGGAACGCACGCTCACGAACACTTTACGGTTAATAATCCACAATTATTTCACATTAATATTCGACATAACCCAAATTTTAGAAAATAAAACAAAACCGCAGACATGACTCTTCACTTTCCCGCCAAGAAGTCACATGTACTGGTGCCATTACCCTAATGAAAATTAGACGTTTATTTTTACCCTCTGGAAAAAATAAGATGTGATAGACAGAAGTAACCCTACCAAAAAAAAAAGTTAACTTACCTAAAATAAAATATTATGTGTAGTTTTTCAAACAAATTGAATATTATCACTTGCTCCTAACTTTAATATTTAATAGAAACTGCAACCAATGACGAGAATAGCACTTAACCCAGTGTCCTTTTGCAGGTGCAACCTCGCTATCTGATCTGACGCTCGTAAAAACTTATCTAAACGATGTTCCTTTTTGACCCCCACGACATTTAACAGTACACGGGAGATCAATCTGCTAAGTAGAATTTTATGAGCAGCCACAAAGACAGAACGTTAAAATAAGCGGCACTTTGTTGTCACTTGTGGCTTAACACATTTGGGGCAGAATGAATTCAGTGCTGTTGCCTGCCATAGCATTTAAAAATAATGTTGGAGAACACACGGTCCAACAGCTGATTGTTATCTTCGTTCGTAATTTGAATAAAAACGAAATGCGTTACGTTTTTGTTTTATGTTTGCGTTACTTCTTAATATTGTATAAAATGTATTCGTCGGGCGTTAGTCATACTTGTGAATACATTAATTTGTAAAACAATCACGTCGCCGTCGCCGCTTAATAAGTAGTACTAAGTCCATTAATAAGCCGATAAATAAACGGTGATAATACTATCGTATGTTATCGTTAAAGATACGTTGAAATTGATCAATATCAACTGAATAAAAGAAACCGTATTTTAAGAATATTATTGTAGTCGATTTAAAATGAAAAGTTTGTTTTCAATAATACTGAGAATCTAAAAGAGTTTATAGTCAAAAAAGGTTCGAAACCATAATTACTTTCTTACAATTTATTTGTCGCCTCAGCGGGACCAAATCGGTATTAAGGGTGCGCCGACCAAAAAAAGCCAAAAGTGTAGTCACGGTTAAGTGGATATATGATGAAAAAACTATCGTATTACATGAACAAAATATACATTTAGTATCAAAGGGAACGTGTTTACAATTAGTCCGACCCATAAATTCATAACACACTATAGTTTTTCTACAATATTAATTAAGGTTGGGCAAAAATCATGAAAACGAGTGGCGGCGTTTAGTTGATATCTTATAGTTTATCTAAATTATTATACCTCTAATTATGTCAAAACAATCACCTATGTCTTAACTACAAATCGTCCGTCTCACATTTTCGATTTATCGAACGGTTTTTTAAATTATTATTTTTCAAATTAACACGTTTAATTCTCCATACAAAATTAGTATGGCCGCGTGGCATCAAATAAATATGTACGAAGACATTTCAAATAAAATATACGACACTTGTCACTTACGGACGGAGCACCCTTAATGGCTGACATGTTATTGCCAATCGAACCGTCACGAGAGGCACAAGCACGAGCCGTCTCGTCAACTCACCGGCGGCGGGCGGCTGCGGCGGCGGCGGCGGCGCGCGAGTTGTCGCACACAATAGTGTTAACGGTTCTACCAGTTCCACCCAAAGCGTGGCTGTGTAAAATTCCTCTATTTGTGCCCGCGATATGTAGGTCAATTTACTTTTTAACGCCGCGACAGGTTTCTGATAGTGACGAGACGCGGTAAAAAAACATGACACCGACCGTAGCACCGTTCGGTTATTTCGTGTTTGCCATTCGTTTTATTTATTCATATTCAGCTTTTTTAAGTTTTTATTGCAATGTTTGCATCTGGTGTTAATGTGGACGATATGTCTTAAATTGTTAGTCGCTTCGGTAATGGCAATACTACAGTTTTCATTTTCTTATTAAATGTAGGTATTAATAATAGATGAGAATTATAGTTATCACAGTAATCGCCGCATGTTATGTAATTTTGTTAATACAATTTCATAAAACACAAGTCATTAATGTAAAACAACTAGTTATTTAGCGAGTAAATCCGTAAAAGTTGTTTCATTTCAAATACAACAATGTCACTTTTAGATAGTCCTCTTAACGTGTAACCCACACGACAAAAAAGCAAGAACTCGTTTTCCACCGAACACGTCAAATATGACTTGGAAGTAATAAATATTTAACAGCAATCAAACAATTAAGCAGCCATTCATGTATTCCAGCCCCGTTTTTGTCAGACATCGCTGTAAAATATAAACCCAAAAAGGTGACATATCGGTAATTAAACAGTGAGTCAAGCGACATGATATCCTCGTTAAAAAACTTCCGTATCGAGCGCCTGTATCGAGTTACCCTTGTATCGATACGTGTAAGGGGAGCCGGCTGTCCTCACTCGACGATTCCGCAAAAATCGAAATACGATAACTCATTATAGAAAACAAAAAATAAGGTCGCATTGTGCGTTTTGTCTTTACAATTTATTTATTAGCTCGTACACAAATGGACTATAATGGTAAACTTTTTGGAGTACAACGTCCAGCAAAGCAAGAGGATAGTATTAAAGTAGTTAATTAGTTAAAGACAAAAGACACACAACATACAAATAATATGTCAAAATTTGCGCCATGAAATCCAAGACTTGACATCTTCTTATTTTGTGTGATTGCGTAGACATTTTTTGTGACGATAAGACGCTGCGGTAGGTAGCCTCAATAAAGGTAAAAGATAATTTTAATACAAGAAACAAGTTTATTATATTTAATTCATAACAAAACTTTTACGTGCACAAGTATCTAGTGCCAGTAAATGATTTGTCGAACCTCTTTGGCAAAACCTTACACCACCACCACCACCAGCAAATTAGCAAAAAGCCGGTAACGACTGCAATGGTTCAATAAATAGTCAACCATATGCCATATACGTAAATTTCAAAGTCTATTGATGAAATTTGACACTTTGATGTAGTCTGTTAAGCAGGCGTGTGTACTTGAAAAACTTCACGTCATTCTCACAGCCACAATAAGTAAATTAAGTATGTCCAATACATAAATGCAAACTTCCAATCAACATACGAGTATAACTTCACCTTACAGAGATTCTTGTTATCTACTAAGAAGGGTACATCGTCACTTTGCTCTAAATGTCCTCATTATAGCTAATTAGACAATAAGAATGTGCGACATTCACGACGCTGGCGTGAAACACATGCGCGCGCGCAGGTGGCCAAGTCTCGTGATGCAATTGATGGAATAACACGTGATAGTGCAGTATGCTTGATATAGTACTTTTTTTGTATATAAACTTTCACATAAAATTAGTTTTATCATGTCCGTTTTTACCGTAGATTTAGGTAGTTCTTTAGCCATGTTAAGTGATAGTTGCCGAAATAAAAACGTCAACTAACCCAAAGTTTTAGGGGTAGTAGTCGGTGAGAGAGTTGACAATAGTTTCTTGTTTTTTTTTCGATACAATGTATACAAAATCATGTGCGGGATTTGTTCCGCATTCTTTGACATAAGGTGCACTACCAATAAGGCTGTCGAAACTTTGTGTTGACAAAGTTTTTGAGGCTTGATATCAAGAAAAACTTTAAGTAGGTATATACAACGTGTAACAGAAAGGTGTGTTCACAATGAAAAGATCCAACGTGTATCCGATCTATATCTTGCAAGCAGAGTTACTTAGACGTAACTATAAACTTTAATTTATTTGTAATTTTTAATTAAATATTTCTATTATGAATTTGTGATGTCACATCCAAATAAACAAGTCACAGGCAGCCCTAGTGGTTTAGTAACCTCTGTGTACTAACATTTATGACCACTGCTGCTTGCGTATGCGCGCCTGACGCGCATCACTTCAAAAATATAAATATTTTATTGACCATTGCATGACAAATTAAAGTTAATAAATAAGTCTTAATAACAACACATACAAGTTCTAGATGGGATACACTTTGGATCTTTTTATTTTGACCCCACCTTTTTGTTACACGTTGTATATACCTGTATTTAAAAATATAAATGATTAAAGCTTCAGTACAAAGGTGTTAAAGTCCGGTCACCGGCCTCCGCATCTATTATTGTGTGTTCAAACTTGATTGCATGGCCTCAAATATACGAATTTAGGCCAGTGGGTAGGTATTCAGTATCGCTATTGATGTTTGATGAATTGTAAACAAGTTTTTTTTACGATCAACTCAATTCGGATGATTAATCGTAAGAAATCGCTAGTTTTTGAGGAAATATACAAGCTCGTTTAAAAAAAACATCAAATCATCTTATAGTTAATGAATTGTTTTTTTTTTTCATTTCTGTCGCTGTATTTCTTACGATACCTATATCGGGAAATTTGCTATCCCAATTTTTTAAAGTTTTTTTAGAATATACCTATTTTAATTTTTTTTAACATTATGGAAAGTGACGATAAAATGGTTGGAAGCGCACTTCACCCGGAATCCTTACTACTTGGAACTGACTATTTTATGTCTAAGTGTCAAAACACAACAAAGCTAGTAGTATTCTTGCTAATGTTAATACGACACTGTAAGCTAGCGAAGAAAGTAAAAGCCTCTCTCATAAAAATACACTTCTAAGGATCATTTACCTCTTGCCCCTTTGCCATCCTCATCCTTCTCAAACAGCTTTCTACAGTCAACAGTAAGTATATGTTCATAAAAAAAGATTTGCTTCGACTAGTTTTGATAGTTATCTTAAACGTTTAAGAAGTTCACATAACATTCTGATGTGTGATTAATAGTTTTGCTGACCGGGCCACCGTTCTGTCAACTATTCTAATATATTCGCGTCTGCTAACGAATTGGCAGCATCTGTTATGTGGCACAAGCTACTTAATAAGCTTTTTGCTGACTCCTAACATTGTTTATGGTCGAGCGGACTGACGTCTTAACTATATTGGGTGTCTCGATTTTTTCTTTGTACTCTACTCGTACATTCTGAGATAATTACGGGTTTTTTTACACAATGGGGTTCATTTGAGCATATACCTAGCTTTTGGAAAACATAACTTTAGTATCCGGCTCGAAGGACCATCATAATGTATAATAAAGGGTATGTAGGTTTATGTCTTAAGTTTTTGTGTATCTGCAATCAGTGTAAGTTTCCGAATTTTTCGAGCCTCCATTTGCTTGGCGTCTAAGTTTCGTCCATCCGTCTGGTTGAAGAGAGAATGTCTTAAATTGTTCTTGTTGTCAGTTACTTTTAAAATGTAAAATTGTCTTAGGTTTACAATTAAAGTATTATCTATCTAATAATTATAAGCAGTTGTTTTGGCAATATAGAAGGCCCTGAGTGGCCTCCATTGAGGATAACCACTCTTCGTCGGGTTGCTCAGTTTATTACAGCTTCCTTTTAAGGGGCTTTTTATAGCTGCCAGTTGTCACCATAGACGCCAGTTTATTTGGGTGCTACTAGCTTCCCCTCTTTGGTAGCCAAGCGACTTTGATCTTTCACAGTGTTCATTTTGAGGTGTTAATGAATTTCTTTCTGATAAACCACGGTACATCAGCCATTGATCGAAGGATAGTATTTTGCATTGAGGATCGATAAATTTGGATTGCTGGCACTTCTCCACAGCATGATGCCCCATACATTTTAGGACAGATTTGTATTTAGAGTTTGTAATCAAAGGATAGCTTGCTATTTCTCCATTTTAACCAGTAGAGTTTTCTTGTAGCTAATATTCAGTTTATCTTATTTTGTTTTGATAAGATCCTTAGTTTCCTCCTCCTTAGATCCTTCTATATCATAGATAAAAGCTTTCGAATCTTTGTTTTGAAAATGTTTTTCCTTTTATAGTCTTGTACATTTCTCTTTTATTAAAATAAAGAGTGTCAAAATCGAGCACGTGAAAAGATGTCTATGATTCTTAACAATTAATTTGTGGTCGTGCGTCTCTTTTATTATTGAGAGCACTTTGTAATGACATGAAATCGGAACGGAAAACTAGTTTATTCAAATCTACCGGGACGAGATACCTAATTGAAAAATAGAATTGGTGCGGGCTGAATAAAAGGAACGAGAATAATATACATTATTAAAAACGTGACGTCGCGCGTGGCCACCGCATCTCGATGCGCGTGCGCCGAAATTTAGACGCAGCTTTTTGTGAATGAGTTTCGGACAGGTTCTGTTAGAACAAATTTAACGGGACCGGCCGGCTCGCAAGCTTTTTTATCTGTGGTACAAGCGGCAAGACACCACCTGTCATCTTTTGACAAAATAACCTGTTGCTGTTGTGATGGCGCTGTAGCATGTCGGTGCATACGCTTAGCGGGTCGCTTTGCTTACTTTAAATTGGCCTGTCAATTAAGTAGCGTATTTAAATCTTTAATCTTTAATCTAGACTTAAGTACGCTAAATCGTTTTTTAGGTAAATTTGGGTGTGTCGGCAATTCAATTGGACGTTTTAGTCTCACTTAATCACTTCCAAACATTGTATATGCATGTAGCACCAAACATCGTTATTTCGTACAGTTTTCAGTTTACTGTTACGGTTATATCGGAACGCGGAACAATCAAATCTTGACATGTATTATCAGTTTTTACATTACTTTTTACGAAATAGCAAAACGAAGCCGCTGATGCAACTGGCGAAAAGTAATAGGCATTTGTAAAATACAAGGAAAGCTTTCAGATGTTTAGTTTACATGTGAGCTGACCTGTGTCTAGTAGTAGTATATTATGATGGACGATTGCATACATTCTTAAACGAGTATTTTATCATCTCATGGGGATACCCACTGCCTTCCACTTTGTAGGATATCGAGGACTTCTACGTGGTTGATTACCCAATCGTGGTCATAATGTATCGACCTTATATTTGTGAAGCCAAAAGTAAAATTTATATAGTGTGACAGTATTGTGAAGATATTTGTAGTTAATTGATGGTATTGAAATACCCTCGAAAGTGGGTGAAACAACACATAAATAAAATCAATTTTTACTATACAGATTAAAAAGATTTAGCTGTTAGTTTCTTATTTTGTATGAACCGTTGATTTTTGTTTTGCCATTTGTTTTCCGAAGTTAGTCTCACAGTAAATGCGCAGCCTACCTAATAACTATATACATCGTGTAACAGAAAAGTGTGGTAACAATGAAAAAATCCAAAGAGTATCCGATCGCGATCTTGTGTGCAGAGTTAATAAGACATAGTCATTTACCTTAATTTGTTATGCAATTACTAATTAAATATTTTTATTGTGACGTCTCATCAAAATTAACAAGTCACAGCCCTAGTGGTTTAGTAACCTCTGTGTACTTACATTTATGATCACAGCTGCTTGTCTATGCGCGCCGGACGAGCATAACTTCACTAACATAAATATTTAATTTACTGTTGCATGACAAATCAAAGTTAATAATTATGTCTTAGTAATCGCACATACATGATCTAGATATAAGGAAATATCACTAAGTTTCGTGGTTTAAGTTGCCAATTATTAACCAACAGCGGTGCGGCGTGCTGCGTTGCCACCGCAGGCTTAAGCGTTTTTTCTATGCAAGAACAAATAGTCGTCAGCTTTCGAACATTGAACTTTTTGTTGTCCAAACTGTATTGTGAGACGAGTGGTTATCTGTGGTGGTGACGTAAGCTCGCCGACCATTTCTGTGGTCACTGTGACCCAGTTATGGAACGCGTAAACTGTGACAAATCTTTAATTGTCCGTTTGTTTTGTTTACAGGTACGTTTGGCTGTTGTGTTAAGGAATAGCGGTTAATAACGATTGTTGATTATCAAGTAAGTAAAGTGGTGTTATTAAAAGTTACCGTTTTAGAAAATCTATGCGTGTCCTCGAGACGTGATGAATATAGAAACGCTGACACAGATAGGTGCGATACCTTAAGGCGAAGGGTAAGGCACAATAGCGCCACCAATTGATAATTTGACAATTATTAACGGACCGGATCTTTTTTTAAACATTGCGGACCGTCCGACAACAGAAAAACATCCATAGTATTTATTTAATAATTGTGCACTACTTTTTGTTGCGTGGTTTATTCACAAAACGGGCTATTGCATTTATTCACAAACAATGGCCACTGTTGGTGTTAGCGAATGAATACAAAAACAAACCTAAAAGTAGTGCACAATTATTAAATAATAGATGTTTGCCTAGTGTCGGAAGGTCCGCAATGTTTGAAAAAAAATCCAGTTTAGCAGTTATCAAATTAAATCCATTAGCGGCGCTAGTGTGCCTTACCCTTCGCCTTAAGCAGGGCTGAGCGTTCCTTCACCAGCTGTAAAGTAAATACTTACTTCACCAGCTCTTTTTAATGTCTCCACTGTTGGGGCACGAGTCTCTCCTAATGGGGCCATAAACTGCTACAAATCTGCCATATCCGCTACTTTCCTGCGACTACTATTATGTTTATGTAGGTTTATTTATTTATATTATTATGGTATATTTATCATTATTATTGTTTTTGCTCAATTTATACCTAAAATACACATTAATCTAGTATGTTTTAATAGTTTCACCTCTGATCTTACTGTTTATTAGCTCTCTCCATCCTGATTGTCTGGATGATTTCAACCGAGCTTTAAAGCGGTAAGACCGCCAAATTGTAACTTTGTAAGTTATTTATATTTGTGCTCATGTTTATATTTCATAGTGTTGCAATAAAAGTATTATCTATCTATCTATCTAAACCACCATGCGGACCCAGTGCGGTTTAGTAAGTAAATACGAGAGAGAAACAATGGTGATATAGGTTAAGTGTCTTTCACTCACTGTTTCTTCTAGATGTTTGATTGGGCTACATCCAGGCTTACACGAGCATTATGAATCCAGCACTCCGTCACAAAATAAGAAGACCCGCAGAAGGTAATCTTCATACATACCACGCTCGCGCAACGCACATATTATAGGCTATAGACCTTCTCACGGACACAGAATCTCAGAATAGCCTAGAGCCTGCCTAGTGCGAGTTTCTTTCGCCATTCGATCAAGTTAAGTTAAGTAAACGACGATTTGTATAGCAAAATGTTAACTAAAGTCAAATATTTTTTATTCAAATAAACTTTAGAAAAGTGCTTTTGAATCGTCCAAACTTTTTTTTACCTACTACCCATTCAGAGGGCGCAAGAAACTCCACAGCTTTAATATAAGTAACGACATTTACAAAATATATGCCGTTACCAAGTTATACAAGTTTAAAATTACTTAACAATATTTTAAATTGAAATACCTGTTGGAGTGATTGGAGCATTTTAAACCCATGCTGTTTTGTCTTCAATGTAATCAGACATTTTATAATAAGCTTTTTTACAAAGCTTTTCTTTAATGGTGATTTTAAATTTCTTAACATCAAGTTTTTGAATATTACTTGGGAATTTTATTGTAAAAACGTACACACAGGCCTCTAAAGGAATTATTTACTCTGTGGAGCCTATTATAAGGTACTGCTATTTTGTTTTTATTTGTAGTGTTTACTTTGTAAATATCACTGTTTTTAGAAAAAGTTTCAATATTTTTAATGCTGCTTCAATGCCATACTAATTATCGTTTTCTTAACGTAAACGAATGAATACGGATAATAAACAAAACTCACACTAGCCAGCCAGCACAGTCCGAATGTAGCTGTTGCGAGATTCCTTGTCTGTAAGAGGTTGTCTATGACAACATAGACACAGTACAGACAACTGTAGGTTGTCTGTGTTGTTCTGGCGCGCTTGTGTGAAGCTTATCTTCTGCAGTCTCCCTATTTTGTGATTCTGTGCAGTGTATAGAGACAGGTATTGACCGTATTGTCGCTTTGTCTCTTTCTAGGAAGTGGTAAATTTTGTGAGGCTGTGGTTCAGTCCATCTCTCGTATGTTTATTATCTGTAATATGATAGGTAAAAAAAGATAAAAAGTTTTTCATCGCTTTAATTTTTAAATACCCATCCGGGTTCATAACATACTGAAAACGTAACTTAGCTTTAGAGATCGTTGCGAATTTTTTTTTTTTTAATTTTATTTTATTTGTAAGAACACATTACAGGCAACAGTTAAAAAAAGTAGCACAATTTTTATGAAAAGCTTATACACTAAACTATCACCTAAAAGCATGCATCCCTGACATGAGTACAATTTAATGGTTTTACATATTGATATTATTAGCTATATTGGTATTATTAGTTATATTGGCCGTAAGGCCGTAAATATTATATTATTATTTTATTTTAGGTATTTTGTTCAATCAATTAGGCTCCTAAATTAGAATAAAGTATAACTACGGCCACCGACCTCGAGGCTCGGTCAAAGCCTCCGAACCAATTTCTTTTGTTGTTGCGCTTACACGTCTAGACAATGTTTCAGTCAGCTCTACCAAAAGTCTGTCTTTAAGCCATCTTAATGTCGGTGCTTAATTCGATGTAACTTTATAATAGCGGCCATGTTACATAATGCGGCTCGTTTCTCTCATCTCGGTGCATTATCGAGTTGCCCCGATTATGGTTTTCATCGATTACTGTCAGGGGTGCGTGTTTTAAGCTCACATATCCTATGATCCTGAAATTAAGAATGTCAAACACTAAAATATCTCCTTTCAGTAATTTGCGTTGCAGATTTTATAAAAAGGTGACTTCTAACACTTTATGTGATTATTTTATTATGATATCGGTACAGTAACCCCTGATGTCTGACTTTAGCCTATTTTGAGAGATAAGTCTTAATTAAAATAATTAAAGTTAAAATTATCTAATAAACAAATCGAAAATGGAACGACTAACCATAAATATCTTGTAAGATTTACAAACTTTCGCGTTGAATTATACACAATAGTAGAGTAATTTAATATAATACAGTACATAAAAGGGATTTTAAATGGTCGCGTTTCCATTCTGTTAAATTATAATTAACTGCCACTACGTTCGTCCTCACAATTTCATGGATTTTTTTAAAAAGACTGTTTATTATAAACAATTTTGTTATAAATTTATTGTTGCGATTTGTTTACATTTCAAGCATGTAAATAGCCTATATACCTATGTCCCTCTGCTGGGCAAAAGCCTCCACGATTGAAATCGAGTCGTCTCTACAATTGATGGCTTAAAATTACTAAGGAAATGCAACAGCCCTACAACCGAAACACGGTACAACAAAATTGGCTATAGTTAAGTACAATATCGGTAAAATGTCAGACTCAACTAATTTTGATAGTCGTCGCTCGATTGTGATGACTACGACCAAATACTCACTATTTATCGATATTTATAAAATAAACGATACTCTCAATCCCGATTTGTTACAATTACTTCATGTTATTACTTACATATTATGTCTATGTCTTTAAGATAATTATATGCGATATCCAAAAGTCCTGGGTTCAGTTCGCAGATTGGTCTGAAAGATTAGGCAAAGAGTGTGATTTTTTTGCGATCGATTATCGATGCATATTTCGGATTTGCGAGCACCAACCAGCATTCAGCCAATACCCATAAATTGTGATGATGTATTGATTTCAATGATGTTCCAGCACTTTCAGCAGTCAGACAGTAGTAGACAGTAGACATGTATAGGCTATACAAAAGCCTGTACTAACATTTCTATAACAACTTAATTGTGCTGTGTATAACCCGCTTTACAACCTTTTCTCCTACTATTTTCTACTACTCGTATATTTTATGCATACGGCAATGTCACCCATAGTTAACTGGAAGAAAACAATATCCTGCATAAAATCACGCGTGACAGGTACAATCGGACCACAAACACCATGACAACGTCAACTGGTTGTCCATCGTATAACAATCTGGATACGAACGCTTTTCGCTTAACAGTACTACATATAACACGCTCATAGATCGTACAATCGATACATCACTTATTTAAATATCGCGTGAAACGACAATCGCTTGTGATTTCCGCTTTAGATCAAATATACACAGTATCGAATGCGGCGTCGGATGCTAAGCAGCAACGCGAGTGCTCCACATAAAAACGGCGCGGAATGCCGACGCGATCACGAACGAATCGATTATATAGCCGTCTCATGCGCAGATTTATTTATTCGATTCACAGCTCGCTCTGGTGTACGCTCGGATCGATTATGATTACCTTGTAAATGCATATCGTGATGAATGCCGGTAGGAGAGGAAAATCAATAGGAAATTTAAATACTGAGTGACACAATTCGACCACGTTAAAGAAAATGAGAAATTTTGCACAATTGCAACTTACCTCAAATGAGAATTTGTATATGGCATTGAGCTCTGACCCAGGAGGCGGCTGCTGCTTCAATGCCTTACCTACAAATTTTTCTTTCTCGTTAACGTCATCATCGAATGGCAAATTGTACTTGAATTCAAAGAACTTTATTTAAAAAAAAAAACACTCATAAGAACAGTTCACTTATAATGAGCTTACAAAATAAACTTAATTAACTATAGTGGTACTTGCACTAACTAGGCCATGAAGCGTTCAATGCCATACAAATTCTAATTTTCGTTAACGTGATCAATGAATTTAACTAGCACGAGACACTCGTGAAAACTTCCAGAAGTCGCTGTCTAGTAGTGGCAGATGTTTGTTTTTATTTTTAATTCTACATTTTAACAAGTTTCGGACCAGAAAAGTCACCTTGGTCAACATTAATTTCAGACCAGAAAAGCAACCTGTTTACTGTACTTCTTCCAGTATTACCTGCTTCTATTTAGTTGTTGCTGTGTCAAGCGCAAGTGCAGTTTCTCCAAAGTGTTTTCTCTTTTCAAACATCTTTAAAAATGATACTTTCAATTCGTCTGTATTATTTTTTACCTGATAGGGACGTCGACATTAATTAATACCATAATATTCATGGTACAAATGACGTCACGTTCTTCAAAACATTGACCATTTTGGTTTGACCTAAACACAAATTCGTAGCCAATCCATAACCTAAAAGTTAGTTTATAAACACTATTTATGGAACGTAATCGTGACGGTATAGTTCGCTAATCTCACACAATTTCTCTCCAAAGAATACTGTTATTAAAGTTTCCTATTGACTATCCAGACAACTACCTTTTTTAATTCTGGAACAAACGCATTAGGCATATTACTGCGCCCGGGGAGACATACATATCTGTTTCTTTATCCATTCATCCATCTGTTCAAAAAATTCAAAATTCAAAAATGAACGTTTACTAGTGTTTTTGGAACGTCAATTCAAAGCCTTCCTTCGTAAACCCTACGGTGGATACCTTGTCTGTGGCTTGTCTCCAGGCGCCTTGCCTTGAGACCAAAGATTCCTTATAATATTGCCGGCTGCTGATGCATAAGGTAAGCACTGCCGCTTCCTTCTCTCACTCACCACGTCTGCTACGGATCAAGCCCGCGTGAATATGCTCCTGTACCTACTCTGTGGATCCTCTCCGCGACCTTACCCAGTCAAAACAACCCTTCAAGTGGCAGACACCTTCTGTAGTGTGTGCGTGTGTATGTCATCATAAATCTATAGTGTGGACTTATTCACACAACATCGCATGCTTCTCCAAACACCTTGAACTTTCGATTTTGTCGTATCAATCACACTTCAGTCAACACCAAGAAACGCATTGCAAATTTTGAATTAGAAAAAAAAAGGAGCTAAACAAAAGTCTACCGTGTTACGCCATTTGTCATACCACGTGTGGGACGCCGCGCCGCCGACTCAACGCATCGACAGGTTGCGTTGCGTGGGCGTAATTACAGTTCGTCGTTGAATTTATTGTTTTTGAAAGTTATTCTGACGACCCGAATCTGAACCTACTCGCATTTACGAAATCGTGTAGTAGGGACTACGGATACTACACTGACCTACCAAATTGCCTGCGTTTGCAACGGTGCGGGTGTCTTAATTGGTCTGTTTGTATTTAGCTGGTTGGGAGAGGCATCTCGGCACTAGGATATTTATTTTTTATTTATAAGCTAATCAGATTAGCTTCTAAATATCCCACCGCGATGCTTACTTACTTTCTGTAGGCTCTGTCTGTACATGCAATTTTTCTGACAAATTTTGGGATAAATATTCGTTTTATGACTCACTGACACCAATTCCACGATTTTTGAAATTTTTGTCTGTCTGTCTGTCTGTATGTCCTCTTATAACTCAAGAATGGCTTGACTGGTCTTGATGAAAATTTGTACGCAGTAAGAACATGAGATTGTGCAAATGATAGGCTATATATGATGTTGATAAACCTAATAATTAATATATTTAGTATTCATTGATTCATTATTTCCGCACAGCGAAGCGGGCGGGTGACGGCTATGACGATAAAACTTAAACGGAACTTAATGTGCCTTTTGGCATAGGCCTCCTCCAATGACCTCCATTGCTGTCTGTCAGACGCCACTCTTGTCCAGTATGGTCCTAAGGACATCTTTGGCTCGTCCTCCCATCATGGCGTCTGTCGACCTCTGTTTCTCGTACCATCTCTTGGGTACCAGACTGTCACCTGTTTGCTCCATTTATTTTTGGTGCAGCGAAGCATGTGACCGGTCTATTTCCATTTCAGCAGATCAATTCGAGTTAATTATTTATTATTATTTATTTATTATTAAAAATGGGATTGCACATGGCCTTATTCGAATCCCTAGGGCTAAGAACAGGCCGAACGTTGGAACGAGCTTGCCCAGAAACAGCCTCAACTCGGTATTTAAAAACCTTGGGGTTATATGCACTCGGGAACACAGACGACGGCGAACGGTAGGAAATTCCACTCCTTGCCTGTACGCATTACGCATTTGTCAGCTGAGTCCTGTGTCTGATGACGGTGTTCTTTAAGCTAACTTAACAAAATTGAAATTTAATTCTGATGATCCGGATTTCATATCTACGGGCATTGACATATACGATTTTTTTACCACGAACTACAGTGCTGTGGAACCAGCTCTCAGCGGCGGTATTTCCGGACCATTACGACTTAGGGATCTTCAAGAAACGAGCCTATTACTTCCTTATAGGCCGGCAACGCATCTGCGATTCCTCTGGTCTTGCGGGTGTCCATGGGCGGCAGTGATTGCTTCCTATCAGGTAACCCGCCTGCTTGTTTGCCTCATTCTAATATAAAAAATATAAAAAATTCGGCTAAACTGACCTACCAAATAGCATGCGTTGTGCCATACGTAGTGCGGGTCATGGCTCAATTGCTCAGTTTTTATTTAGCTATGTGGGAAGCATCACGACACTGGGATATTTACAAGCTAATATCATATACTTAGATCAGCTTAACAATTAAAATTGTTAATTCTGGCGACCCGACTTCCTATCTTCTCACATTTACGATATTCTAGTAGTACGAATACTACACTGAGTCTGACCTTCCAAATCGCCCGCGTTGTGCCATTTGTCTAATCCAGTATTTTAGTATAGGAAGCTGAGATGGTATTTTGTAGCTGATAAGGTTTTTTTATATGTATATTGAACCACATAAATTTTAACAATTACATTTTAAAAATCGCTTGAGAAATATCATCATCGTCATCATCATCAGCTCATTTTATGTCTCCACTGTTGGGGCACGAGCCTTTCTTATGGATGGATAGGGAGAACGGGCCATAAATCACTAAGCGGGCCCAGTGCGGATTGGTGGTTGTTAACGACTACTAAAGCAGCCGGGACCAACGGCTTTACGTGCCTTCCAAAGCATGAAGGAGCTCGAGATGATAAATTTTTGGTCACCCATCCGATGACCGGCCTTTGCGAAAGTTGCTTAACCTTATCAATGGTAGACCGGGCGCGTTAACCACTGCGCCATCGTTGTTTTGTATAGAAATGTACAAATCAATAAATAATTTTGTTGGTAAATAAATTAGCATTGAATCCTTAATATACATACGTAGCCGACCTAAAATTGAAACCTTATTCAAGTCATGAGCCGTCATGACACATAATGACGGAGGGATTAACATCATAAGCATTGTATGTTTATTTCGGCATAACGGCTCAAGTTCGCAATGTGTGCTCGTAAGCGAAAACCATTGTTTTTGCACTCGGCAACGTGTCGGCTCGTATCGTATTGTTTTCATTGAGGCAAACCGCAGATCGACGTACATATAGGTACCTACTGTTTATGTAGAACATATATTGTGTGTATGTAAATGGTCAATGTCATATACAAGTATTTAAAGAATGACATCGCACTGGTTATAAAGCAGTTGATGTTTTGAATGATTTTCCTTCTTTCCCTATGACAACCTTCCCAGTTCAAACGAGGCGTGAACAGGCAACAGTTGCATCAGTTCCCTTCGCATCTGTGCTCCATTTCCACTTAACATCAGGTGGAGTGGAGTCACGGGAGAAAGTGTTGAAACCTTTTTCCTCAAGCGGAACGCGAATCTGACATAGCCGTTGTTGTAACAATGATTACATACAGTAACAGTCTTGATGTTTTATAAATATATCCTTACTTTTTTACAGATGGGTCATTGTAAACTCGGCATTATAGCATTTTTTATTTAAGTTTTTTTATTAATCTCCCAATAATCTGCCTTTAGATTGGGCTGGCTACGTCCGTCTCATGTGATATGAGCTCTGAGCCCAAACCACCACCGTTTATTCACTTTAAACTAGTGTTCAATATCAGTAAGAACCAAAACAACCGATATACGAACTAAACGAACAAAAGTAAAACGAAAGCAAACATTTCACTATCAGGAACTTCCTCCACACTAGATAACTGTAGCGCAAAATAGATGGGCGATAAAGGGCGCTGATTGGCTGGTATCGTCCGCTTAATTGTGTTGCGCGCGCGCTGCTATCAGGCGATGCGGCGATAAGCTTATGAAATAATACCTGGACGGTGCTATGATAACTATTGCCCGTTGCACTGGCGGCTCCTAGACCTCACTGTTTATTATCAGATATATAAATGCTATAATTTGTGGAGCCGCTTCGTGGTCTCGTGGAACAAAAGTCATATAGGATTGATTTCCAGCGGTGCATATTGTTTGGTTGGTTTTCTAAGACCGCCTGGCTAGTTACCACTATTTTATAAAATCTTAAATTATCAACAACAAAGTTAGTAAAACTAGGACGGTTCCAATGCAACGGTTTTTTACCTAACAGTTTTTTAAACTGTCGTGTTTTTAAAACATTGTATTTGTAAAGGTGTTTGTAAAGGTTTAATTCTCGGTCCAAACATAGGGTATGAATGAAAAGGTATGCTTGGTTGGGATAACTTTACTAAGTATTTTGCATTAAACCCCGTTAAAAACGTTGTTTTTTTTTAAATATTTACATTAAAGTTCGCCAGTTCCCTGAATTTTGGATGAAATGCGCTTTAATTTTTATTAACTTTATCTTTAACTTTATCAGTTACCATCAAATGATATAATGGTTAGCGCTTTAAAAATATAAAAGTCTACACATCATCAACATCACCTGGTGATTATGATGATTGACGATAATTATGAGCTGATGCTCATTTTATGTCCCCACTGCTGGGGCACGAGCCTTCCTTACGCCATAAACCACCACGCAGGCCCAGTGCGGATTGGTGGTTGTTAACAACTGCTAATACAGCCGAGACCAACGGCTTTACGTGCCTTCCGAAGCACGGAGGAGCTCGAGATGATACATTTTTGGCCACCCATCCAATGACCGGCTTTTGCGAAAGTTGCTTAACCTCAGCACTCGCAGACCACTGCGCCACCGAGCTCCTCCGAGTCGACACAATTTATCTCTTTTATCGCATTACTCACGAACTCCATTTATTCAAAAGCGGTTTAGGAAATAAACATAGGTATAGATCGCGCCAAATTTCTAGTCCCCTCTGAAGTTGTTCGCGCAGCTGTACACAGTCAGGCCCTACCGCTCGTCCCCGCCTTCGCCCTACTGACGCCTATTTTTTACTACTGCGACGCGAATCGCGCCAACTTCAGAGGGGACTAGAAGTTTGGCGCGATCTATACTAGGTTATGTACATAACTGATTGTCCAAATTCATTACTGAATTCCGATATAGTCTAGCGCAATGCGTGCAAGATACTACGGAAGTTCTATTAACAGTAAATTATGAAAGCGAGTGTTCCGGAGAATGGGTTGCAATTAAACCTCCCGGTGCTGCGCCACACGTATCGGAGCACAAATCATAATCAACGCCACCTGTGGGCTGGGAGTCGCAAACTGTAGCACAAAATAAGGAGACTGCAGAAGGGAATCTTCATGCATGACATGCTCGAACAACGCGCACACAGACATCTCTCACGGACACGTATCTCGCAGCAGCTCGCAACAGTCCGAGCGCAGCGCAGTTGCTCGAGCGCATGTATGAATGGAGCTTATCTTCTGCAGTCTCTTTATTTTGTGACTGTAGCAACAGTATCTTTTCTGACAACAAAAAAAACTAGAAACAAAAAATATAGAATTCGAAAAAAGACAAAGTGTTGAAAAAAATCCTCGAGCGGGATTCATACCCGCCGCACCCCATTAGGTACATGCCGGGTCAGGTGCGCTGCCAACTATGCTAATGTGGCTCAATCCAACTCGCCGAAATGTTGTTGATAATGTTGATGACGTAGTTGTCGACATTGAATAGCGCTCCTTCGGCTTATAAAGTAAAAATAGATAGTGTTGATTAATTTCGGCGAGTTGGATTGAGCCACGATAGCGTAGTTGGCAGTGCACCTGACTCTGCATGTCATGGGGTGCGGGTTCGAATCCCGCTCGTGGAATTTTTACAACGCTTTGTCTTTTTTCAAATTGTAATTTGTTCGCAACAATATATGCGTAAAATTATATGTAAATAATCATAAAAAATGTAGAGCCTATGTAGACCACGCAGGCCGTGTACAGACGATCTTGACGCCTTTGAGAGAGATAGGCAAAAGGAGGCGTAAAATCTTAAGGAATGGGGGAGAGGAGGCAGACCTTGGCCAAACAGTGGAATGGGCTAATTATATAGCCTATTTACTTTCCTCATCATCATCATTATCATTATCAGCTCATTTTTTTTATGTCTCCACTGCCGGGGCACTCGCTATGGATGGATAGAGAGAACGGGCCATAAACCACCACGAAGGCCCAGTGCAGTGAGTTGTTAACGACTGCTAATGCAGCCTGGACCAACGGCTTTACGTGCCTTCCGAAGCACGGAGGAGCTCGAGATGATACATTTTTGGTCACGTCATGAGCGCGATATCCACTGCGCCATCGAGCTCCTCCTACTTTACTTTCCTACTACTGAACAAAGGAACCGCCATCATTAGAATCAAGTCTTGCTTCAATTGATGGGCTTTCGCTTTATCACCACACTTGTCAAATGCGGGAAAGTGATCACATAACCGGACTTGGGAATTAAACCCAGGAGCTTTGGATAACGGAAAAGTAAAAACATACAATTTTTTAATAGAAAATTTTTTTGCGTTAATATATTTACCATAGAGATTTGTACATATTTCATAATTTACCTACACTCTGCTATAAATTAGATACACATTATGTATATGTATGTAACAGGTACAGAATTATGACAGACCTTGTTTTTACAATTTTCTTCTGTGCATTTCACACTCTGAATGCGATTGTGTCGGTCTATTTTATAAGCGATAGCGGTAGCAATTTAAAAAACAATGATTTCAAATAACTACATATTTCTTATCAATTGCACTGTCACAGCATAAAGAGAAAATAAATTATAAAATACTTTTCGCACTCATTTGATAAGATAATAAATCAGGTGATCTTTAGGTGATACTGCTATCTTAAGATCCATATAATAAGTTGAACATGACGCATAGCTAAAAGTAAAATATATAGACAAGTGATCCTTTTTGGACAAAGCAAGTAGTTGATCCTAAGGTGACCTAAATCTATATTGTTTTCTAAAGTTTACGCGAAATGAAACAACTTTTACGGATCTACTCTCGTTTATTTTACACATTACTTTTAATTAATGTTTATCCTGACGTTTCGAACCCTCTGCAGGGTCCGTGGTCACAGGGAGACTGAGGTGTTGGTCGTCTCATAATTAGTTAGTAGCTTGTATACCCTCATTTGTATACCCTCAGGTGCGTTCCGTTTTACGCAGAAAGAGCTTACAGTATATTTTGGTCTGGCAGTATGATGTTGGGGCTGGGATTTAATATTTTGTATGATGGGATCCCAGATGGTGGTAGATTTTAACCATCTTCTCTATTGAATCTGATGTAATGGTTGGACTCCTCTAGAGAATGTTCGCATACTGCAGACTTATTTTCACGCCTATGCTTATCGTCAGCGATATGTTCTTTAACGCGGGTACGCCTACACTTCTCTTTCTTTACCCGATAAAGAGAGCCCACAGTCGCAGTCCTATCACTGACAAGATTGGACATATCTTAAAGCGAGCTTCAATCAACACTTACTTCAAGCCGCTGAAGAAGATCAACCAATTTTTACGACCTGTCAAGTGCAACATACTACCCCTTCTACATGCAGGCGTGTACAAACTGGACTGCGACTGTGTGCTCTCTTACGCGTTAATGGGACATTTGTTTTCTATTCAATCAATTGTTTTCTATATTCCAGTTCAGTTTGTGAGTTGCACTGCGCCTATCTAAATTCGTGTTCCACGCAAACGCTTTCTGTCGGACTATTTGCAACTTAATAAGCCCATAGAGGCGTACGGCGACAATCGCTAGCGCAAAGCATTTGCTAATAACGTGGAATCAAGCTCACTGCACTGGCTACATTGTCATGCATGACAACTAGGATCGCTAGAGATATTAAAATTTTGTTATTGGATTGTTAAAAATATGTAGCACCAAATTCTGATACGTTCCAGATAGTCTTGTGATACACAGGGATTAAGACAAAGGCCCTAAATAGACACGAATGAAGAAAGAGTGAAGCTGCACTCACTGTTGTTTAGATTAATCGCATCGATTGCTTGATTTCACAGCACAAATGCTTCAGTATCTAAGGAGGACGCTAAAGAACCATATCTAGACTTGTATGGCGATACTCCGAGAGAACAGGTGTGCAAAATCAGGAATCCCCGGGGCTTAGATGACGGCGATTTGACGTCTCGGCGTTAAACCGACGATTTTCCAGCGGCTGCTCTGTTAGAGTAACGTGTTAAGCACCGGACAGATACTTACGGCGTGTGTTTAACAGATTATGTGCTTGGATTGTTGGTTAGAGAAATGAAACACATTGTACGTATCTTTCACATAATGTTTTTACTTTATGTTTCTAACTTGGCGATTGTCAAAAACCGAATGAAGTGAACGGAGAAATGAAATAAAGGCCTTTGCCAAATAGTCTAACCCTCATTGCCATTATGATAATAATTATTATGATAATGACATTTTTCTAGAACTACGAAGACATTTAATATTTTATGTGGTAAAGAGTTGTGTTATCTAAAACCACGACAAAGAGATTCAAAGAAAGAATATCAAAATAGTTTAATTCAATAAGCTAATAGAAAAAAACATTAATGTCCGCCGGTTCCTCAACAACAAGCTGACAGCATATATTTGTGTTGGCAGCCGGCCGGCTCGGCTGCAACAATTCAAAAGTTTCATTAGCGGGGGACATTAATGCTGGTGCTTGGTTTACTGCCTGCCAGGCACCAGGCGGGCTGGAGACTTAAGACCTGTGTGCCTAGCCTTTCTCAGCCGCTTCCATAACTCATCTGCGGTTTCTCTTAAATATTTGTTTATCGGTTTAGTTATTTTGTTATTTTTACTGTCGTGTGTCTGTTTGAAACTTGTGCTTTCAATATAACTGACTTTCGTCTCATTTTGTTGCGTTATTGCTATTGCTTTTAAATTCACTTTCTTACTTTGAACGTGTCATATAAATTTGGCATATTCTTCATGATACTTTCTACATTAAATGTAGAAAGTATAAATTTTATTGTCCATAAAACATTTTTTCAAATAAACAGTCATTTTCGCTTTGATTTAAAACGTTAAGTACAAATACAATATTCCAAACGTTCATTTAGCATTTTCAAGTAAATAATTATGAGCTCTCATCGCAGCGGGATGGGAATCTAAATGTAATGCCGCGGCTACGCTAGGCTAGGAAATTTGCATATTTGCCTTACTCGCCTAAATAAGGAAATGGGTGGAAGGCCTATTTGTACAAAAAGGTTTATACATACGCGCAAATAGCAAATACTCGTACCATCCACTTCAATACTAAGAGGTTTTTAATTACACATTTGACGTATAACTTGAATTAAGTTAAATATTTGTTATTTTTTGCGTTAACGATAAGCGCTTTGTGCACTCATAGCAAATAAAGAAGCGTAATCTTTAGTAAATATTTAAAAAAAAAATTGTACGCCCGCGAATGTGTCGTGTTTTTACAATATCGTAACCCAGTTTATATGTAATCTGAGATTGTTAAACTAAATTTTGATTGCTTCAATGGACTTGTTAATAAACATCCTAGATTTTTGTGAGGCAAATATTTTGCAAAATCGTGAGTGTTTTATATATGTATACCTATTTAGTTAATACTTAAATAGATATAGCCATATAGATATGAGGAGCTCGATGGCGCAGTGGTTAACGGGCCCGGTCTGCGAGTGCTGAGGTTAAGCAACTTTTGCAAAGGCCGGTCATCGAATGGGTGACCAAGAATTTATCATCTCAACCTCCTCCGTGCTTCGGAAAGCACGTAAAGCCGTTGGTCCCGGTTGCATTAGCAGTCGTTAACAACCACCAATCGGCACTGGACCCGCGTAGTGGTTTATGGCCCGTTCTCCCTATCCATCCATATGGAAGGCTCGTGCCCTTACAGTGGGGACGTATATGAGCTGGCGATGATGATGAGATATAGCCAAATACAGCAAATACCGCTACACTGATACGATGAACCAACTAAGTTTGCAGTTTGCAGTACAATAATGTATTATCAAGCTAGCACATAAATATTAATGCGACAAGGATACACAAGGTGTTATTAAGTCGATTAAGTTATTATTTATTGCAGATAATTATTAGTTACAAGAGATAAATTGGTAATTACGCTATCAGCAGTGGTGACGTCGTCGTCACTGCAATGTGACATTTCCCATTCATCTGTTCCTGTTTATGTTTTGGCAACACTTATTCTGTTTAGGAGTCAAAGGGAGCATTCATTCATAGAGAGATAATATATTATCTCTATTATTATGATATCTCACAGCATTTATGTCATTAAACCTCGGTAGAATAACTAAAGAAGTTATTGTTCTGAACACTAAACATTGAAGACTTGAAGCAAATTTTTTACTTCGCTTTGGACTAGCAAATCAGTAAGTAAAGTCTAGAGGAAAAGTACTGACAGACTCATCAATGCCCAGACCAAACTCTTGGATCTAGAAATCTGACATTTAGCACAGAGGTCTTACCAAAACTCCCTCGGAATCTCGTAATATAGACGAAGTCGCGGGCGGTCGCTAATACATGAGTTTGTATGTAATCAAACGCTGTGCTTTGAATTACTTTCCTCGGTTATGCCTTACTAACACCACGTTGTTTCTTTTCATCATCATTATTTAGAATAACACATGCAACGCTAAGTATCTTCTTTAACTTTCTGTCTTACGGTTATTGAAACACGGTGCAGTATCGCGTGTTCATTGATTTTAGTATTAATGTTATGTCATCTACATTAGTGCGAGGCTGGATAATTCTCTCCCATGCCCCAGGTGGTTCTCCGGGATCCTATACTTAATACGATTGAGGAGTACCCGTCGGCAGGCCACAGGCCGTCATTAGTGCGCATCCATCTCTGTCCCGCCAATAATTATGCGCCTGGCCATAGACAAATCACTCTGGTTTGCGGGTTCCGACTGAAGTATACCTCTCCCGCTCTATCCTACCGACAATTAGAACTTAGTTATTTGGAGATATCAATTTATTGTTGTGTTCTACAATTAGTTTCAATACTGTGGCTTTGTTGACTTATGGTTAACGAGTATAAAATGAGGATTCTCTTTTTTAGTAACTGACAATCCGTTATGAAAGTGAACCTATAAATGGACAATTTTTAAGCTTTATATTCTTGATAGCTGTCACCCGCGTTAATAGTCATAGTGTGATGTAATATAGCCTATAGCCTTCCTCAATAAATGGACTATTCAACACATAAAAAAATTTCAATTCGAACCAGTAGTTCCTAAGGTTAGCGCGTTCACCAAATAAACAAACTCTTCAGCTTTATAAAATTAGTATAGATATTCCTTACGGGTAAGTACTCAGCCTTCATCTCATCTGATGTTAAATGATGTTGGCCAAGGGTGGAAGCGCACTTCACCCGGTATCCCCAACTTCTGAGGAACTGGCTGAAGATAAGAGGAAAGTGAAAACACTTTCCCATCTGTAAAGTATAAGAAAAAAGTCAAGTCTGCACATATTACATACTTGATGTGTCATAGAACACATGCGCTACACTAAGTTCTTGTAGTGAGTTAAACTGGGAAATCCGGTGGATAATTTCCCCGTGTTACGAACCCTGACGTAATCGCGGATGGTGCAACCACAAAATAATGAGACCCAGAAGGTAAGCTTATACATACCACGCTCGATAGATAAAGCGTTCTACAGTTTGACTGAATATTTCGGTACAAAAACAGCATAGTGGCTGTTTCTATCTAACATGTAGGTACCTACTAAAAATTGCATGCCCGACTAGGGTAAACTGTTTGTTCCCATTATTATATGCTTAACACCTGCTATGTATTTTACACAATTTTATGGCAATAAAAATGTATCTTGTTTTATCTTATCTTATCTGAAGCAACGCACACATTGACCCCCTTGCACGGACACGGATCTCGGAACAGTCCGAGCGCATCGGGGAGCCTAGTGTGAGTTTCGTTTTCTATCCATATTCATTTGATTACGTTTACGAAAACAAAATTTAGTATGGCATTGAAGCAGTGCCACCTGGCGACCCCTTTCAGAACGAGATCGCGACGTCCCTCGGACGAAATCTCGGACTTAATCGCCGGGCTATAGTTTATAACGAGTCGTCGTTATATTATGATCATCGTCGATATTTATTTCGTTCTTTCTTTGGAACGACAACAACTGGAAGCCCCCACGGCTTCCAGCTGTTGTCGCTGCTGCCGCTGCCGCTTCGTACGTTTGTACGGCACTGATTACGGTGATAATCTTGTAGAAAGCGAATTTACAAAAATCCGGTCTGACACGATCGCCTGAAACAGGCGCAACAATCGGCGTTAAGGGTCAAATTTGATCGTGGTCGAAGCGCACGATTGTATCAGCGTTTTGAAAGGGATACGAGAATAGTTAACATTTTGCCATACAAATTCTCGTTTTCGTTAACATGATCGAATGGCGAATGAAACTCGCACTAGGCACCCTGTTTCCTTGTCCGTGAGAGGCTGTCTATGTGTGATAAGTAAGATAAGATAAGATAAGAAACATTTATTGACCTGCACAAAAAAATACAAACAGATAAGAAAAAATTAAAAATACATATATAAAATACTAATAGGAAAATTATATACATAAAAAAAACTTACAAAATATAAACTATAAAAAAATTTATGCCTGCATGTTTATTATGCCTTTGCATTGGCTTTAGTCAAACAAAAATAAAAAAGAAAAATAAAAATCAAAAATAATACTTATTGTGTGTGATTCATTGTGACGGTGAAGCTGTTGCTATTTGTCAAAATCAAAACGCGTGTGCGTTGCTCGAGCTCGTTGTATAAAACTTAACTTCTGCAGTCTCCTTATATTGTGGTGCAACCTTTTTGCCTCCATATTGCCTGTTTACCGCCATGTGCTACACACACGATTAATTATTACGTGTTTCTGACGATAATGAGATCGGCGAGAGATTTCCACATTGGTTGCGTAAAAAAAACTTTTGAGGATATTACGTAAAATTACGCAGTCTCTGGTCCAGTCCAGGCATGCTTTGCTATCATTGAAAGGGCTAGCTTTAGAGATTAAAGGTTTTTTTTGTATATTTTGGGTGATAATAACTTTTGATTTATACCTACAAATGTGCGACACAATACCGTTTCTTAATCTAAAGTTTGCGAGACACTAAATCTAATGTTTGTTTTTATAAAGAAAAATATTTAAGACTACGTGATTTATCTCGAGTAAAACTTAGTCTAAATCGAGGAAATACATTATAATGAAATGAAAGACGTCTTTTCAACTGCATTGATGATTTTGCGAAATATTGTTGTAGTAAGTATTTATTTACCTCTACCGTTTCTTAGACGAATTGTGTCGATTAATTTTATAGTTTATTGTTATAGGCGTAAGTACTATATCGTTTAGTCTCAAATACAACGTAGGTGCGTGTGTCTGACCACCGCGACCGTTGCCCACGCGCAGTCTCAAGGGTGTGCTCGACACGGGGGTCTATTACCAACATTGAAGTAACGAATTTCGATGGTTAACTACATCGAAATTTGATAGATAGGTAGACATATTTGACAAATGAAATTTAACACCGGCGGAACCTTAAAAAAAACTTACCATATGCTTACCTATTTTACCACAAATTGATTTGAAGACTTTCTTGGATTTGTTCAATAAAAAAGTTCATCGAACGTAAAAATGACAGCTCATGTTCAACTCTATTATTGGTCAGCTATTATTGTTACGGTTGGGAAACAGTTTTTATTTATCTCTAAACTACTATGCCAATGCCACGCCACGTCTATAGCTACTGTTACTGGAAATTTAGACAATTACAAATAATTATACATAATTTAGTATATATAGGTGGTTTCAGTTGTTTATTTGCGTAGCCGTAAACACTAACCCCTTATTCATAAAAACTATTTGAGCATAATTTAGTTAATCATTGTTTTGTCTCTTTTTCACAAATTCAAAATGAAGTTTGTGTGACGTTGACAAAACAATATTTAACTAAATAATGCTTAAATAGTTTTATGAATAAGGGGGTAAGTAAGTATTGGTGGCACTGTGCTTATACGTACGCATGCACGCACTGTGCATCATACAGTGCTTGCATGCGTGAGTAGAAGCGTACAAATCAGCACGCACCGTATGCACAAATAAGTCAACCAGGTTCGAGGTTTAGATTTTCGTAATAGACCCCCTAGGTTCTTATTGACGATATGAGATCGCGATCTGAGCTTCCTGGTCACTTGCTTATTGCTCATTTTATTTATGAGATCAGTCATTGACGTGTCCGAGACAGATTTACTAGAACGAGCTTAGTGTACAATATATCTTTTTAGAACGCGTATATTATACAGGTTTGAGATTCTTTTTTATAAAGATGTTGTTGATCCAGTTAAAGCTAACTTCAATTTGTATGGAAAGTGAATATATAGAATATAAAACGTATTGGTTGATTTCGACGCAACATCTCCCTTTTGCCCATGTTTTCATTAGTAACTAACCTCTAACCATCTCTAACCATCAACTTATACGCGCTAAGACCGTTTAATTATAAGCTTAGCCTCAGTTAATTACTACTTTTGTATATGTTCCAATATTTGAACCAGTGTTAATTATCGACATACGAAACTCTTACAGTACTGTTTTATATTACAGTTATAGTTTTAAAATGGTATTTTAAATCTCAATTTGTATACCCATTCTATCTGAGTCAATTGCTAATGTTGTTCATAGGCAAACATCAAGATAAGCTAATTGGATTCTCGAAATATGTTACGGCGGCAGTCCTGCATATCCCCATTCTACCCGACGACGTATTTATTCGTAATCTAAAGAAGCCCGTTAACCTGACCTAGGGTTGTCAATCTGCGCGATCGCAATTAGCGTGCGCACGCGCAGGCGCGCGACCGTGCGACAGCCAGCGACATCCCTGACGACGCGATAGAGCGTACGTGACGGGTCGTGTGCAGGGATAGGGTTATGAACCGCATAAAAGGAATCTCTGTTCCTCCATCTCCATCAAAATAAATAATCATTTTATAACATCAGTCGTAAAGTAGTTAGAGTCGATAAACTGATAAACACATAAACAACAGGTTATAAACGTTCCTCTGTTGGACTGAGGTCTTCCCTCATGGATATGAACAATAACAAATAGCTCGTAGGGCAAACGCAAATTAGCTAACTTCGTCTTGTTTTAAAGTGGATGTTGAGCGTGGAGAACATAATTTCTTGGAAGACGTGTGTGACGGTATATTTAAAAGAAAATAGTCATATTGTTTTGTTTGTATTGTTGTCTTTCTATGTTAAAAAGTCTTTAGTAAATAGCGTATATTCTGTCCCACTGCTGGGCAAAGGCCTCTATCATTGAAATCAAGTCATCGCTACAATTGATGGGTAATCGTTTAATCACCACGCTTTCCAAATGCGGGTTGGTAATCACAAACCCGGGCTATGCATCAAAAAATCCGAAACACACTTTGCCCGACCTGGGAATTGAACCCGAGACCTCCGTGTATCGAGCCGAGCGCTTTGCCACTCAGCCACCGTGGCGTTGGCGCGAAATAGTCTTTATTCCTGTCATTTATTCAAAAGAAAAAAAAATATATGTAAATACTTTTAGTAACTTTTAGTGACAACCCTAGCGTAGGTCGCTATGCTGGCATTGTACGACAAACGCGGCAATTTGTAGTGCGCCGGCGTGTGGTTTTCAGTTTTAGATTTTGTACTCAGAAAATGGTAAAGCTTATTATAATACATATTAGCTTATAATGTAAGTATGGAAATGCATCCGGTTGTTTATTAAGTGTCATAGAAGGTTTCTTAGAAAGATGACTTCAGCTCAGAGGCGATCTTTTCGAACTAAATGTCATTGAAAATTACAATTACAATTACAATGTTGCTTGTATTTGTGTTAATCTTGTTGGTTGTCCTATTAAATAAAATAAAATAAATAAATAATAAATAAAATAAGCTTACAAAAAACCTTATTTCCTAATATGTAAAGCCACATAATAAATATTGTAATATGTATTTCTTCAACTGTACATAGTAATTTGTATTAAAACAAATTACTATGTACAGTTGTTACAAATTGTTGTAGAGTTTAATATTAATGTTGGTTCTGTGCAAAACAACAATGATTAACACACCAAAAATTAATTCCAAAAGTAGTTCTCACATACTTATACTGCATTATTATGTATGAGGAAGACACAATAACTCTTCATTGTAAAATAACTGTAAAATCGCGTTAGCTATAAAACTTCTTCCCCATCCATTTTTAAAAGCATTAAAATGCCTATAATAAAGTCTTGAACGTACATTCAGAAGAATCTTTATACTTTTCCAGGTTTACGGTCCTCGTGCGTTATGTCATTCAAACACAGATAAGCAAACGGTTTCTGCTCCGCATAAAATAGTAATGCCGAACTATCGATAGTTCTGCTGTCGAAAGTTGACCTTTTAAATAAGTTAGGATATCGAATATAGATACTAACGTGAATATCAATATCGTAGCGTCTATCACAATTCTGTTTTATATCGATCCTATTGCAAACTATCTATAGTACTACTACATTTTTAGCTATCGATACTATAGTCTTTTATATTACCGGGCGGGCTAGAGATAGGCTATCGATAGTTTATCGAGCTGCAACACTAGAATAATTTACTGTTGGCAACTTTGTTCCATTCAAAGGGTGCTTGGCTTTACGTCGTTCCAGCGGGTAATAGTGGGTTGAAACGCTCAGCTTATCGGTTAGCACAGTAGCGGTCCATTCGATTTGTACAGTACGTTTCCTTAGTAATGCTGGGCCAAATGAGCACGATTATATCTCTGAATGAAACTTGTCGGTCCCCATTCAATGCATGGTAATGGTGTTTAGTGGGTACGACGCTCATTCACTCTTTATGGTAGAGTAACGATTAGTGTGTGGTGGTTTTAGATACACGATGTATGTTAGGGTTAACAAATTTTACTATTTGTCTAAATGAAATTTACTGACTGTACTATCTAGATATTAATACGTGAAGCAAAAACTTTGTACCCCTTTTTACGAAAATTGCGCGGACGTAGGAGTATGATATTTTGCACACTTATAGTTTATATAGAGAAGGATTGCAGAACGTGTAATATTTTTTAAATTATGCATAAAAAATACATTAAATCAATAGAACAATCATTACACACACTCCCATATGTATTTGACACACACGCATATATACTATACTCTTTTTAAAAATTTCAAAAATGGAAGAGGAGCGGCCGAAATCTGTCAATGCCAATCCAAACTCATATTCTATCTTTTTTAATTTTTCTTTGCTTAGGATACAATCCGTGCAGCCTTAATAAAAAATTACGGTCGAATTTCGACCACCTGTGACCGCTGACCCTGTAAAGCGTTTGAAAGGGTACTTCATCGATTCACACCACGACTGGTTCGCACCACGGTGTGAATCGCAGAAACGTTAAAAATTCAATTAATGTGTAAAATAAGCGCGAGTAGATCCGTATAAGTGGTTTTCTTTCAATAGTTCGATTCCGAAATGAGGGATAGACTCTAATAGTCTAATGGCTAACCATTAATCGTGAAGTTATAATATGACTCTTGAACTTAACGTAAAACCCTGTGACAGTTGAGTAAATGCTAAATACCTATAAAGCTACAACCTCATAAAGGCGGTCTGATGTGTAAAAAGTACTTAATAAAAAAATAAAAAGTAAACAAAATATTAACCTAATATACTAAATAAATAATAACTATATATATATAGGAAATAGTAAGCCAAACATGAACGTCTGCAAACTCCTAATAGACCTTGCAAGTATCTACTATTTCCTATAATGTCATGCAAAATGCTTTTATAATGTGTTTCCTGGTGGAATATTACTTAACAGCTTTCCGTTTATTTCTTCTTAACTTTGTAATTAGCGATAATTTTAGATATTAACTTCAGACAATGAATCATATTAATGTTTTAATGTATCTTTATTTGCAGGTAAGTGGCTGAGTAAGTCGAAAACATAAACAACTGTGAGCTAACGCGTACATCGACTTGTTGGTGATTGCGTTCCAGGAAAGAAAATAATTCAGTTTTCTCTAACTTAGTCTTCTCGTATTAATGTTTAATTCACTAAGAAACAGACATAAGATAATTTATGAAAGACTCTTTTAATGAAAATGAAATAAAGGACGTTATCAACCAGAAACCACGAAACCCGAACTTTGTAAGCGTCACTAATTGAACTTATTGAAAGACATTACTTTTTAGTTGACTCTTAAAAGTTCTATTCTTAATCGAAAAAGTAATTGTCTTAGACAGAACATTATTAGTATAGGATTAACCGTAATATTTATTGAATACTCGTTGGAGCCTGGAGGTAGCCACCAAATGTCTATCTAATATATAAAATTCTCGCGTCACAGTTTTCGTTGCCATACTCCTCCGAAACGGCTTGACCGATTTTGATGAAATTTTTTGTGCTTATCCGTCAATCGGCCAACATCTATTTTTCATCCCCCTAAATGTTAGGGGTAATCCACCCCTAAATTTTTTATTTATTTTTTTATGGCAAAACAACGTTTGCCGGGTCATCCGGTATCTATGAGAATCGGCCAACATCTATTTTTCATCCCCCTAAATGTTAGGGGTAGTCCACCCCTAAATTTTTTTTTTATTTTTTTGCCGGGTCATCCGGTATCTATGAGAATCGGCCAACATCTATTTTTCATCCCCCTAAATGTTAGGGGTAGTCCACCCCTAAATTTTTTTTAAATTTTTTATGGCAAAACGACGTTTGCCGGGTCAGCTAGTAGTCTATAATAACAAAATGTGATCATAGTTATAAAGCGATTATTAAACAACTTCATATGTTATGAACGAAAGAAAAAGCAATATCATCAAAGATGTTCTAACCAAAGCTGTCATAAAATATTGCCAGAGGATACCTAACGACGAGTCTCGATAACGTTAAATAGCTGTGTTCGTCGTACATGACGTCGCTTCCATAAGTCACCGCATGAGTAACGGTAGCCCGCTCAGCAATATACAACGAAGCCTTCGATGGTAGATACTTACGTTTTCATAGTAGGCTCTATACGGGCACAATTATCGAGGCAGTGCTAACGCGTTTAGCAATGCGCACATTGCATCACACCGTCGGTCGTCGGTCGTCCCGTACTACGCTGTGTACGAGAATTCTCCACTTTGCACGCTAAACGCACTAACAGATTAAGTAAGCGTAATAAAACGGGAAAAATTTCTATATTATGTGCGTCTCGTCGGCCTACGTGTTAAGAAAACTTCAAAAGCACTTGCGAAAACCAAATATGCCTTATGGCTGCAGGTACACTACTCGTTATACTTAATTCTAAGAAAAAGTTAACAGAACATTTTTATTAAAATAATAACAAATCTGTAGACCTTAAGTGTGGACTGTGGAGCTCGATGGCGCAGTGGTTAACGCGCCCGGTCTGCGCGTGCTGAGGTTAAGCAACTTTCGCAAAGGCCGGTCATCGGATGGGTGACCAAAAGTTTATCATTCGAGCTCCTCCGTTCTTCGGAAGGCACGTAAAACCATTGGTCCCGGCTGCATTAGCAGTCGTTAACAATCACCAATCCGCATTGGGCCCGCGTGGTGGTGTATGGCCCGTTCTCCCTATCCATCCATAGGGAAGGCTCGTGCCCCAGCAGTGGGGACATAAAAATGAGCTGAAGATGAAGAAGATGAGACCTTAAGTCAATGATATAGTTGAGCAGATTAGTAGGTAAGTTGAAATGGCAGTGGCAAGGCGTAGAGTGCTCAAAGCCAAACGCAATGTAGGATGCCTTTGTCAAGGATAAGGTGATCGAAATTCAAGAGTTTTGATGAATGTAGGTCGTTTACAACCTGGAAATGTCTACGTTAAGATGTCCACATGTTACGGCTAATAAAATGTGATTCCTCATCACTTAACGTCAGGTGAGATCAAGGCATTGAGCTTACCCGTAAAATATATAAAAAAATAAACAAAGCAGAACTAATATGCTTAACTTACACCAACAAGGCAGGATTACACAAATTGTCTAGTGTAGTTATGTTCCGGGTCTGTACAATAATTTTCCCATCGCATTTGTCTTTACAAGTAATTCCTCTTTCGCTTTATTAATCGCTACACGTGCGCCGTTCATTAACACGTATTCAAAACAGGTAATCGCGGGATTTATTGAGAAAGTCCCGCTACGGACCCTGGAGAGCAGTCCCTAACAAATTGCGTGAGGCAGACTCGCCTCGACTCTTGGCTTGTTACAAAATAAGGAGATTGCAGAAAGTAAGCTTCATACAGACGCGCTTGAGCAACGCATAGATAGACGTAACCATAACTAACCATAGGCATAACCTCCCACGGTCGCGAAACCTCGCGCTCGGTCTGTTCCGAGCTGTTCCGAGCTGTTCCGAGATCTGTGTCTGTGTACGGTGTCTATATGTGGGTTATTCGAGTGCGGTATGTATTAAGATTGCCTTCAATCATAGTCAAACGAACTTCAAGCATATTCAAAGCATGGGAAAATTTGCAACTGTTTACCTAGCAGAAACTTTCGTAATTCTCCTGTGCGCAAAGCAGAATATAGAGTCAGCTATGAAAAAGCGCAATATATTCATCCTGAGTGACAGCCAAACCGCGCTCAAGTCATTCATATCGCCCCGAATCGACTCTGGCTTTATTTTGGAAACCACAAAAGCTCTAAACAAACTAGGTAGACATAACAAGGTGGGATTGATCTGGGTCCCAGGCCATATGGGAATCCACGGCAGATGATGGAGAGAGGAGATTGCGGATGCACTTGCCAGGGAGGGCTCAGAGACCCAGCTCATTGATCCTGAGCCGCTCGTGGCACTTGCACCAAGTACCATTAACAAGGCCTTAAAATATTACATCGAAAACAGGCACGGCATCGAATGGAAAGAGCAGCCGGGTATGAAACACTCCAAATTCTTCCTAGGCGAAAACGCCTTAGGACGGAGTAAGATCATATATGGAGGCAGTAGAAGGCAGGCACGATTAACCATCGGTGCCTTGACAGGGCACTATGCCACAAAACAAATGCTTCACAGAATGCACCTTTCAACAAATAGTTTGTGTAGGGCATGTGGAGAGAAAACGGAGTCAATACAGCACCTACTGTGTGACTGCGACTCTCTGGCTAGTAAAAGAATGGGACTCCTGGGGTCGGCCTATTCAAAACCGGAGGACTTCAGGCTCTTCGCTCTTAAGGATATTGCCAAACTTATGGCATCTATGTTTACAGAGAAGGAAGAGTGAAAGGATGGGCTTGCACAAAAGATCCCAATGGGTCGAAGTGTTACTGGGAGAGGGAAACCTCAGCAGGCCCCACTAAGATAAGATAAGCTTACCTTCTGGGACTCCTTATTTTGTGGCTTGGGCACTGACGACAGACTAATCAAGCAACCTAGAGCCGCAAGAAGGTTACTTAGAAAATTAGAAGTACCAAAATAAATTCCTATTTGTCCTTCTTTTACATCAAATAACAGATCATCCAATAAACTGTTTTTTGAAAGGGCAATTTTTTTATGTTCTCCAAAAAAGATGAAGATCCCAAATCAATGTCCTCATATTTCTACATTTCGGTTTTCGGGAAAATACTATGTCAATATTCTTTTAATAAAGGCATTGCACATTGGAGGGATCGGGGTATACAGATAGAAAAAAATTATACTTACTATTAATTTAAGTAGATTTTTTTAGTTACTTAGTTGTTGGTGTTAGTTAGTTGATTTGGTTAGCACTTGGCCTTCATTTCACCTGATGTTAAGGCCGAAGGTTCGGAAGGATATGGAGTATTTCATACCCGGCTGCTCTTTCCATTCGATGCTGTGCCTGTTTTCGATGTAATCTTCTAGATTTCTAAAATGATACAATAAACATGCATCGGACAAACATTATAAATTGGCTCAACTACTATGTAGTGTGTTGCTAGAATATTAAAAGTAGCAAAAAGTATCAAAACTACTTCATTGCCAAAGAGATGCTGATGCCGGGTTACGTGAACTTAATAAATTTAAACTTTTGGTTTTTACACACCGTCAAGATGAAGAGAATAGCGAACGCTGACTCCAGCCCGTGGAACATGATCATAACTTCACCGCACACCAAATGTATTCCAAGCGCAGAATATATGTTTCGTAAATTAAAAAACAGAACACTCCTCACCGCCGAGGGTATGGTAAGGATGATGGAGAAGTAAAAGGGAATTCGACCTTGCGAATAAATATAAAAAAAGAAAACAATTCTTCAAAATCCCAATCCAATTCCGAAAAAGGTCGAATGTGGCGAACGCTACAGGCACAAATTATAATACGTTAACCAATAGCAATTGGAAATGACGTTTATACGTCGTCTTAGATGCCGAATGAATTAACCTTTCCATCTAATCCAGACACTAGACACCATACAAGGTATTTGACCTCAATTTACTGTAAAGGCCTCTTAACATGCTCAATTACCTAACTATTTCCTTCGCCTTCTATCGCGTTAATATTGTGTAGTACATACCATATTGACTATTTTTAATTTTGTTAATGAGAAGTTTTATAATCATATTATTATTCTAAACAAACTTAAATACAGAACTTAACTTGAAAAAAAAAACAGAAAAAATATTTAGAAATTAAAAACTAAAGACCTATAAATAAAAGATGTCCTCCGACTGTGGGCTCATGGGAACGGTCCCAAGAATGCTGGCAACATTGCCCCTTTGGATTGCCAAACTAATACGCTGGCAAAGGTAGCTGCCAGCCTTCCTGTCACCGGAGGCTTATCGTGAATGTTTTAGTTATATAATAGTATGTTAGAATTAGTTTATCTTTTACTAATATAACCGACTAGTCTTATTCCTTTAAGATTATGTTAATAAGTTTTAACCTAATATGAGATCAGCTATTTTTGTAAACGATACGACTATGGCCGATAAACTTAATATAAGTGAAATAAATATTAAGTAAATAGTATAGGTAAAACATGTTAGTATTATAATGGTAGTGAAGTGAGTGTCCGCGCAACATTATTATAACAAGTCAAACTTTAGCATGCATTTCATCAACATTTATGAAATACACCAAGGGTGACATGGTGGTGGTGTAATGTGTGTTTTTAAATTTCTATACTGCAAAGCATGTATGTAAGGAAACTTCTACAAATGCTGGACAATATTGCTCAAAAACGTATTACACGCGTCGTCGTCATGTACTCGAGGGTATTTGTCGCGTTCTACCGTATTTGGCTAAGCCCATAATTGTGTTAGATGTTGCATGGATATTGAAGAACACCATACTTGGCTACGGCTACTTTATTTGCTTTAAATTATGTTCGCTGCTCAAATATTATTCCAATTGTAAAATCTCTTTCAACTTTCAAGCTATTTGTCTCAAGGTAATTCAGACTGTCCATCGAAATCATTATTCTGGAACCGATTCTTATCAATTCCAACACTGTCGATCGATGTTTGATTTCCCAACATGAATTATAGAAACACTAGATTTATCGAGCTCGAAATCAAAAGAATGTTTTTGCTGCGCGGGCGCAATATATGAGCGCTCTAAGTCCCAGCTGGGGCCGTGTTAACACGTTGAACCAACAAAATATTCGTCAATTGGCAAATATCAAAACTCTAAGTCCCGTAACAGCCTGCGGGTTAATCGAATAGCGATCTTGTTGTCCCACAGATAAGGGTGACGTGTTTCCCGGACTTGTCAACTGCTTCGCGCACACCTTCTCGTGTCGTCTGTCGTCCGTCGGCGGCGCACGCGCGAGCTTTATGATTTTCGCGCGTTCATATTTCGTGCGCGTGCGCCGGCTAACGGGCCGGCTAGGGTTGCCACCTCGCTAGCTTATATACTATTACAATTTATGAGACAGATTAATTTACGCCGTTGGACTACAACGCTTCGTTTGGGGATTATTAATATCGGTTGGGATAGGAAACCTTATTGTTATTTAATGGTCGGTAAATCTTTGTTTGCTTTGCAATTACGATTTAGCTGTGTTGTAGGATAATACGGCTTCTGTCATATAACTTTAAGAGCGAATTTCAGTCTACATGAAATATTTTACAGAATGTGAAGTTATTAACGGGATTTTATTTACCCATCAGGTATTCAATGGTTATTTATGAAGTAAATAAGACGTATTTGCAATGGTATATTTATCTAGTCATTTGATTTTAATTAACTTCTAGCCGGCATGCGGCAGGGCAGTCTTAGTATTAGTTGGTAGGGCATTGACACCATCTGAACGGCTACCGCCCTGCTACCTATTTCTGCCGCCAAGCAGCAGTGTCTTGCATTGCTGTGCTCTGTTGGGATGGAGTCAGTATGCCTCAACTGGGCGTAGAGACATAATAACTAAGGTCTGAGGTTCAGCAATGCCGCCGCTCGCAGTATTGATAGTGTCTATAGGTTGCGGGAGTCCTTCCCCATCAGGGGGACTGTATGCAGGTACACTGGCTCTGTGAATTAAAAAAAATACACCAACAACATTTATAATATCTTAACAGTTTTCTTACTGCAATAGCAATTTTCTTTGTTTGCCAATGGGGAAGCACTCGTCCCTCTATTTCAAAAGATGTTAATAAAAAAATTGAAGATGGAAGCACACTTTACCCGGAAATCTTCAATCACCGATGTACTGTATGTTGGAACACAACAATCCATTATTATGGTGACAGACTGAGATAGCTAGCTAGCCAGGCGGACTTAAAACAAGACCACCAATCTCGTACAAAAACCCCCTCTTTATGTCTGACACCGTTTGACCAATAAACCACGAAGACACGAGAAATATCCATTTCCTATCAATACTTTCATATCCCATAGCAGAAATAATAACTTTCCCACACTGTAAAAGCTATCAGACACCCAACGAGCCAACGACAGGGCTGTAAATTGCAATTACAAGCAATTACAGCGGGGCACGACGTTTGAGGCGTGCGCCGTTGTTTATCACCTAATTAATAGACGCCGGCAATTAATAGAGCACCGTATAGGAGGAGGCTTCTGGGCACCGCTCAGTTGCGAAGCTGGTATGGACTGTGATGGACGGTAAAATGGCAATCCAGTCATATTTTGGAGACTTCATTTTATGGTTATTTACATATAATTTTACGCAGATATTATTGCGAACAAATTACAAACAAATTATTTTTGGCTTAAAATTTGTGGCATCAAAAAATACATAAAACCCTAAATTTTCACCCTTCTATCACAAACCCCTATAGATCAGTTGTCTCCGCCAGGCATCTACCGGTGTCACTTCTCACCCAGTAAACAGCACGGAGTAGGAATGACTATCAATAAGTCCCAAGGCCAAACGATGTCGGTTTGTAGCTTATATTTGAGCACATTGTGTTTTTCACACTATATGTACGTGGCATGCTCTCAAGTGGGCAAACCATCCAGTTTGTTTGTGTTAGCTAAAGATGGGCTAACAAAAAATATTGTACACACTGTAGCATTAATGGATTGATATTGTTTGTTAGTGTTATTGTCGTAATTAATGATATATATAGGAATAAATTATAATCATCATCAGCTTATTTCATGTCCCCACTGCTAGAGCACGAGCCTTCCCTATGGATGGATAGGGAGAACGGGTTTTTAAATCACCACGCGGGCCCAGTGCCGTTTGGTGGTTTTTAGTGACTGCTAATGCAAGCGGGACCAACGGCTTTACGTGCCTTCCGAATCACGGAGAAGCTCGAGATGATATACTTTTTGTCACCCATCCGTTGACCGGCCTTTGCGAAAGTTGCTTAACCTCAGCACTAGACCGGGCGCGTTAACCACTGCGCCACCGAGCTCCTCAAATTATAATAAATTTTTATATTCCGTTATCGTTCACAGCGTTCCATGCCTCTTTCACTCATAAGTATACCATATACTCACACACTTACTATAAGTAAGTATTTTTTTTCTACCCTACAAACTCCCTAGAAATAATTTGCAAAACAACGTTTGCCAGGTCAGCTAGTATTTTATACATAATTCTCGTGTCACAATGTTAGTTGCCATACTCCCCCGAAACGGCTCGATCGATTTTTATGAAATTTTATATGTATATTCGGTAGGGCTAACAATCGGTCGTAACATAATCTATTTTTCATACCCCTAAATGATAAGGGTGGTCCACACCAAACATTTTTTTTTACAATTTAATTTTCCAATGCAAAGTGTTCCACGATTTGTTTGTTTTGTTATCTATCATAGAAACTGTCATAAATGTCAATATAAATTTTTATTTTTATTTAACGTGCTAATTGCTACACTGAAGCTGAATTAAATATTTATAAAATACAGTGAACAAATTAAACGCCTACCCGACCCAGCCAGAATCGGTCGCAATAACTGTTGGATAGATGGCACTCTGCCGCAATCAAAAAGCAGTGAAAGAAGTCAGTGCTTACGTCAGCTGTTCCGGTAGCATAATGGTCAGTGCAGCCGCCCGGATTGCGGAAAACCCAGGTTCGATTCCTGGCTGGGTCGGGTAGGCATTTAATGTTACACTGTATTTTATAAAAATATAATATAATATGATTCTACCTTCTCCTTTTTGTGTTTTGAGAACTAGACGGACTGAGATCACGCCCTTATGCTTTCTACATACCGCCTATACGCACAAAGCGAGCAAGCAAACAAGCAAGCAAGCAAGTATGCTACGTCCTAGGCCGCATAATCACTTACCATCAGGTGAGATCGCGGTCAAATACCTATACTGATTTTTTTAAAATGTTGAACTTCATTGAAGCGGTCTTCAATTGTTGCTACATTAAAAATCAGTTAATGAGCCCCTATTCTTAATGATTAAAGAAAAAAAATTGTCGATAATAGATCCTGTTCAACCGGGTTCGTGGGTTAGGCCCCCGGTGTGTGACGCCCCCGTGGTGGAGGCACCCGATTTTCAATTTAGTTATAACAGCAGACAGATTTTGTCGTAATAAAAGTCATTTGTACCAGATACAGTCAGCGACAAAGTGTTTCTGAACTAAATACGATTGAGCAGAAATTTTGTATATATGATCAGTTTGGATGACAATGCATGGTTAATTGTGTGACGTCATTCTAAATCCAAAATGGCGGACTAATTATTTTTAATGCATTCCTACTATTCCTACTATGGGTAGGTAGGTATCAAATGAAAGGGCTTGCTGAGAATAACTCGAAAAATAAAGTGACGTCACTCTAAATCCAATATGGCAGACTAAGTGTTTGAAACGTGTCCAGCGATAACTAAAAAGTAAAATATAAATTAAAATTGAAAAACCTTTCTAAATAACAAGCTTTTATTTAAATGCGCTAAAGAGAGAAATAAACTTTTACCTACTTTAAAACTTTTACTATCAACTTATAAATAACGCCATTACACAATTTATATGATATAAAAGCTTATCGCTAGATTTACTTGTGTAGATAAACAAGTAAATTAAATAACTTGATGTGATTGATTTTAACTATTACTCGCGACAACCTTTTATATCATATAAATTGTGAAATGACGTTATAAGTTGATACCTAGTAAAACTTTTACCCTCTTACAGATAAACAAAGAATAAGTCCCGAATAGTTATTTCGTGTTTTGCCTCTTTTACTCTAATTAGAAATGACGTTTACATGACAGGAACAACACACGGAATAACTATTCCGATCTTATTCTCTGTTTATTTGTAAGGCACAAAAAAAGTTTTTTTTTAGCGCATTTAAATAAAAGCTTCTATTTTAAAAAATTTTTTTACTTTTAGTATTTTAGATCTGCTTCGCACAACATAATATACATTCAATTAACAACTGTGCAAAACATTCACAGTTAATTGTATTTAAAAAAATCATATTTTGCATAAACATTGCAGAAATCCAAGAGCCCGATCATTATTTTGTATACAAAAGAAGAAAAAAGAATACAGTATACTTAACACGGCCGATAATTCCCACAGTCGGCAAATAAAAAGAAAACTGCCGAGGGACGGCTTATTGATTATTTCGCGTAAATCTTGCGCAACACTATTATCGGGACAAATGCCGCATTTGCATCTAAAGATCGTTTGCGATAAGCCTTCGAGAAAACTGCGTTCGCCCTTAGATATACTATAACAGAATATGCAAATCGAATTTGTTACGTGGTGGGCTGTTGAAGCAAATAATTGTTTTGTCGAGTGGTCGAGGTGCAGCTTGTAATTTAATTTTCAAGGTTAGGTAGATGTTTTTTATACTAATACTAACATTCGCACAGTGGTCGAAATTCGAACGTAATTCAGAAAAAAAGAATTAAATAAGCTACCTAAACACATAAATCTTTCTCTTTCTGAACTCCATCTCTCTCACACTCCTCCGTAAGCGCGATGTGATTAAAAACGGGTACTTTACTATTATGTAAGTAGTTTTCTTAATGTATTTAATATTGATTAATTTACCAAAGAGAACAGTGATATAAAGATGCCTTGAGAATTGTAAAATAAGGTTTTTAAAGAACTAATATATTTGGTAAGACATGACAACTGTCATGGGCGATGCTTGGGTTGAATGCAAGAAATCTCGGTACTACGCCCATATTGCACGAGAACCTAGTTCTAACACAAGCATGGGTATAAGCTTACGAGTTAACACGAAAATAATAAAAACACAAAAAATAATAAAAATATTTACGGGTAAGCGCAGTGCCTTGATCACACCTGATGTTAAGTGATGATAAGATCAATTGGTGGAAGCGCATTTCACCCGGGATCCTCAACTACCGAGACACTGGCTATCTTATCTCTGCTAACGGAACACAACAATGCTACATACATTGATGTTATGGCGACATATTTTTAGATTAGATGGTGGTAGCTATCCAGACGTACAAACAAGTCCTACCACCAACCAAACCGAGTACACAAACATGTACCCCCCGCTGGGAATCGAACCCGGGACCTCTGGGTCTAAACCGGTGGTCTTAACCACTAGACCACAGGGGCGGTTATGTGCAAATAATAACTCATCTCAAATATTTTGATATCAATGACTGTCTTGTATTTTGCTGTGCTTTGGTGTGTGAACCTTATTTTTAAATATTTTTTCCAATCAATTTCCTTTTTATTTATTTTCGAATTCGACGCAGGCTGACGGTAGCACCACAGAATAAGGAAGTTATCTTTACCGGGTTGCGTTAACTCCCTCCGCGTTTGTTATACGAGTAATCATTCTTTGCCAAGCGTCCGCGTCCGCACCATTTCGTTAAACAAGTCACATTCATATTACGCATGTCGAAAAAAAACTGAGTAGGTCACAGAACTGGCTTCGCTGGCATTTGCGCGGTGTCACGGAATTAAATCATACGAGCCCGGCGGTACATTACGAAATGCCCGCGATAAAGAGGAGAATATGATAGGAATCGTCTTAAATAACATTTTGAAAAAGGACAAAGTGTTGAAAAAATTCCTCGAGCGAGATTCGAACCCGCACCCTTATCGTTGGTAGTGCACTTGACCCGGCATGTCATGTCATTTGTCTTTTTTAAAATTGTAATTTTCGTCGTAACAAAATTTGTGTAAAACTATCATCATCATCATCATCGTCATCATCATTATCATCATCGGCAGCCTATACTAGTCCACTGCTGGAAAAAAAAACGTAAAACTATATACAACCATAATTCTAAATATAGTATGTAAAATGCAGGACTGTTTGTGTTGAGAGAGTTTGCTGATGTCCACGGGCTGCCGTCAGCGTCTCTGGACTTCTTTGGGGTTTAAACTTAAAAGGTTCCACAAGCCGCAGGTTCCACAGGTTTTCTAGAAGGAATGGCATCACGCTAGCGTCTCCCATTACCTTACTAGATTATCCGAAGGGTTTGGATCAGATCGAAAGCGGAACAACGCCAAGGCGCCTCTACAAGCTAGAACCCCGGTTCGGGTTAAAAGGGTCGTGGGGGTGGGACTGGTTGCCGGTCATGTTCTGGAGTAAAGACTGCAAACTTAGTATAGAGCATAGGCTTGCCACCGATGCTCCAATACAATGCCCCGCGTATATCGTGATCGTGATCTTTCCAGTTGAATGAGAAGAACCGAAGATCAGGCTCAGTGACATGCATTAGGAGAAGCCTACGTTACTCAGTACACTTATTGTGACTGGTTATGATGATGTGTCTGCTGGAAGTCCTTTATGCGTTCGTAGTAAATGTTCAAGTAATTTATTTATAAAAACACAAATGTTGAAAAAAATTCCACGAGCAGGAGTTGAACATACTGACATACCGGGTCAGGTGCTCTTCCAATTGAGCTATCGTGGTTCTAACCAGCCCGCCGAAATTGTTCAACACTTTTTACTTTGAAAGCCAAAGGTGCCCATTCAATGTCAACAACTACCGTCACTAACATGTAACCCGTAAGGCGGCATGTTCAAATCCTGCTCGTGGATATTTTTTTTAAACATTTGTGTTTTTGTAATTTGTTCGCAACAAAATTTGCGTTAAAAATTATTTGAATATTTAATTTATTTATGTTTTAGTACTGTGTCAGTGTTTTACTATAGGGTATCTCATACCAGTGATTTAGTTGGCCGCCTAGCCCAGACTTCCAAGTCGCAATACGCATAATCCCGGCACCAGCAGGTCCAAATCGATGCCACGCTTATGCAAAAGGTAATCTGGCTCTTGACAAGTGTTAAATGGACAGTTTTGTTTCGTCATTACTTTTAAGAAGTTTGGCAAGACTATTATTTGAAATGGTACTTGCTTCTGCGGTACTTGGCCTTTATTTCACGTGACAGTGAGTAACGATAAGATAGTGGTGGTAGCGCACTTTACCCGGAATCCTAATCCTATAGTGGTTGACTACATATTAAAAAAAGAAAGAAATGAAAAAATAAATGAAATGAAATGAAATATATTACTATATATTATTATCTTCTTTATTTATTTTCTTTCTTAAAACTAGATTTTCACAATATTTTAATATAAAAACAATAAAACATTATAAAAACCTAATCCTAGAGTACCACCAGCTATTTACCGGTTATCTGTTGCGTAGCTTGCTGCTTTTCTACTCTGCTAATTGAAACTCAGATATTTACTGAAAATAGATAAACGAATAAGACTTACCCAAAAACATGAAACTTGTGAATTTAATGGCAAATAATCCTATTAATCCAGTAAATGATCCACCACAGGCTACTATATCTGCATTGTAAATCTTACTGTAAATGGTTGACAACGGAAAATGGTTTTGTATATCTGTAAACGTTAGTAAACAATGTCACATTTCCAATAAATCATATTAAGTGATTCAAAGTTTTTTGGAGAATCGGTGGCAGCCAAAGGACACCTATAAACAATACTTTCAAACTCGTAACCCGAGGAGCGAACGTTTGCACAAATAAAACTCAGCGACATTGCGCGAATTGTAAATAATATTTGCGTGTTGACAAACCATCGTCACAAAATAAGGAGATTGCAGAAGGTAAGCTTTTACTGACGCGCTCGAGCAACCTCCGAAGGTGCTTCGTTTACACCGCCAGATCCTCTAATCCCCGCCCGATCCTCTAAATGCCACTACACATTTACAGAATACACTAAACATGCACACTAGTTTAGGCCCAAGACACCGTACTCTTAGAACAACGGTTCACACGTGCTCTATACCAGGTACAGACATGTACCTGAGCGCTTCTCTCCTCCTCCACGGCCCGGTCAACCCGAGCCAAGGTCCGAGCCTTTAAAGGCGCCCTCAGGTTGTTCCGCTCCCCGATCCGATCCGAACCCTTCGGAGAATCTAGTAGGACATAGGGACGCGCACTAGTGCGCGATGCCGTTCCCTCTAGAAAACCTTCGAAGGTGATTCTTTTCACACGGCTTGAGGAATTCTTTAAGTTTCTCGCCGCCCCAAACTATCCCGGTGAAGCTGAAAATGCTTGAGACAATCAGCAAACTGTCTCAAAAAAGTTCATATCATGTACGAAGCTTACCTTCTGCAGTGTCCTTATTTTGTGCCACCGTCGTCGGTCGGCCGGTGTCGATTCCCAGATATGGCAGATATGCTAATGTGAGATCTAAGCGTCCGATTACAGTTCTTCATTGGCATTCGGTTCTGGCGATGATTTGTAATTGTTCGATGTTTCGATCGATGTTAATCATTGATGGACGCCGGTCCCTCCATTGAAATATGTTGTTCTGACGCAATATTTTGTAAGCATCGTTTATGTGCGTTGTAGCTGCAGGAGAGTCCTGTTTTGTTGGTAGACACGATGATTTTTTAGGCACACAAATATATTTTTTTATTTTTGTTAATGCTACCCTACAAAGTTTTATTAACCCGCTTTTTTAATTAGTTCATAACTTAAGTTGGTAGTTGTTTGTTTGAGGTTTATAAAAGCTGGGTGGGTGATATCCGAGAAGTGGGGTAAAATATTTGGTACCTGAAAGAGAAAGCCTTAGAATATAACAGAGGAATGATTAGTAAACGCTAAAAGACGAAAGTGTGAGAGTTAGTGCAAGGCTTTTGCTGAGCAGTAGGTCGAAATCTAGGTATAATATTTAAAAAAAACCTGAGTCACTCACAGACCGACCCATCATCACCAACAAATAACCCTTGGACTTGGAAAGCTGAAGTTTTGCTCAGTGTATTCTTCCTTTATGACGTCGACGGGATACGTTAAGACGGGAATTTTCGAATTTCACTTCGGACCATCATCTTCATCTTCGCGAGTGGTTGCTAGTAAAAAATATAAATAAATTGATAGTTCTCATTTTGCTAAGTACGTCGTGTTTCGTGTGTAGTCATAAACATTTTGTGAAACATTCAAATAGTGATTGAAATACAACACTGCTCTCTCAAATGTGTATTGTATGATAAACTTTGAACGCCATTTCATTATTCCTGGTTTTATATTATCCTGCAAATTCCAAACTTTAGTTGTTTGTTGTAAATGTGGCAATTTGACCTTGTTAGGCAATAAAACTTTGGTACGATGGGACCCCTCCGAGGAGGTCTCGGAGTGCTAAACATCAAATCAAATAGCACTAAATCTCGTTCTAAAATATGCGCTGTATGCAATGCCTAGCACTTAGGAGGATATCGCTCCAAAATGAAATCAATGTTTGTCTTTTAGTGTGCATAAGTGTTTTTAATGTCACTGAATATAAGAAGAGCTCGTCGTGGACACAGTTGCTACAGCGTTCGGGTGGCGATCGTAACAGAGAGAGAGAGAGAGAGAGAAAGATAAGAAAGAGAGAAACATTATTGAAACACAAATCAAAATTAAAAAATAACATATAGGCAAAACAATTGTCTATTGTTTAGGAGGACTTAAAACACCGAATATGGGTTACCCAAAACAAAATTATTATCAAGACTTTCGTTTCTTGGAATATTAAATAGGTTAAAATTAAAACCTATAAATCCGCAATAGGCCGCTGTTGGGGGTATGGCTGGATCGTTTAATTAATATAATAATTATAATTTTTGCAGAGTTTATATTTATTGTTATTAACATCTACTGTGTATCTTATTCAAGCGCAAATAAATGATATTTCTATTTCTATTTCATGATTGTGTGTGTCCCTTTCCCTTCGATATACGAGTATATGTTGTACAGCACAATATAACATAAACACAAATGTTGAAAAAAATTCCACGAGCAGGATTTGAACCTGCACCCTTCTGACTGACGTCAGGTGCTCTTCCAATTGAGCTATCGTGGTTCTAACCAGCCCGCCGAAATTATTCAACACTTTTTACTTTGAAAGCCAAAGGCGCCCATTCAATGTCAACAACTACCGTCACTAACATCTGATCATAATATTTTTACAAATAGTAAAGATCAGTTAAGAAGTAGGCAAGCTATATTTTCAACATTTATGTTTTTGTAATTTGTTCGCAACAAAATTTGCGTTAAAAATGATTTGAACATTTTTCAATTATTGTCATCAACAACCTCAGAAACAAATGGTCATAATACATTCGTAAAAGGTATTAAAATACTAAAGTAATTTTCATTAAGTGACTGTAAAGACAGACAGCCCTACGTTTTTATGACTCCATTTTTGAAAGTCCCAAGTGACAAAATAATTGCCAAATATATTTGACTAACTGTTGTTTTCACTCTTTGCAGGTACGGCATCAATTCCCACGTCAAGCCCGCGTCTGTAAGAAGCGTTTTAAGTCGAGTTTAAAGTTGGTTTATTTAAAGCTTTCTCCGGTAAATAAGTTAAAAATTTAAATTTTTGCCCCACCGACCCACTTGGCCGGTGCGATGCTTCGCCTTATTTGTTTTTGAGGGGCCATAAATTAAGTGAATCGTGTGAAATTTACGAACTGACGCGACGGGGCCTTTGTCTGTTGCCTTAAATCTTTGACAGGTTTACCGTTTACGACTCGGCTAATCTTTTTACTGTCTGACTCCTTATATTGTTTTCTGAATTTTATGCGAACGCGAACACTACCTACATATTTAACATAATCAATTAGTACTCTGATCTACTCGCGTTTATTATATCGTCGGTTTATTTGTCTTGAATGCCCCATTGGCGCTTTAGCAGTTTTCCCTTACCAACGACGATATTCTATATTATTCTGCACTGTTCACAAGAAGGATGAGGTTTAGAATAATTGTAGCTATGACTTGATTTCTATAAGGCCTTTGCTATACTTTACTTCACTATGTATATTATGTAAAATGGTTGCAAAATGTTACTCAATATTGCTTTACAAGTAAGTAGGCAACTGTGAAGTGGAAAGGTCGTCGATGTCTTTTCTTCGAGCGTATTTCTCCCTTTGTCCTAATTGAATTGGGATCGGCGCTAGGCTGACCCTACGGTTAGGGTTTTTAACCCTGTGTCATAGGAGGCAGGCACCTCCTTAATAATACTTTTAGGGTATCTAGTGCAATTTAATGTTAACGAAATGGATATGACAAAAAGTGAAGTAAATAAAAATACAAAAACTTCAGTTAGCTAATAGCGACCTATTTTTTTATAGTATGTAAGAGAGTAACTGATCCTACAAGGCAATTCAGGGCCACCCTAGACTTGGTCGCGGAAAAACATCATGATTGAACATGAGCCCTGTAGAACTCTTCCGCGTCGCCATATCACGGATCATAGTGGTAATGAAAGCTGACCTCTGAGATGAGATGGCACCATAAGAATAAGAAGATGAGATATTCACGAAACATTGTATTACGAATCGCATGGAATCTAACATCGGGCCGTCGATCTGGATCGGCGATTGTGCTTATCTGTGTCTGGATATTGGAACTCTGAAGCAGGCAGCTACGCGGGCGGCGGCGGCGGCTGCGCGTACGCAAATCGAAGCCTAATTGCGCCCCGGGGCTCGACGATCGAAAAATAGAGTCGGCTCCGTTGTTAAAGACGATACGGCATAACTGGTGGTGAATTTTAATACGCTTGTCATGGAAACTTAATATTATCTTATAAAGGTTTTGTTTTCTGCATTTAGTAAGATAAATCAACCTTTTACAAAACTCGAATTAGTAGTAGATATTTTTTTAAAGATTATTATGTATGTCTAAATCCTGTTAACCTATCCAAAAAAGATAAAATGCTTGTTGAGAGATATGAGATTAAACCCAAGTTTCTTATTCGTTCGGCTACCGAGGATGATGAAGGCTAATATTTGCGTACTAGTCTGTGGTATTAAAAATACATTAATTGTTTTTTCCGTTTGCATAGTTTATAATACTGTCGTTGAAGCTGTACAATGGAGCCGCGCAACTCCCGACGATTTCATTCTCAGTTGAAGAAGATTGCCTGTAATGAAACAGTCTTACAAATTCCTTTAATTTCCACCACGGTCGATCATCTGTCCTGGCTCCTTTGAATGATATAAAAACAATAGGCAAATTGTTTAACTAGGTACCTTGTGTGTATTTTACTTATTGCTCCGAGGGTCCTTGGTTTGATCCAGTACTGTATGTGTTAGTAGAATATTTGATTATGTATGTTTTTCCTTATTGCATATTATGAAGGCCGTACAAAAGGCGGTATTGGTATTTTCCACTAGTCTAGTTTCCTTTTTTGTTCCGTTTGACTTTTGAATATGTGACACTGTTTGTTAACTTAACTATTTCGAGTAGTGACATAAAATTCTCATTAAGCCCACAGCTCAAAGTTCAGGGTATCATGCATGACCTATTTTTTGGAGAGAATTGACTGATTGCAATAGGCGACATTTTCAGCGCCACCAGACTTTTCGGGGGCAGCAAGAAACCTAAAGGGTTCCTCAAGCCGATAACTTCGGTGAAACGAAGCACCGTCAGAGGGGGGAACGGCATCACGCACTTGTACATGTCCCCGTACCCTACTAGATTCCCTATTACTAGATCTATGCATGACCATGACGTAGTCACCGCATCAGTAAGTAGGTCCTAAGATTTCGATAGCTATTACGAAATTCCATATTTCATTTGTTGTTTCCAATGATATAATTTCGTTCCCTGTGGCGATGGCCTGATTGACGGGTTTGACACAAATAAGATGTGTGGAGCGTTAGTCCTAAATTATACCGTCACTCAGTGTCTGTCTGTCTGTCTGTCTGTAGCGAATTGCGTCAACTCCGACTGTATCGTTGATAGGTTAAACAAAAACAAAGTGTACATGATGAACGTTGTCTTTTATCCGTGTGGATTTCTGGTTATACAAACGTGTGATTTCTTCTTGTAGAAAAATATTTATTTATACTTTTTATTCGTCATAATATCTTACGTTTTTATATATAGGTAATATTTATCAAAACTTTTGTAACATTTAAAGAGGCATATTTTTGATTTGGGGTCAACATTTTTGATTGACTAATTCAGCCTCTGTGGAAAATCTAGCTAACACTATTGCCACGTTGGATAGCAATGTTTATATGCTGGCCCAATAGCTGCCAAATATTAAATTATTAAAATAATATCTATATTATTTTTCAACATATCTTATTACAAAGTTAAGAATCGGAGTACTCGTATCTTTATATCTCGTATCTGTCTCGTACCTTTGATACGAATTCTCTATCGTATCCCACATAGTAAGTATAGCTAGGTTTCAATGCATAAGTTTTTAATAATTCATTTTTAATAACATTGTTCGTAACTAAGAACCATTTCTAGACCATATGTTCAGTTTCTCAGCTTCCTCCACATATTATAAAGATAGTAATTAAAACCAAATCGTCCCATTTCTCAGTGCAGAAAGCAACTCCGCAAACGCAACGCTAACTATTTACGAGGAATCCGCCATAAAAAGATCGCGCTCTTGCCAGCGAGCCACAGGGCCTTGTAGGCTCGGAGCTAGTCTCCCTTTATTCTAGCTTAAGACCTAGGTATTATCTTTATTAGATCTCTTTAAAACATAACATCTCAATGGAACAAGGAGCTCGATAGCGCAGTGGTTAATGTGCCCGGTCTGCGAGTGCTGAGGTTAAGCAACTTTTGCTATGGTCGGTCATCGGTTAGGTGACCAAAAATTGATCATCTCGAGCTCCTCCGTGCTTCGGAAGGCACGTAAAGCCGTCGGTGCCGGATAACCGCCAATCCGCACTGGGCCCCGTGGTGGTTTATAGCCGGTTCTCCCTATCAATCCATAGGGAAGGCTCGTGCCCCAGCAGTGGGGACATCAAATGAGCTGATGATGATGATGATAACGAATACATAACATACAAACACTCACGTCCTTCTCAAAATCATAAGATACGAAAGTAAATTTACTTAGTAATGTAAATATCTACTTTCTGAACCTGTTATTTAAAATACTTCTTGTACTAAATTCAATGTTTGTGTGTCTATAAATTTGATTGAAACGTTACATAACATAATCGTTCATAATTTAGTTATATTAATTTTTAACATTATAGCTGCATAATTTAATGTCTATGGATCTATGGATATTGTCAGCCAATTAAAAGTTTTGCTACACAGCTCCTTCCCTTAATTAACAAAATGTGCCCATTTAAATCTATGTTCATTAATCGATTGACTACTACCTACATATAATTAATGATTGATGATTTTTCTATGCCTAGTTTAAACTCAATAGAATTGCGAAATCGACTTATTGCCTCAAATGTGTAGCAGTTCTTTTTATATATATATATATTTGCTTTATTTTCTACATCGGCATCGTTTCTATCTCCTAAGCTATATGCGATTCTGAGAAGCATAGCGCTGGACGTAATGCTCGTATGTTCTATTACGCTCATTACTCCCAGAGTCGGCGTTTTCGAGATACTTGCCCGCAAAAAGTGTTACGACTCCATGGCGTAACTCTGTCTGCTTGTAATAATTCTGAAGTGCTTACTTATATTGTGTCATCTAGAAATGTCTATTTAGTTATTGTCTGAGATATGTTATTGTCAATGTGAATGATTGATGGTTGAACAAGGTCATCATAGGTTACCAAACTATCTGAAGCTCTCTTACGTGCTTTGGAAGCCGTTGGTCTTGAGTTCTTGATTGATGTTCGATGGCCGAAAGTTGGTTAAGACTTATATTTGGTAGTGTAGTGAGTTACTGTCTTAATCTTAGCTTCAACTAGTCGTTGACATAATCGACAGTAAATTTTGATATGGTCAACCATAAGAAATCAGAAGAATCGTTTTAAAACACTTTCAATACAGTGGTATGCCTTGTTAATGTTATTTTTTGTTTGTAAATTATTATAATTAGTGTATTGTATTTCCAGCTTGCTTTCTTGGTATGTATTCGATGTGAATGTCAATATTTCATTATCATGATTGTCGATTGTTTTTAGACTTACTGCTTAAGTGCTGTAACAAAAAACTTCTGTATGTTCGCATAGTCTAGATCTCACTGACTCTCAATCACCCTGTGTTTTATTGATTACTATTACTAAAACATTACTAAACATTGTACCTGCTAATAATGTTATTGCCTCATAAGCTTCGCTCTCATCTTCACCATCTATAAACCACAACATTTTTAATTGGAACCGTAAATCTGTAAGGTCTATTCCGGCAGTATGTTGCTTTAATTGGTAATGTTTTTTTTATTATTTACAAGGCCATGGTAATTTTTTAAATATTTACTTTGTCAGTCATTGCCTTTTTAATGCATACATTTAATAGGGAACAGTAGTTGTTAATAGGAATCATTGTCGCTACCGTTTCAACAAGGAACTGTTTAAGGATAAAAATGTTGTTCAGAAATTCTTATGAATTTCTTGTACGATTTTCCTCTGGGTGCAAATATATTTTGCATGGCACACAGATTTCCAGGAATATCACATTGGGATGTTGTCATTGAGAATTATAAATGTTTCATAAATTATTCAATATTTTGAGTCACCAAATTACAAATTTGTTTTATAATACGAAGCTCGAAAATACTTATGGTAAATATACATGATTAATCCTCGTTTGTATTTAAATACGATGTAAGTGTGTCGTTACTTGCTATATGTTTATTTATAGGCTCTTAAATAAGGTCAATGAATTGTTGAGAAACGCGTAGTGTAACAACATTAAGACGTAAGATTTGAGTTTGTGATATCGGTACTTTAAGAAGAAAACTTTTTAACAGATTTACACGCAAAATCTACTCGTTCGTTTTATTACACAATTATTCTATACCTACTAGTAGCAGTACCGCATTGCAAGATCAAAAAGACGGGTACTGCCAGCAAATTTTTGCAAAACGGAAACGATTCGCCTCAGTTTCCTTGACCCTGAACCTACAGGGGGTTTAAAACTCCAAGATAAACAAATATGTAAAATGAGTGTAGGAGTATTTCTTTACATTTAGGAAAGAACACGTCAAAAGTATCAAGACGTTGACTAACAAAGTGGCGCTAGCGCATGCGTAACAGGCAACAGCTACCAACAGACGGCGACGTGACGTCCAAAAATGTCTTTGCGTTCTTAACTATGATTCCACTGTCACCACTGAACTATGCGGCGAAAATCGTTGAAGCATGCGTTCGACTATCCTCGCTCTCAATATTCATAACGGGCCGGCCATTGTTTCCCGCCTTTCGGAACGTCACGTACACGCGGCGCCATCTTGAAAGGGACGTGCTTTCACGCATCCAGAAACATTAGAACCCTTAACGATAGATATGCGAACACAATTGCCTATCGCACGTAACGCCAACGGCTCTATTTATACTGGTGTTTTTCTTGACCTAAAGAAAATTATGAATGTATACTGAAGGTTTCGCGGCGCATAGAAATCAGGTAGCCACCGGTGTGGCGCGGCGGCGTCGTACATTTTAAACGATTTTTCTAACTACCAACCTTTGTAGGTCGAGCCGTACGTTTAAGTATGCGTTTTAAATAACGTTTGAGGTTCAGCAAATCGAATCAGTTACTGGTACGATCATTCACTGCGTGGTTTATGTACTAGTCAAGTGCTCAAATGGAAGGCTATAAATTTATTGAACAAAGAATATGGTAAAAATGCTGACTTCGCACGTTGATTGCTTGGTGTAGGTATTTTTATGAGGGTGTTAACTCTAGAATGATTCCTCGGTGACTTGATTTAAGTAGCAGTCCATGTATTGTTGAGCCCTAGTTAATCTGCGCAGGCGCATAAAACCGCACTAAATATAATCCCGTGGCAAATCATCGTTGACTCATGTGACACAAATCCAATTTGGCGATGATGGACGCCCTGTATCGGGCAGTAAATTATTTTTAGTTCGTTGTTACGACGCCTTTTTATGTGCTCATAAAAACGTCATTTATTTTTAGTTATTAATCATGAAAAATGAGGACTAATTTGTATACAGATGATCATACGAATAGCATCGTAGGGGCGCCATCTAGCGGTCATTTAAATTATTCTTAACCGAGTTAACGTCGAATGAATCACGTTCAAAGCTATCATGAAAGTATTGGATGTAAACACGCGAGCAACGTAAATAAATTTTATAATGGATATAGTTCGAGCTTGTAAATTAAAAAGTTATGGCAGCGCATATAGGTTTGAAATTTTAACAGTAAGAGGTTGTTGCTTTGGTAACTTCGAATGTTGAAATGAGCGAATACTAGAATCTACTCTTTTTTTTTCTTTATAAAAGAAGGAGGCAAACGAGCAGGCGGGTCACCTGATGGAGAGTAATCACCGCCGCCCATGCACAACCAGAGGAATCGCAGACGCGTGCGTTTAAGTTGCATTTTCAGGAGACTGAGACGTTAGTTTAATATTTAAAAAAGTTTTGTTTTAACACAATATGCTTCGTTTGCAAAGTGAAAGCTAATTACCCATTAAAAAGTTTTAAGAGCCCAAAATTCATAATCAAAACTGCATGTAACACGCCGTCAAAACGAATTACCGCCATGTTTCGCTTCTCGCCGATTAATTACAACGCGTTGTAACTTTTGATGGAGCCGCATGCAAAATGCATCGGTTGCGGCGAAAATTCTTATCACGCACTCACCGAGGAGATTGGACTGTTGCGACAGGTGACTTACATAACCTTTTTTGTGCGAGTGCAAAAATGGCGGCGCTATTTAAAAATGGAATGTGACCAAACGCTGCCCGGCCACAATTTGTAGCGTGCGCATGTATCGACGGAAAAAAAGCGCGTTCTGCATTGCATAGCGCACCAGACGCACGGCCATTAACATTCCCGCCCGCGCACCGTTCTCTATTTAGAGCAATAATAGACCTCATAACGACCCCCAACACATTTTACCCAATCCTGTTCCAGACAAAAAAAAATATGGTTGTCTTGTCTTAAGCTCGCCCGCCACCGCCCCGGCTATGAATTCCCTGGCTCGATACAATCTTAACGACGCTGAGATTTAGTGAGTGAGAAATTTTGAAAACCTATGATTATAGACTAATCATTGTTACCGACGTGAATTACTATTAATAAGAGGGTTTGGAAACCCGGTACACCTACAAATGGAGACTCCCACGCTTTAATGTTATCTCCTCTATCAACTGTGTGAACATTCCGAGATTTAACAAAGGATTTGTCAAAGCTCTACATATTTGATAGCCAAATGGTGACGAAGACAAAGTCTGCTTGCACAATGATAGCGAAGATAAGATTAAGAAATTATAGTAACGAAAGCCTTGTAACTGCGCTTATCTTAGGTCATTTGGAAGATAGAAGGTAGAAAATGGAAGTCAAAATTGTTTGAACAATTATTAACTAAGATAATATCATTATAAAGTTGCAGTCTTAAACTTTGTTAAGGCTATAATATATAGCATATTATATTCCCTGTGCTACGTTCAGTCTATCGGAGTCAAAATTCTTATCAGCTTAGACCATTTAATGACTATTAAATTGTGGCGGGTTAAAATTACACCTTCCGAACTCCAATTCACCTTGCAGGCATGGCTTCCTCATAAATTCCATGAGGACATTTTTCAACGGCACATGCCACTTTCAATTGCTTTAGTTGGTCTTGTTTCTGCATTTTATTGTATTCTTGCTCCTCCAAATTATGTACTTATTACAAACTTCGTTCTTTGTAAGATTGATGCGGTGGCTCTTACACATTCGTGTTTTAAACGTGAGTCAGTTCAGCAATCGTCCCTAATTTCAGAAAATAACGTCACGAAAACAATTTGTTATGTTTATCAACTACCACATCATTATCGTTATTGGAATGTAGAATGTCGTGTCTACGCCGCTATAATATCTGAATGTCGACCATTAACTGTCTCACAACTTCGGTTTGTGGATCACGGCGGCACGATTGTATCATCAGCTTTTGAGTTTCTTTAGCTTTCTGTAAACAAGTTATCACCTACGACGGGAACATTACCCTCCTTAACAGTAGAACAATGGACAATTACACCAGCGACGTAATGGCGGTACGGCTACAAAAGAAACCAATCGTCAATACATTAGTCGTAGATAGCGCGGTGACTCTTATTGCTGAGCACTGGAAGCGCAGTGTGGGGCTTACGTGCCGTGTATCGCGGACAGAGACCGATAATTTCTATTGGCATGGAAAGTGAGTGAAATAACTTGTTTCCCAACAATTGTATGTGTGGAAAGTAGCCGTTTTCGCCTTCGGAAAACGTATTTCACTCGCAGTGGAAACTCGCATGTGTAATTGCACACAATCATTGTTTGTTTTCTTTGAGCTTGTTCATTGTGATTGTGATGTCACTGATAGTTGTGCCCTACTTCTGTTTGTTGCTTTTTGTTGCATAATGTCTGATCTATTGTTTTTATCTTTACAACTGGTGGTTATTTGTAATCAAACGATGCCCGCAAGAAATGCAGTAACAATTTCTGTTTTCTTCTTGGCTTTCATGGTAATACAATTGTTTAAGTATTTCTTGAATATTTTGATTTTCCTATCGTTTCATAAAGCTTCGCGTTCTTACTTTTAGATACTGTTAGTTCATTATTTACGGCAGATTTAAGTTTGTCGAAAATTATTAACTATGTATTAATATGTATCTTTTTTTATCTACATGTAATGTCCATCAGTTGAGTGCACAGTATGTAGACAGTTCGTTCTGACTGAACTCACCTTGAACCGTAATTGCTGGAGTTATAAAAGCATACGTCCGGCTGCACCACAACTATTAATAGAACAATGCTGTTCATGATTATGATTCTGCAGCTCCTACCATTTGAGCCCAATGTCATCTTGATAGACCTCTGCCTGCCGTAATTTAATGTAGTTAATTGATTACCTCAGCGCTTATTTATCACCATCTACAAATTGCTTAAAATGTGTTGTGATGTATGTCACAAATCTCAATTTAGATTTGTTCTTTTTGTCTAGGTTTGTCATAGCTGTTTTGTGGCTGTTTTGCTGTAAAACATCGTAACAGTTAGGGAAAGCTTGAACTTAACATCGGTTGATAATGATAATGCAGTTTTTATTTCCCACACCTTTTATTGTTTTATTCAATTACATTGTGGCTCTGCTCAAAATCGCAGCCGTTCGGGCGCACGCGAGCTGAGCGGGCGCAGTGGGCGTGACGATTTATCGACTGCGGCGAAAGTGTCTCCGCGGCACTTTGATCCTTTAACTAACACTGATTAATTGCTAATGTTGGAGAAACTCTAATTCATTGCCCCGATAAGTTACACGTATGTTCTAGATTTTTTTCTGTTATGATGATAGACAAATTGTATGTTCTTTTAACTCATCGCGTGACATCTGCTTTATATAAATTCCTTAATTTCATTGGTTGGATGAAATATTTGATAAGTTATTTTATTTACATACTTGGAATGTTTGATGTAAATTATGAGAGTTAATTGTGACATTGTGAGTCCTATGATATCGTGAATGCCCCAGAGCCGATATTTATTTACTATTGATTGGTTCATGTTGTGTTATGCATAATTGCATACTCAATGAACCTGAAGTCTTTATGTTAACATGACATGTATTAAATTAGGTCTTCTATAAAAGGTGAGCGATATGGGCACGAACAGGCTATAGCGATAAAAATATATTGGCAAAACAAATCTTGAAACAAGCGAAGGCCAAATGTCGCGTATGTCAAAAGCAATAATCAGTCATGCGAAAACGAATTAAGCCAATTGGCTGGTGAAATATCTGTTAGAGCAGATACGTGAGAGTGAGACACGTTTCTCTCCGATAATTGGTCACCTTGTTCAAATAAAGCATTCTCATAGGGTGTCGTGTTTGCTTTTTATTGAGCAAGTAGGCCTTATAAAAAGTAAATTAAAATTTGAATTGTTTGTATTGTTACTGCTAATCGTGTAAGCTTAATCAATGGCGATATGCTTTTCCAATTTGTGATTTGATTGTTTATTTGATTTATAACGCCCGTAAAAACTCTCATTATGATTTATTAAAATTAAGTTTAAACATTTAGATACATTGATTGACGCTTATAAACTGCCCTATCGGGTCAGTCGTCGGGGTATCGTTTGGTATCCCAAAACAAAATTGCAAAAACTTTAAAGTGTATTGTTTTTCAAATAATCGATTTCTAATAATATACCCAATAGAGAACAGGACCGCAAAACAAATAGAGATGGTAGTTTTTAATGTTTTGATTAAGTTAAAAACTTGAATTAAAACTTGATAAACTGCCATCCACGGCTGTACGTTTAGACATACTTCATAAAACACAGTTAGTATCCAATGACACAGTTATTTTGATAATAATATGTGTAGTTTATGATTGCGACGTGACAAGGTTAAGTCCGCCATGAGTGCACATATGTTGTCTAAGATTATATCTCTATTTATGTGTTGACACTATCTGAAGTCAATGACAATGGTCATTTCTGTTATTACAAAGTGTGCACATTCACTTTCAGTATCTGTTAAAGTGGCTTTAAAATATATATTCGCGATTGCAATTTAAGAATCTCCTTTCCTACTCACAAGTAGTTTTAAACTTTCTATCGCTTCAACCAGACCATGACTGGAGGCATTCTTACTTTTTGTCATATATTTTTTCCGACACTTATTTCGTATTGGTTAGTATACACTGACTATTCTCATTTACATCGTAATGTGCGTTTTTGTCTCAATCAACGTTGCCATTGCTATTTTAAAAGTATTTAAGTCGACTTAGATGATAGCCTGCAGGCCTAAAATAAACATACCAGATTGAAGATAAATTCTTTGAGGCAAGCCATTATCACCTCACGGAGCCGTCTAACCGAACAATCTGTTAGTCTAAATAGAAAACAATAAAAAAACGAACCGTCAGAATGTGGCCGACGGACGGACGTCTCAATCGGATCGCGGCGCGGTACTTGCACTAAATGGTCTGTCATTAGCCGTGTGCGCGCTTCTTTGAGTTTGTGCACTGCCACAATGGCTCCTCATGATCCACTATTGAGATGTGTACAATGAGATAGCATCGATGCTCAATCGGTTGATACTTTCAAAGAAAAGATTCATATTGCTGTTACTCGTATTAGCGACTCCTAGTGAATCCTTATCTGATGCAACCTTATCGGAATTTGACTCACCATCTAATACTTAAGATTTTACAGAAATAGTTAGAAAGCGAATGAGAGTTTCACAATTAACAGCTTTAAAGGGTTTCCTCGTAAATCTTGATAATGAAATGTATACTGAGTCAGAGGTTTTGTCTGACGATGAATTTAGTGCTGTAACTGCTGCGGGTTAAAGTAAATTATCGTTTGTCCCATCATCGGACATAAGTCATTGGAAAGTGAAATGGGGCCGCACCTGACGGTGCTTTCTTTGAGTCTCGTGTTCTTTTTGCTTCAGTGAGAGTGGTCTAGATTCGATAATTGTGTCGGTAGCGATTCCGTGACGAGTTCGTCTCGATCTTGTCGTGTTTCCGAACGCCCGCTGTTTGTTTGGTTGCTGCCTGTTTGAATCGATCGCCACTACTCAAATGGCGGAAAATATTCATCTCTTAATGAACGTTACAATTAACGAATCTAAAGTAGATATTATATAAATCATATATAACATTATTCCTGTCATTTCTAAGTCACTGCTGGCATGAACTTAAATGGGGACAGTCTACGATAAGACGATAATGGCAAGAGTTTTATCTTTCTAAGGAATGTTTCCATCCTGGTTCAAAGAACTGATATATATTTAGAAATCATTCAACTAATGAAACGCACTCGGGTTTCGTCTTATTATCTCCATTCATTAAATAAAGCTCAAGTACGGGCATTACTTATAACAATATATGAGTCACCCATTATTTAAATTCTCATAGCTCAATGGCATAGCTCTTTCTAAGCGAAAACCAATTGAAGACGTCCATTTGTTTGCGTTTCTTTTATCGAGTGTTTGTCGAGAGGCGTGATTGAATACCAGTACTGTCGATCGGTCGTGATTTTCAGTTTTCAGGTCATTTAAATGTTAAATTGTCGTTTTTTTGGTAGAAAGTGTTGTTTTTTTTAACTTTTCTCGGTGCGACAACGTCCTTTGTTACGACAGCGTAATATTTCGGTTTCGCTTTCAGGGGTCTGTAAGGCGTTGAAACTTTCACCGGTGATCCTCGTGCCAATGAGGCCTGTTCTCGGAGCGATCGTTGAATGATTAATCTGTAGGCGAGGTAGCTCGTGCGCAGACTCCGCGGCGCCCGCGTGCTATCGCGCATCGGCCCGCGCGCGCCGACGAAAGTGCAAGTCGCCCAGTTCCCACGACCCTCCCCGCCCCCCGCGCCTCGCCCTCCGCCCCCGCGCACCGACCAACTGCCGAACCACTGAGAAACTATCGATTATTGTAATCCGAATTATTTACACTTTCGTGAAGCAATCTGGCTTGCGCATGAGATCGCTCGGAGATATCAGGCGGCATTGCAGCCATGTTTGGCTAAAGCATTGTTAGCGCTGAGAAAATTTCGAAGTTGATCTACCAGAATGGGTGCATACTTTAATGGTAACCATAAACGTCTATGAAAGTTTATGTTCCGTATTTTATTCTTGGCTTAAACTAATTTACTTAAATAATAATAATAGAGCTCGTAATACTGCTAGTATTACGACCTCTTAACTTAAAATTAATTATTTGACCTTGTAGCTAAAATTTTAATACGGCGGGCGCCGAGCCTTGCAATAAGACAAGTCGGCAAGGGCTCAGCAAAGTAAAATTTTAAAAATTATAACAGCATCTCATTTGGTGTGTAGAATCAAGGGAACCAGCTAAAGATAGATTAGACATAATCAATCAACAATGACAACTCTCCACTAACAGACAAGACACATTGCCTACCCATCTAACCGCTTCGTTCAACCACATTTTGGGGAACTCATTAACGAATGTTTGTGGTTAAAGGGTTCGAAGGTCGTTTAGTCCTCGCTCCAGGTAGATCGTGGGTGGACAGCGGCTACTGCACTGGAACTAATTAAGACCCCCATAAATATCGAAGGCATGATTAATGAAGTGATACGTCATCATAATGTTGGTTTATACCGATGTTAGTAGTTGGAATAAATTATATTATTTGAGACGGAGTACATTCTACGTGGTGACCGTCCAAGTGACAAGCTAAATGCGCAGCTGATTGTTTACATACGCTCATGTGTGTACGTATACATACATTATTACCGAGGTGATTTTTATGAGTTGGTTTTGCATGATAATTTATAATTGCATTTATTCATCTTTTCTTTGGGAATCAACGCTTTTTACCTATTGGAAACAAGTGAAACTTAATATATTGTTTACATGTTTCCATTAATCAAACCTTGGAACTAATTATTTAGCAAAAATTTGATTTTGATATACGCCTGTTCCTAAAGTGTACGCGGACGCGAATACTACGTATTAAAATTAAATATTTCATACGGATACGGATTAGTCTCCTTACAGACCATTCACCCTGCAAATAATTCGAATGTCAAGAAAATAATGATGTAAATGTAAAGTGTTTTGTATCAAGCTTAGCCTAACAACGATTTAATATTGTTAATTTTGTCATTGAATGCAAGTACAACAGTTTACTATTTACAAGTATATTTACTCGAAGTATATTGAGTCCGTAACGTATCTGACTATCATTTAGTTATATTGCTAACTGCACTGCTTAGTCGATATATTATCTCCCATAATATCGTTTAACTTACAAACGTCATATAAATCCTGAAATCCCCGATGTTATCGACTATCATTGGGAGGTTCAACCCGCTACCGCTTTTGAATCGGCGACATGAAGGGGGATAATCGTAAATTATATCATAGTGATCCGGCTTCGGTGGTTTTACGCCTGTCACGCAGCAAATTTATGGGGATTGTGGGTGAGGTATGCGGTCCTGGCCGACGCGTGGACGCAGGGTTATCATGCTGGAGTATCTGAGCTTATCATTGTATACGGACTTCTGGTGGCAAAGTGTCCTCATGTCGCTTTTAAAAACCACTGTAAGATAGAGAAGAAAGCTATTCCTTAGTTTCTAGCCAGTTCTTCTAGAGTTGTGGGTGAGGTATACGGTCCTGGCCGACGCGTGGACGCAGGGTTATCATGCCGGGGTATCTGAGCTAATCATTGTACAGTAACGGAATTCTGGTGGCAAAGTGTACTCATGTCGCTTTAAAAACAGCTTTTGTTGCTGCTAGTCGCTGTAAGATAGGAAAGAAGCTGTTCCTGAGTTTCTAGCCAGTTCTTCTATGAGATTGTGGGTGAGGTATGCGGTCCTGGCCGACGCATGGATGCAGGGTTATCATGCCGGGGTATCTGAGCTAATCATTGTACAGTAACGGAATTCTGGTGGCAAAGTGTACTCATGTCGCTTTAAAAACAGCTTTTGTTGCTGCTAGTCGCTGTAAGATAGGAAAGAAGCGGTTCCTGAGTTTCTAGCCAGTTCTTCTATGAGATTGTGGGTGAGGTATGCGGTCCTGGCCGACGCGTGGACGCAGGGTTATCATGCCGGAGTATCTGAGCTAATTATTGTATACGGACTTCTGGTGGCAAAGTGTCCTCATGTCGCTTTTAAAAACCACTGTAAGATAGAGAAGAAAGCTATTCCTTAGTTTCTAGCCAGTTCTTCTAGAGTTGTGGGTGAGGTATACGGTCCTGGCTGACGCGTGGACGCAGGGTTATCATGCCGGGGTATCTGAGCTAATCATTTTGCGGTTACGGATTTCTGGTGGCAAGTGTCAGGTCACTTTAAAAAACCGCTTTTTTTTGCTAGACGCTGTAAGATAGGGAAGAAAGCTGTTCTTGAGTTTCTAGCCAGTTCTCCTTTTTCTATGGGATTGTGGGTGCGGTATGCGATCCTGGCCGTCGTATGAACGCAGGGTTATCATGCCGGGGTATCTGAGCTAATCACCGTACGGTGATGGACTTCTGAGTGCTTCTGGTAGCAAAATGTCAGGTCGCTTTAAAAAGCCGCTTTGATGCTGACGCTGTAACATTAGAAAGAAAGCTGTTCCTGAGTTTCTATTCGGTTTTTTTTACCGGATTGTGGGTGTGGTATGCGTTTCTGGCCGTCGCATGGATGCAGGATTGTTATGCCAGGGTTTTCTGCTAATCACCGTACGTTGACGGACGTCTGGAAACAAAGTTTCATGTCACATTAAAAAACTGCATTTGTTACCATTAGACGTTGTACAGGGAAGAACGCTGTTACTGTGTCTAGCCAGGTCATTTAAAATATAAAAAAACTAGCTGACCCGGCGGACTTCGTACCGCTTGACAGTTTCCATCAATGAGTTAAATATATATCAATGGTTTCCATGACAACAAAATAAATAAATAATTTTGTATTGGAAAATTTAAAAAAAAAACACATGTTGAAAAAATTTCCACGAGCAGGATCAAAAAATTTTTTCAACATTTGTGTTTTTGTAATTTGTTTCGCAACAAAATTTGCGTTAAAAATTATTTAAACATTGGAAAATTAAATTGTCGATTATAGTATTTTATTCAGTATATTTTTTTAATATAGCCTGTTACTCAGCGCTAATGTAGTATTCTAATGGTGAAAGAATTTTTTAAATCGGTCTAGTAGTTTTTGAGTTTATTCGTTGCAAACATACATACATACATACATATATACATACAAAAATACAAAGGTTTCCTCTTTATAATATTAGTATAGATAAAGCCATAAACATTTTACGATTCTAAAAAATGGGATAAGCATCACGGTTGCGCCAATACTGACATGTTTTGAATTAAACGGGTAACTTGTATGTTTTTGAGTGGCATTTAAATCAATACTTTATGATGTTCGAAAGTCGTGTACGTAGTCGTAAAAACCAAATAAGCGTATGTAGTTTGCATTTAATGGTGCGCAGAATTTAGAGTTTTAACGACTTTGGCTTATTTAACTTAAAAACAAAACTAATGGAAGTATTTTTAGATGACATTTATTTTATAGATTAGGTATATCTCTATTTCCGGCACAAAATATTTTTATAGCATCATAATTGCACAAAGTAGATATCGTCAAACTGGTGGATTAATTATGATAGAGTGATGATTTGGATAGCCACTGTCAAGATTGGCACAGCTCGGCTAGCAATAATAGAGAACTTTGGAAGGAAGGAGGCCTTAGAGTTCTTAAGCCTCTGCTTAAGAACTCTTCAGTTCTTATGCCAGTTTGCTCCTATGATAGTCAAAAGTAGGCAGGTCGTATTATACAACCCAGCTTGATAACATAACAAAAAAACTAAAACTACTAGAACTTTTTAGAAAAAGGATCAAGTCAAGCTTACAGCAGCGGCGGTATTCCCTGAATACGATTTAGGGACCTTCAAGAAACGAGCTACTCTTTCCTCAAAGGCTGCTGGCCTTGCATCTGCGATTCCTCCGGTGTTGGGGTGATTGCTTTCCATCAGGTGATCCTCTGGCTCGTTTGCCACCACCATCATCATCAGTCCACTTCCGCTCACCGCAAGGCATAGGCCTCTTCCTCCGCACGCCACTCTTCACGTTCCTGCGCCGTCCTCCCAACAGGTCATCAGAACAGCCGTTCGAAGTCGCGTTGCCATCTCGCCAACTCACGCGCAGATTCGACACGCGCCGCTTTGTCGCCATAATGACGTAGCGGTGTGACAGACAACGGGTACCGTTTGATCAGCGTGCAATGTGACACGTGACGTTATAACGTTTGCTATCGTACTGTACTTGGGAGCTTACTGCTGACCAACAAGAGCAAAGAAGCCCATTTTCCTTAAGTGCCTTTTTACACTTCCAATAAGGCAATTTTAAAATTTTTAATAAAATTTTCTATTATTAAGGAAAATGCAAAGATAATAAATATTGAAAACACTTCAGACGGCCACCAAGTAGTTTCTGTACCTAGACGTAGACAATGAAAAGCAATCACTAATAAACACTTCCTTTATGTTAGACCTATTACAGAGCCTTTTCAGTGGAATGACTGGGCATAGTAGCATTGAGAATATAGAGATACAATCAAAAGGAACACAACACCGCTACTAACATTGATTTTATGGCGACGTACTCAAATAAGATGGCGGTAGCTAGCCGGGCAGAGTTTAAACAAGCCCTACCACCAACCAAACCAAGTACAATAATGTATACTGGTAATCGAACCCGGGACCTCAGAGGCGGTTATAATCGAAGAAACCCTCTTATACCTAACTAGCTGTGCCCTGCGGTATCACCCGCGTTAATTAGCGACTGTTCCACTCCTATTAGTCATAGCGTGATGGAATATAGCCTATAGCCTTCCTCAATAAATGTACTATTCAACACAAAAAGAATTTTTCAATTCGAACCAGTAGTTCCTGAGATTAGCACGTTCAAACAAACAAACAAACAAACAAACTCTTCAGCTTTATAATATTAGTATAGATAAGTTGTGCTTATGTATACTCAACTCTTGCTATGGCAACCTCGCTTTGTTTTACTAATGGGTTTTGGTTGCAAATCTTAATTACCTTGGCTCTAATACCGGTCATCAGAATTGGCGTCGGTTCGTGCCTTCTTTGGCAATGTCACGGGTGTGTCATCGGGTCGTTGACCTGTCAGCTGTGTAGTGTCATTTTGAACTCAGCACAATTTGCTCTTGGCTTTATTTGATTTAATTATAATGTAATAAATTGATTTGCTGATTATAAAAACACAAATGTTGAAAAAATTTCCACGAGCAAGATTTAAACCTGCACCCTTCTGACATTCCAATATTTGTAAAAATATTATGATCGGATGTTAGTGACGGTAGTTGTTGACATTGAATGGGCCTTTGGCTTTCAAAGTAAAAAGTGTTGAATAATTTCGGCGGGCTGGTTAGAACCACGATAGCTCAATTGGAAGAGCACCTGACCCGGAATGTCAGAAGGGTGCAGGGTCAAACCCTGCTCGTGGAATTTTTTTTAACATTTGTGTTTTTATAATTTGTTCGCAACAAAATTTGCGTTAAAAATTATTTGAACATTTATGATTTGCTGATGTTTGGTAAAAACAAATGCACGATCAGCGTTTTTGACCTCTGGAGAGTTCACAAATTGGGGTTAGCAAAGTAGGGTTGCACCGTCATGATGAGTGAATTGATCAAGCAATATAGATTTTAAATCTTGACATTGTGCAAGTCAGACCCTATTTTCATTTTTTATATAATTTTTGGTCGTCATTTGTGAGTCTTCAGTGTTGTTTTGGTAATGTATTATTCGAAATTGAAAAAGAAACATAGATTTGAATCATTTTACATTTTTAACTAAGCGGATAGTCTACAAGACTAATTTCCTCACACATAAATAATTATATTTTTCAGAAATGTTCATAACCTTAAGCATTATGAAACAAATAACATAATAAAAAATCGCATAACAGCTGCCTTATCCGATAAGATTCATATTTACATGCGCACTGCCGAAAACAATTTGCGAAACCTTGCAAATATTTTTTTGAGAGTTCAACGCACTTAAAACAAGTGTTTTAAAAGGTAAGCGCAGGTCACCCTCAATCCAAACAATATGTAATCCCCTCGTCATCACATGACATCACATGATGCAGAAATAAGAGGTCCATTAACTCCTTTTGTGGATGACCACGAAGCTTTTATAACTTGAGTGTAAGGTTCTAAATTGAATAAAGGTATCGGTCGTCGTTGCTCCAACAACATACGGAAACGTACTTTTTTGGGTACATGCACAGAAATACATGCGAGAGCCGTGGGAATCCTGCCGATGTTGACTTCCACTCATTTGGTACAGTTATTTGGTTATAGTCGTCCGCATGCTATTTTAGGTAAATTTCTTCGAAATACTTTCTAGCTTTCTACTTTTGAAAACTTTGAAGTGAGACGATAAAAACGAAATGTAATATAAGTGTTGACTTATAAGAGCTTTTAAATAAAACGGTAAAACGGTAACAACAACAGCAAACAAATAAAATATTATAGGTACAAATAAAATTGGAATTCACCCCTGGAGACTTTATGGCTTTGATTATCACCCTTGTCCGTACGATGCATATACTCGTACCATGCAATTTCACTATGGTAACGTAATTCTTGTTTTGTTAATTACCTACGTTTTGGCTAACAACATACTCCCATCATCGTATGGTTAAGCATCATTTGTACCACACTTAACAAGTTCAGACATTTCATATGTTCTCTCTATAAGAATATATATTTGCGATAGGTAATGCCATCAATAAACATGAAGTAGTTATAAAAGATTGCATTGTTGCGATGTCAATGGACTCGGAATGCCATCCATGATACCTGCATTGAAAGGCAATTCCGACTTGATGAGTCCACTCGGCCGATTGCGATAATGTTGCCGACACTTGCCCGTATGGCTTGTAACAAAATCGTAAATAACAACTTCACAAATCGCTGACAATTCGAATCTGAATGTTCTTCGATTCGTTTGCGTATGTTAATTTGTAAAATAAGATATTTTTTTACATGTTAGGCATACATACGCATATGCACAATTGCACAAAACATGCTTGTTTGGCGTTTGCTTTTGTGCATAATATAGCGTTGTTTTTTCATATTTATTTCTTTTTATACCCTATTTACTATTCATCATCATCTTCGTCATCTTCATCATCATCATCATCATCTTCATCATAATCAGCCCGCGTCAGTCCACTGCTGGAAGGCCTCTCCCTTGCATGCTACTGCGGCCGATATTCCGCTCTCTTCTTTTTTTAATTTTAATTTTAATTTTAAAAGGAGGCAAACGACCAGGTGGTCACCTGATGGAAAGTAATCACCTCCGCCTATGGACACCCACCCGCAAAACCAAAGTAATTGCAGATGTGTTGCCGGCCTAGAGGAAGGAGTTGGATCTTGAGGAGGGAGTAGGAATTGGGAGGGGGAGGGGTGAGAGATGGGCCTCCGGTACTTTCACTCACCGGACGAAACACAGCAACAACGAGTGCCATTGTTTCACGCCGATATTCTGTGAAGGTGGGTATTACGCCGGGCGAGTGTCACTCATTTAGCACCACCCAAGGGTCACGTGTAGGGTCTCAGGGGTAAACATACGGGCGCGAGTAACTTCAACCCCCAATTCATTCCAACTGCATCATCATTAATATATTAAGTACACACGGCGACAGATCAACCTACCCAAATCTGTCAAATTTCTCCAATGAATATTGATCCTTATTTAAATCAACATTAAAGTTCAAAATTGATTGTAGAAATTTGACAGTTTTGGGTTTAGTAATTTTACTTCACTTATATACCTACTGCACATATGTAATTTAGCATCTAGTACATTTCAACTGGGTCAAATCATATAAGCACAGTATTGCTTGTTGCTTTTCGAAATTGTATCATTAATAGTTGTCACTTGTACCGTGCATCTTAAAAGAATATAATAAAGATTGCCTCAAATAGATTTACTAAGGAAAGTAATTTACTGCTCACCTGATACATTTTCTGAAAGAAATAGCCTCTTAAGAAATATCGTCGTAAACTCAGTTACACTCATCCATTGTATTATAAATAAATAAATTTATTATTATTGTTACAAAATGTATACAGGTGTTAATTCACTGTTATTGTGTTAATCATTCGATTACGGTCTCGTAATATAAAAGCCGCGTCTACACTCCAGTTGAGCTATGAGTAGAATAAAAGCTCGCGCCCACACCGTGTAAGGCTCAGTATCCACCAAAGCAGAGAAGGACAGAAATGAGCGATGTATCGAAAATAACATATTAGTTAAAATGTTTTTGTTTTGTTTATACAATTTTAACAAAAATTTTATTGCGAAACAAATTACAAAAACACAAATGTTGAAAAAAATTCCACGAGCAGGATTTGAACCTGCACCCTTCTGACATACCGGGTCAGGTGCACTCCCAATTGAGCTATCGTGGTTCTAACCTGCTCGTGGAAATTTTTTCAACATTTGTGTTTTTGTAACATATTAGTTATTTTCTTTTATTTGCAACAACAAACAATAACATGTGTCTTATTCAGCTAAAAATAAAAATAAACTTACTAATTTTGTAACCAACAATGTTAGTTTACGCGAACACTACACATAGAAATGTTTATTTTAGACATTGATTAAATTAAATTTTATCCTGATGACGTATCGAAATCTCTGCAGGGTCCGTGATCACAGGGAGTCTCCATGTGACCACGGAAACAAACACGAGTATTCGTAAAGTTGTTTCATTTCAAATTCCCACTAATATCATTTTTATTCTGAACTGTTTAAGACCCAAATACCTACTGATTTTTACGACCAACGCTCCTTCGCCGATGTGAACACACCTTAGTATAACAATAAAAAATAATGCTACTTAGCGAAGCAAGCAAAGGAATAAAAGCAAAACGCCTGAGCGGATATTAAAATCTTTTATTTTGGCCTCTCGGTTTTTATACCGTGTTTATTAATAACTACGGTGTCAGGCCATTCTGTTTAATTTCAAACAATTGCAGTTCCTTTTAATTTTTTGGACACATAATAGTTCCCTTATTATCAGTTTTTATGGAAAATAGTGTTATAAACTAACTAAACTATCACACATGATATCCTGATATTATTGGCGCTGCTGTTATTGTTATAAATTTAAAGGAAAATATTCGTAGTGCCCTAGGGAATCAGGCCTCTTGGCCCTAGGTGGCACATATTCGGGTATAGGTACGATGTTCCAGTGACTTTTTAGTTCCATCGAAAGTGCAGTTGCTCGGATTGTGAAAAGTCGTGGGACTTTTCTCGATTCATTCCGAATTACGACTTAAAAAAGTTTCAAATTTACAAAAATAGTAAAGTTTTTTACTTTTTCATCACTCATAATTATTTGCCTGCCCTGTTCCTAATCATATTTGGGGTCGGTGCAATATGTTTTCTTCTCCTCCTTTCATTCTCCGTTATCGGTCATCTCAAAATTTAATTGCCATATTATTTTTCAGTACCTGGATGACCGAGCTTTGCTCAGTATTTTTTACGGATAAAACGACGTTTTCTAAAAATGAAACCTAGCTAGATCGATTTATCGCCCCCGAAACCCCCTGCATACTTAATTTCATGAAAATCGTTGGAGCCGTTTCCGTGATTCAGATTATATACATATAATATATAAGAATTGCTCGTTTAAACTTTCAATACAGTCTCAACATTTTTCTTTTTTATGACGTCATTAAACGACAAAACTCAAACGGCAACATAAAAATTTAAATTTTGGAATTTAAAAATCGTTAGCTGGCCCTTATCGCCGTAAAGGATTATTCGACAATACCCAAGTTTTACGACTAAAAAACGAAGTGTTTTGCGCCCCAATGATGCATGCCCACCGCTTATCTTCTGATAACGTTATTTTTTTGTCCGCAGGCCAGTCGGAAGATATCCAAATGTGGATATCTGTTCGTGGCGCCAGGCTGGGACTTCTCCAATCCGCTCTACAGAACAAAGGTAAGGATTTGGTTGTTAAAGTAAAGGGGTTAAAGTAAGGAAAGGGGTATTTAGTAAAAGGTTTTTTAATATTTTACATGTACTAGGCTTTTATATCAGCTGATGTTAAGTGATGATGATAATAGGCCATGTGTGGAAGCGCACTTCACTCGGATCACCGGCAAATCTTTGAAAACCATTTTCATCAATAGCCATTTGTACCCAGCTGCTGTTGGGTGTAGGTCCTCCATAATATACACTGTAAACATCTACATATTAATACGTGAAGCAAAACCTTTGGATCCCTTTTTAAGCAAATTGCGCGCATAGATGAGTGTGAGATTTGATATACTTAAAGTTTATTTGGAGAAGATCTCACATACGTTAAAATTTATGTGTAATATGTTTACAAATACATTAAGAGCTGATTTTTCAATCGTCAGTTAAAATTTATTCATCGAATAATTTTGACATAATGACAGTGTTATTCGTTGGATAAAACTTATCTAAGGATTGAAAAATCGGGCCTAAATTAAATAAACATTGTTTCAAATATTTTTCAAAAATGGAAGGGGAGCAGTGGAAATCTGACAATGCCAATTCAAATACATATTCTATCTTTTTAATTTGGCATTGCTTAGGATACATTGTATTTCATTCATTTCATTTTTATATTTTCATATTGAATTCGGAGGTGCTTGTTTACAAATTATTATGACATGTAGGTATATTTTTGGAGGTCTAAAAAGGCGGGGACTTTTTTTTAGTTTTAGTACTATTCGTCTAGAGTAGTAAGTTGTCAAAACTTTAAAAAAGTCAAGGGGGATCGCTTTTTTTGTGGGTGCCAATTAAGAATATGGCATCCATTTCGAGATCCAAGGTGGCGGACGTGATTTTTTCTTTAAAAGTTAATATGGATATAATTTTTAAGGTTTTCGTGGGTGCCAATTATGAATAAGACATCTATTTCGAGATCCAAGATGGAGGGCGTGATTTTTTTTCAAAAGTCAATATGGGTATCGTTTTTAAGGTTTATCGTGGGTGCCAATTATGAATATGACATCTTTTTCGAGGTCCAAGATGTCCATGTACGCCATGTTTTTTTTTAAAGAAAGTCAGTATGAGTATCTTTTTATAATGCTTTTTGGTTGCTTTGAATGGTGCTTGGGTGATGGATTATGAATATGACATCTATTTCGAAGTCATCAGTCGATGTCACACTATTGCTTTTTTCGCTGTGGTCATGGTCATACACTCCCTGTAGCCAAAATATTAAACGGTTTTTTCACGTCTTTAACATTGAAATGCTGGTGTGACACATTTCAATGACTCTGGGGTACTCTTCAGTCGAAGTCATAAAGCGCAGACTTTGCATCCCGGTCGCATGAATCACTACTTATATCTACGTCGAGCTTACAAGTCGAGCGAGACAGGAAAAACACCACTTTTAGTCCTAAAGAAAGTCGATATGTGTTAGGAATAGAACCTATTTGGTTGTTTTTTTTATACTTTTTTATTGTAATTTTGACAGACTGTTTTTCTTTTGACATTTGTTTTATTTTATTAAATTCTTCTTCTTCTGTCATTGCTCTTGAACGCTGCTTTTCATTTTATAAACCTATTTACTATATTTTAATACAGTCCACAACAATATGCAAGACTGAGAGATACAATAATTTTGACTGCCATGTTCTTTTGGCGCGAAGAGACTTCAAATTGGCTTGTGGTCAATCAGCGGAACAATAATTAAAGCTAATTGTTATTATTCTGAAGGTCAAACAGTAGCATAGAGTAGAGATTGTCATAAAGAAACTTCAATAGATATTAAAAAATGCGGATGATTTGAATCGATCAATGTCAAACACATTTTTTTAGTTATCTTGGCAATTCATAAAATTAAGGTCGAATATCGACTACTGGGCGACCACTAGTAACTATAAAAATGCCAGACCACATCCATACCTTTTGTTTGCTTTTTTGTGTCTTAAATATGATTGGGTTTGCTCATGCCAAACAACTACTAACTATAACTAATTATGAACCAATAATTTATTGGCAAATTATTTTTGGACCTATTCTTGATACATTCTTGAGCTCCAAAAATCTAGTGAAGCAGATCCAAGCTCACCAGATGTCGCTCAAAAAGCTGTCTGCATTCTTAAATCAAATCAAATGGTTTATTTTAAAATAAAGCATACTAACGGCTTTAAAATCATAAAGGTGCTTACAATTTATTACAACTACTTGAAATAATCTTTCGCTGGAATGGAACAACCACGGCTATTTGCTCTATGTACGAGTATATTGTGTAGTGGACGCAACTGTTGATTCAGCTAAACAGGAATTAGCTATAGCGGTACTATCCCATGGTCCAGTTATAATAAAGTCTTGGAAACAGACAAAGCATAAATTCCTATTTAATTGTGTTGAAAGCATTTAAGAATTTAACAACATGGCTGGCTCGTTACTATGCTTATTTATATTTATAGTATAAAGTAAGGAATAACTAAGTTCCTCATGAGACTACTTACTGTACGGATCTAATTTACGAAAAACTCTTGTGTAAGTACAAATGTACCTATTGGAGTGGAAGTTGACCATTTACGAATGGGATCATCTCCGCATAGGATCAACTGCGAATGGAACCTATTACGGTTGGGACCCAATGCAAATAGGACCAAATTCGAGTGGCATCAATTTCTAATAGAATCATTTGCGTTTGCGTGACTAATTTCAATGGGACCAACTGCGTCAAACCCTAGAATAGATTCGTGAATAGATTCGTACAGTGTTTTATTTCTAGGCAAGTGCTGCCTTATTGAGAGTTGTAAAAAGAGCCTGAGCAAGATGGATAATCTCGCTCCCAATAACATGGGTGTAGCCGGCCCTGAGTGTCGCAGCGCGATTGTTCGCGGTGCGCCCGCGAGCCCTCTTATTACCATCCCGAAAGCATTTCTCATTCCAGTTGCGCGCGCGCATTACACGGATAATGCGAGGAACTTACAGCAATTACATTTGTACCGTAAGATTAATAGCTTTGTTTATTGTGTGCGGCACGTTGCAGTGGAATGATACATGCGTTTACACTTCACAACTATATTGTAATGGGGAGTCTTTCCCGGTCTCATCAGTGGCTGTAACTTCTTATATGCCCAAAAGTATATTATATCATGAAGACTTTTCAGGTCTCCTCGATAGTGGTACCTCAGCAAACCCAAATGCTTGATTTATCTTACCCGAAACTTAAATACATGCCGCTGGTATGTTACTGATAAGATTGTACAATTTTACTGGAATCCTGACTAGCTATCTTATGTCCAACTATTGGAACACAGTAACGCTGATCCCGACAGTCTTAGATAAGAAGTAGTTAGCCAGGCCGACTTTAAAAGCCCTGCTACTAACTAAACCGAGTACAATAATATAACTACAGGGCGGTTGAAACTCTTCATAAAAAGTTACACTTAAGAAGAAAGTTATAAATAATTCTAATCAAAATGCTCCCAAACTTATAAAAAGATAATGAATTCGCGTCATTCAAAGTTTACTGCGTTTATTTATCAAATTCCTCGTCGTGCGCATCGAATGATTGGACGAAATTTTAAAATAAAATCGCGTATGCACTTGATATGTGAATATGCGGGGTGATTTGGGCGACGTGATTAATAACGTCTATAAGCCCACTTCGATAAATAAAATTCAAACGGTGTTCTGGTCTGTTTGTCGTACATACGTGTTCATTATCATCATCATCATCATCATCATCATCATCATCATCATCATCATCATCATCTCAGACAAAAACGGCTTTTCTGCAAATTGTGAGATATTGTACTGCACATAAGCAATTATTTAAGCACTTTTTATTTATTACTAGTTGACCCGGCGGACTTATTATCGCTTTGACAGTTTCCATGACAACAAAACAAACAAATCATTTTGTATTGGAAAATTATATTGTCGTTTTTAGTATTTTCCTTCTTATTATGTATTATTATTATTATTATTTATGTTTCTCACCGTTTAAACCTTCCCTAAACTTCCACAAATATTTCAAAATCAAAATTAGCCAAATCGGTCCAGCCATTCTCGAGTTTTAGCGAGACAAACGAGCAGCAATTGATTTTTATATATATAGATTTAGATTGTATACTTGTTATCTTTTGAGCTGTGGTACATAAAACAGCATAAATACTATAATAATTTTACATAAAGTTAAACATTGCTTGTTATACTCGTAGCGACAAAAGATGTTGGTAGCTAACCAATCACCCTCACAGAATATCGGCGTGAAACAATGGCACTCGTTGCTGTTGTGTTTGGTCCGGTGAGTAAAAGTACCGGAGGCCCATCTCTCACCCCTCCCCCGTCCCAATTCCTATTCTCTCCTCAAGATCCAACTCCTTCCTCAAGGCCGGCAACGCATCTGTGATAACTTTGGTTTTGCGGGTGTCCATGGGCGTAGGTGATTACTTTCCATCAGGTGACCCGCCTGCTTGTTTGCCTCCTTTTAACATAAAAAAAGCTTTTGCATAACGCTAGTCGTTACTTTATGAACAACGCAATGTATCGAAGTATTAAGAAAAAGTCGATTGTTAAGCCTCTACGCATTTTCGGAGTAGGTGTTTTGGTCCAGCGCAGCCGCCGCCGCCATCTTTTTTGACACTTTTTGGCGCCGCGCCGAGGTGCGCCCCCTGCCGGGCGTTATCATATTATGCGATTCACGTTCATGAAGCTGTATGTTCACGTTTCCATCTTTTTCGGCTGTTTGAATAAAATTTAATATTATTCTTTTTTTATCGTATCGTCCGTCGGCGGTGTCGGGATTTCTGATTCGAGTAAAAATCAAGAACCAAACTGTCCCGTGGTTTTATTTCATTCTTTACTGACCAATAGGTACTCAATACACAATTTTTTTTTACATATTTAAAAAACAACATGATGCAGATCGCAAGGGTTACTGATAAGGTTCATTTTTCTCTAAATAACAAACACAATCAATATAACGGAAGGCCATGAAAACTAACAATTACCTTTTAATTTTGTTTTCACCCGTCACGTGAAATGCACAGCAACTACTTTAAAATACGCATCATAAAATACGGCATGTTATTTTTGTCGCATTTGACTGGTTCGAGTCCCGCCTAAGACAAGCGATTTTTCAATAATCCATAAATGCAGAATTTATTGTTTTTAAAAATAAAGGAAAGTCTCCTTTACACAAAATGTGCTATTTCCAATATTTAAGGTAGTCGCCATCCATGTGGCATTCGATCTTTCCACCCTGTATATTATGTGATACTGAATTTTTGATAAGTTTCATCATATTTATGTTACCATATTTTACTGAAGTTAGATCACCGACGCAATAGTACCTGCTAGTGATAATGTGTTTTTGAGGAAGATTAATGTCATTCCATTTAAAAAAAAAATTGTATTTTCTAAAGTAGTATAATTTTTACTTTTATTATATTTTTTATAATAAACATTGGTGTACGATTTATTTAAGTAGCAAGAATTTTCATTGTTCGCAATTACACGTAGGCAATTCTCTTTTAATTGCTTACTTTCGCTTGTTAAATTTGTGTTATTACGAGAGATTACTTGTTACTAAGCCGTTGTTACTAAGAATTAGTGTTATACAATCAACAATATTGTTACGTGATTAAACTTCAAATGTCATGAGTGTTATGAATTACTATAATGTGTAGGTATGACAGCCACTCTAGCTAGCGTAAGTGCGTCGTAATCGTAACTAAGGAATTTATTAAATCGACTGAATTTAATCAGTATATTCATCATCATCATCATCATCAGCCTAAGAACGTTAGAGCAGATGGGGAGATTTATAGAAATTAAAAAAAGAAAGGTAGAATTTTTTTGTTGGGTCATAATGAGTATTGAATATTTAGCATACTATATGTGCTTAAAACATCATGAATCATAATCACATGCAAGTCCTTACTTTCATTCAACTTTATTTTTATTCGGCATCAAGCTTCAAAAGACCATGATAACGATTTTTTCTCATAACGGTCGACGTCACTTGATTAATATTAATTATGCCTTCGATTTAACATTGCCAATTTAAGTATATTTTTTTATTATTCTTTGACATAATGCAAATCCCACTCAAGATTATAAAAGTCTTTCCTCGATTTATAAACCATACCCTCTTTAAATTAAGATCCATTCAATGTTACCTTTACACTCGGTTGACCCCCAAAAATCGCCTTGCCCAAATCGCCGAAGATAAATAATCGACTCTTTATTCGTAGCATCGATTTAGCATCGATACTTTATACCTGTAGGTATCGATAATAGTCTTTATGGCGGTAATAAATATGAGGGTTCCACGAACTCCGGTTTGAATCTAATTTTTGTGCAACATGTCTGGACACTCAATGTGACCTTAAAAAACTACGGACCTTCGTATTTAAACCTTTTTGTAAATAACCTTTTTCGGAATGCTAATAAATTATACGACCTTAATTTTAAACATGACTACGGAATACTGAGTGGACAGAGTGTAGATATGACCCGGAAAAGTAGATAAGAGCTCAAATATTTATAAAATACATTGAAAAAATTAAACCCCCACCCGACCCAGCTACGAATCGAACATGGGTCTTCCGCCTTTTTTTCACTGTATTTTATAAATATTTAATCCAGCTTCAGTGCAGTAATTAGCACTTAAAAATAAAAAGTAAAAACTTAGATAAGAGCTCGTTTTTACCAACGTGAGAAGCTAACGGCTTAGCCAAGTTAGGTTATGGTTGCCTGAGTAAAACCGTCACCTTACATAGTTTACGGGTTACTTAAAAATCAGGAGACGTTGCGGTCGGTGAAATCGAGCATAAGTCTTCAAATTTCCAGACATGAAAATGAAACCTAATGGATTTCTTCCCTTAGAGATGTGCCTAGCCTTAGCTAGACAATGAGATACTAGCCTACTTGTTTAATCCATAATTATTGTTAAAAAGGATCTTAAAAGAAATAATGTAAAAGCTAAAATCCGCAAAAACTTAGTAAACACATAGGTACAACTAAAATAGAACTAGAGTGAGTACCTATTACGATATCCAACATCAACGCACATTCCAAAAGAGTCGCATTTAAAAACAATTTCGACTTAAGAGTGTTCGCCTCATTAATTATAATTCAAATATGTGTCATTATATATAGAAACCGAGCATTAACGCCGTATGCGGCGGTTAAATTATAAAAAGATACAATCTAAAAAGATTTCAAACTTTCTAGCCGTGTTGCAGATTGCGCGCGCGCCGGCTTGCTAACTGCCGCTATTACGCACGACTGATCTGTGACAGACGTAACAAAACTTTTTCTTTGACTGTCCTCACATTTGGTCTCCATGTAATTGCTGAATTATATGTTAAGTAACATCAAATTGGAATCCGTCTTTCTGACTTCGCCAGTTATGTGGCAAGGAGGATCCGGCTAAAGATGAACGCGAATACGTGTAAGTGTTTGACTCGATACATTTCATTAACACCTGCAATCAGCCTCGATTTTGAATACATATCCCTTTTAGTAATTTTGACTCCATTCCATTCGAATGATTCTTCAATCGTTCGTTTAATTATAGCAATAATAACAATTGTATCGATTCACATAGTGAAGACACACCTAAGAGATGTATTATGTATGACTTTCACGTAGTAAAATTTATGATTCATAATTTTTTTTTCTTGTCCATCACCTGCATTCAGTCACGTCATGAAAAGTTTCTGTAAAAGCAAAATCTCTAAAAAGAAAAAATACGCTATCGATTACTCGCTATACTTCTCGGCAATGAAAACTATTTAATTTTACTTTGTAATTGTGATGATTAAACAGAAACCATAATTATAAGAAACGTTCTATTTCAATCCAAGAAGCGTGAGAAACCTTTAAAAACCTATACAACATTATTTTTATCTTGTTTCAACTCGATAAGGCGAAGCGGCACACCGCGACAACCGTACGTAAGTCATTATTTTATATTTTTCGAATACCATATTTTTTTATCTGATTATTTACGTAGCTCGATTAGATCTCTCCGCAACGAATTCTTCCATTTTAACCGCCATCTGTTCGGTTAAGTGATTTTTAATAGCTACTTCCTTTGTTGCGTTATTCATAGTTTTTTATTATATATCTTTGAGTTGTTAGATTTTACGTCAGGTGTTTATTTTAAGAAGACAATTAGATTACATTTCTTGATGTATTCATATTTCTAGTTTTGCGTAGCCAAAATGAGATGTTCCGTCCCATGAAATAAAATTTTTGTTTCGTTCTAGATAATACCTTGTCAGAAAAGTAGCTACAATTATAGTTACATATATGATTTTTTTTAGTTCAAAAACGTACATTTGCTGAGTAACATTTTTAATCTAGCTAACTTTGTGAATTGTGACGCTGACTGTAAAGTGGTTAGATTATTTTACTATCGCGCTGTAATTTATTCATTTTATTCTCTTCGAGCTTAACATAGCTTTATCTTAATGCATGCAGTTTGAAATAAAAGTATACTAGTCATTTTAGTTGTAAAATGTAATGTACATACTTAATTAAGTTATAACCGTTAATATGGAAGTAGATATTACAAAAACACTAAGTACTTGCTAACATGAAATAAAATGGAGGTTACAGACTTTTATCTGTATTAATAAGTTAAAAATGTGGTTTTTACAAAAACACAAATGTTGAAAAAATTTCCACGAGCAGGATTTGAACCTGCACCCTTCTGACATTCCGGGTCAGGTGCTCTTCCAATTGAGCTATCGTGAAAGCTATCACCGAAATTATTCAACTCTTTTTACTTTGTAAGCCAAAGGCGGTTGAATAATTTCGGCGGGCTGGTTAGAACCACGATAGCTCAATTGGAAGAGCACCTGACCCGGAATGTCAGAAGGGTGCAGGTTCAAATCCTGCTCGTGGAAAATTTTTCAACATTTGTGTTTTTGTAATTTGTTCGCAACAAACTTTGCGTTAAAAATTATTTTGAACATTTTATAATGTGGTTTTTGTTTAAAAAAATATTCTTTTAATTTATCTTGGTAATTAATTAATGATATACTAACATAAGGACTTATAAATTTACCTCTGATCAAGAATATATTCGATCATAGTATAAGTTAGTGGTTAAGAAGTTCTTAACTTCGGTTTTATTTATTCTTATATTGTATGCGTCATCGTGCAACTTAGAAGCTGAATTCTGACACGGAGTAATTGAAATGTCACTCTTTTAATTCGGACCCTTGTTTGATTTTGAAAGATAAAAAGTTGCAATCCATAAATTATAATACGTTAAAAGCCAATGTTTCAATGTTGCCTGTCCGCCTGGCTTAAAAATCATATTGTTAATGTCTTAGGAATACTAAATATAGCTTTTAAATTTTAAAACCTTTTTTCTTTTTGCTTCATCATGGTCATGGAATTTGAAACCTTTTCATTCAATGCATCGTTATTAATTTGTTTTTTTCTCAAATTAAAGTATACCAAGCATGATCTCGAGTTTAATAAAATTGAATGACATTTTTTTTGATTTTTCAATTTACTACATTCGTGCTTCACGGGTCGCTAGTGCCACCGCCATCTGGCGCCTTTTGTTGACAAAATATTATACAATTCATAACACTGTTGGGTAATTCAGTTAAATGCCCGTTATTGCCATTGTGCGGCCATGTCATCATGACCTCTGGTTGTAAAGGTTACGCAAAGCTGTAAATGGCTCACTCCGACTATTGCAGATACACCTTTCATTCATTCAGCTGATAAAAAACGTGTAACTGCTCATTTTTTGTGTTGTAGATGGAATGGATCAGGAAACTTACCTTACGATAGAATCCATACCGTGGATACGTAAGAAGTTATTAGACTCTTTATAAATGTAATTTTTGCGTCAAAATATAATCCATGATGTAATATAACTTTACTTAAAAAAAAACGCACTGGAATATCTATTTCTTACTACACAATTTCACGAAATTCATTAGAATAAATAGTTTTATTTTTCAGAATAATTGTGTTACATAGATACATATTATCGTTTGCGGTTATCGGTTGGTATTCTTGCACCTGCAACTAATGAAATAGCATCACGTTCGGCAGTTTTCGAAGTTATTTGGAAATGTTACTTATTTGTAGAGAATTGTTTGCTTATTACACTGTAATTAATTAATATCGTACACATCTCAGGATTGTGCGTCAGCATTGTATAGTTCAAAGATTTTTAAAAGGAGTAACTACTTATCAAGATTCTAGCTGGGCTCTTCCGGGTGGAAGATAGCATTCTGAACTGGTGGCAGAACTGACACCTATTTAAAAATGATTCTGTAAGTGATTTTTTTAAATTTTTCCTTTACTTTAAGCTTTCTGTGCTGCAAACGGCTTGTCGTAACTTGCGAGAAACCACTTGCACTTATTATGTACCGAGCAACCTGTGTTGTGAGAGGTTCATTGGAGGCTGCAATCATGTAGGGCCCTCAGTCACGCGCGCTGCTTGCGATATTAAAATCTGCTTATTTTCCGACTCCTGCGTTGGCCAACTGAGGGGAGTGGTGTACTTACTACACAAGTTTTTCAAAGCTGCGACTCCAGTGGTCGCTATACATTTTCTTTGTGATTGCGCTAATTTAAACCGTCTTTAAAATGTTCATTTATATTATAGCCACAGTTGTTACTATCTACACAAATCTATACTAATATTATATAAAGCTAAAGAGTTTGTTTGTTTGTTTGTTTGTTTGTTTGTTTGTTTGTTTGTTTGTTTGAACGCGCTAATCTCAGGAACTACTGGTTCGAATTGAAAAATTCTTTTTGTGTTGAATAGTCCATTTATTGAGGAAGGCTATAGGCTATATTACATCACGCTATGACTAATAGGTGTGGAACAGTCGCTAATTAACGCGGGTGAAACCGCAGGGCACAGCTAGTACTCATATAAACACCCGGTAAAGACAGACCGTATATGGCACTCGCAGAGTCGCATGCGAAAACGAAAGCGCGCGATAATTCATAAAACTAACTTTCAGTCTTATATCACAAATCGAAAAAAAGTTGAGAATGTTTAACCTGGTTACATTTTAAGTTACAGTAGCAGAAACAATTGACAGGATTAAACAGTAAAGGGCACCAAAAGCATCAAACAAAGTCTACAACATAAGATTGAATCCATCGCCATACCTCCTTGAAATAAAACTATTTGGTTAGCCTGCAAAGCAAGTTTCTCTACCGATTAACCTGTCAACTACCCTCTTAAAATTTGTCGTGAAGCTGTCTTTTCCGTAAAGTTTATGGACGACAAGGCTTTCCAGTCGGTTCACAGGGCGCTATGAAGCAACCACGCTTGTGTAATTTGTATCGGCTTGGTATTTATTTATGGGAACTAGGTGTACCGAACTGCATCGGGCCCTAGATCGTGTGCCGATCATCTAATCTTAATTAGTCCGGACAAAGCTATGCAGTATTAAGCTGAATATTTGTTAGCGGAAGTGCTAAATGTTCATTGGTTGTTGTTAATTTTTGCATTAAAAACATTATGATTGTTTAGCTCAATTTACTGATTGAAACCGCTTGCGACTGTAAATAATTCTAGTGATTTAATTTATGTGATTATTTCTGAAATGGTTGCCATTTTAGATTTACGCTATTGTTACTTCCGTCAAATTAGTAATAACAAAATATACTTTAAAAAATCTTACAACAAATTCGCAGCCAAAAATTTGAAAAAAAAAATAGATAGAAATTGTTATCACCACATGTCGTTCAAAAGGTTAGACACGAATTTATACAATTGAAGTTATATACAAACTACTTCTGTAAAAATAGCATTGTCAGATCGGAATAAAGATCTAAACAAGCCTAAGTTAACGAGCTGAGCAGTTCGCGTCGACTCCTGCGCACAACCTGTCCGGTCGTAGCCTTACTGTCGGTAATGTAGTTTTAATGATGTCCTATAACGCATAAATAATATACGCATTAGCTGGTACCAGCATCGCGAACCGAATGCGGTGCAGGAAGGCAGCGTTGGAGGTAATTTGGAGACCGTTAGTAAGGAGTAGGATACAGAGAGATTTGTGGTGTGTTGGTAGAAAATCTTAGATGAACAATCTAAAACTTTTTAGGCGAAGTCTGTGTTCAGCTTCAGATAAAAATGCTATGGAGTCGAAACGTAATCGCGGAATCATACCTTATAGCATATAACCTTCAACTAAATACATGAAAATGCTGAAAATCCAAATCTGAAGTTGACCATATCAAAAACATATAATCAAGAAACTTTCACTGCCATTGTTAATTCCGAAACATAATTGGATCGGAACAACCAGAACTGGGGCCGCCGATACAACAATCCTCCCCGACCACACGGTATCAGGTATTAAATCAGCCAGGTCGACGAGGGAAAGCCAAGCCCTCGCTGCAATCACACCGAAGCTCGTAAAACCGATACCAGACCGCAATCCCTAGAAATCTTATCGGTTATCGATTTCTAAGTTATTAACTTGCCTTGTAGATAGTTAATTTACAATATATAAGCGGTTAACGATGTTGTGATGCACCCCTTTCACCTTTTACTACAAGTTAAAGTGTTTACTTTCGTCCCGTTTTGGTCCGACTAGCTCGTGCTCGACCTGCTGATAGGTGACAGACGGCAAGATGACGCGATGATGTTGACCTAATGCTAGCTTTACGATCTACACGAAGCTCATATTTAGAGTCCGAATTATCTCGATGCAAGTCTTGACGGTCGGTAGGAAGGAATGTACGATAGTGGAGAGTGGTGACTCTCGACTACACTATGGCAAATTCGTACTATATTATAAATAGCATGTCATTATTTAATAATGAATAGCGTTAGCGTGAAATAGCTGTGGGGAATAGGACATATTATCTCCCGTCTACTGCACTTCACTCATCTCTTTTGCTTTAATTGTCTGTCATTCCACATTTCCGAGATTTGAGCACGATAATTTTTTACTGTACTTTCTTTGAATAAAAATTTTTATCCTGATCAATTGCTTTAACAAAATTCCTTTCAATTTCGCCAACTATTTGAAATAGAAAGTAGATAAAAACTATTAAAAACCTTGTCCATAAATAAGAGTTACGATTAATTTAGGTGTCCGAGCTACGCTTGACCCACTATTAAGAGTGTGTGAGATAACCCCTTGGATTTTAGAGTGAGACAGCACGATATCCCTACCTCATTACCCTCCCCGCGCGCTCCGCGCTTCTCCCTAGGGGCGTGCGCGCAGCCATGTTGCGCCGGGCGACTAGCGTCGCTCCTCAGTACGTTTTGGATTTTCAAAGTGAACACACGTATCAAAAGTTTAGTGAAAAAAACCACAGAAGAATTTAAATGTAAGTACTCGAAAAGTGTATATTATGTAAAAGTTTTGTATTCTACTATTATAATATCAGTGATTGCCCGCTCCCAGGACGGCAAACTCACAATAATATATTGGAATGCAAGTTGTAAGGAAAGCCCTTAGCAAAAAATTGGCAGCCGACAGTCGGCTGTGCCAACAGACGACACGTCGCCTATACAAACTCACAGCCGTCAGTCGGCTACGGAGCAGGCGACACGTCGCCTGCGTTCTCTGACCCGCCAATGATATTTTCAGATGGCGCAATCAACTTTAGGCCAGCTGCTGTCCGAGTGGGATCCACCGGCTGAAGAGGAAATCTTCTTCAAAAACCTCATACGCATTCTGGATGATGTATACCCAGAAAATTGGAGAGATTGGGTCGTCAATACACCCACCTACACTGACCTTTTTGGAGAAGCAATCTCATCAGATCTGGAATGCCGTCTACGTTTTGCAGTCCCTACAGTAAGACTTGCAAGGGCTCATAGCCAGGAGACTACTCTTAGTGAACGCCGGTACAGGAAGCTAAAACGAACTTTATTAAGCTGGCCGATTGGACGGGCACTAATCTATACCCCTCTGTCAATTATGGCTAAAGTTCATCCTATTCATCCTGGAAATAAATTTTCCGATGCCGTGAATGCAATCAAAAGCGAGCTAATACCGCGACATGAAGCATCTAAGGTCTTGAGAGGGGACAGCGTTCATGGTACTGAATCTGCGTCTACCACCAGCAGCACTACAAGACCATCTAAGAGATGTCATAGCCCGGACCCGCCGTCTACCTCTAAAGAACCCAGGATGAGTGAATTTATGGCGCAACAAAATTTTCTCCTTGAGAAACTTTGCCAGTTAGTACAAACTACTAATGAAAATGTCAATACGATATTAAATAATGGAGGACCGACTAGTACGCCAGCGTACTCCCACTGCTCATCGTCTTCGACCCAGGACAATGAACAGCAAACCCCGTTTCGGAACGATAACGTCGAAGATAACTGGTGCCCGCCAACTTTAGTCTGCGATCAACTTGACACTGTTGACGAAGAGGATATAACAACGGAACCTCTTGAAGACTTTGCTCCAGGAACCAAAGAGACGGAAGGTAAAATCACAAAAGCCGCTGAAACCTTGGTAAAACAAGGCTGTGATTGCCAAAGGTTTAATTCGGAGAGCTGGCAAAATATTCGTTATGCTGATGTACAAAAAACATTTCAAGCCACTCCAGCTTTTACTTTCCTGAAAGTTAATGGCAATCTAGCCACTGTGACACCTACCTGGCAACTTGTCTCTGTATTGGAAAAAATGGACTTATGTCTTGCCGCCATCACACATGGACTGTTACAGCAGCGACAAACATTTCAAGAAATATATAAAAATGCCCCTTCCTCTGTGAAATCACACATTAGCAAACATTTTCTAGCCCCTGAATCAACCTTTCGCAAAACCTCCGATTCTCTATTACAATATGTTTGTGGCAAACGAGCTGAGGTTATTCAACAAAGAAGATGCATATACAAACTTCAAAATAAAACACTAAATGACTTGCTACATGTTATACCCCCTTCAGAGACCCATTTATTTGCTGAGCCTCAACTTTCGGAGTTTGTAAAGGAACAAGGAGGTGCCTCCAAGCTTTTTCCTGGCAAAAGAAGGGCAGCTCCCACCTCAACGTTTACAAATCGACCTGCGCTCAGAGAAAGAAGAATACCCCCTGTATCAACGTCCGATAGCAGGGACAGACCCCAAGCGACATATAATTCGAAAAACTATGTCAATCGCAGGACAGACAGACCTCGATTTCAAACAAAGCGTCCCCCTCCCACCAAACAAAATAAAAATAAGAAATGGTGAATTTCGAGCAGGTCAGGTATGTAAAGCTCTGCAAGAATGGAAAAAACTAGAAGCACCAAATAACATTCTAGGAATCTTGTCTGGATATCGTATACCGTTCATTAGTGCTCCACCAGTATATAGATTTACCAAAACGTCTCTTAGGCGTTATCAAACTGCGCCGTCCTTAGGAATGTCGCATGAGATTCACAAAATGCTTTGCTCAGGAGCTGTTCGTATATGCAAAAGCAAAGCTGGCTTACTATCTCCGTTATTTTTACGTCAGAAATCTGATGGATCCAACCGCCCAATATTTGATTTAAGGTATTTGAACAATTACCTGCGACCACCAAAATTTCGTTTGCTCAATCATTTTAGAATACCGCTATGTCTGAATACATCAGATTTTTTGACTAAAATAGACTTGTCTCAGGCTTATTTTCATATCCCTATTGCTAAAGCTCACCGAAGGTTCTTAGCTTTTGCCTATAACGATAAAGTATATGAAATGACGTGTTTGCCCTTCGGACTTTCTACTGCTCCATGCACCTTTGCAAATATATCTAATTGGCTGGCAAATCATTTCAGGAAGGAGGGCGTTCGTATAATAGTTTACCTAGACGACTTCCTGTTAATGCATACAAATCAGGATACTCTACAACAACAAACCCTTCGTGCAGTAAAATGTCTAACAAAATTGGGTTGGTGCGTCAACGCAGAAAAGTCGGTTTTGGCTCCGACGCAGATAATAGAATATCTCGGCATAATATGGAACACAGCTCAGAACGTCAAGTGCCTTCCAACACTCAAAGTCGACAAAATCACCACACTACTACACAAGACGCTAAGAAAAAACTGGTGGTCATGGCGCACCGCCAAAATTATTCTTGGGAATATAAATTTTGCGGCTTTCGTCGTACCATTGGGGAAACTACATTGCAGGCAAATCCAAGTAGAAGCCATTCGGTTGCCAGAAAACGACCAAAACAAGAAATTTCAACTACCACAATGTGTCATAAAAGAACTTCAATGGTGGCTAAAGAACGTCAACATACCAACCCTAATTCACTACAAAGATCCAACGGTATTCATAACAACCGATGCATCCAATCAAGGATGGGGAGCTACAATAAACGACATGAATATAAGCGGCACCTGGAGCAAGGAACAGCAATCATGGCACAGCAATCTAAAAGAATTGTGGACACTGAAAAGAGCTCTCGAAAGTTCAATCCCGAAATACGGCGGCCATACAATCCTAGCTCAGACCGACAACAGAACTGTGGCCGCTTACATCAACAGAGAAGGGGGAACAAAATCATCGATACTGTTGCAACTGACCATCGCCATACTTCAGAAAGCTCATCAATATCAGATACATCTCCTCGTTCGCTATCTACCAGGAAGGTACAACCATTTAGCCGACAACCTATCCAGATTTCAACAGACGCCAGAATGGACTTTAACAACACAAATACTACAGATAATATTCAAAAAGTTCGGTACTCCAACAATAGATTTGTTTGCAAGCTCGCAGTCGGCGATCATGAACCAGTATGTATCCGAGGATGCACGGGACCCACATTGTGCATACGTGAACGCCTTCAGCAAACCATGGCATTACCACCTGGGCTGGCTTTTCCCTCCACCACCTCTCATACCTCGAGTCTTACGTCACCTGGAAAAGAGCTCAGGACAATATCTATTAGTAGCGCCGAAATGGGAGAAAACCTTCTGGAAAGCGGAACTAAACCAAAGAGCCCTGTGTCCACCATGGACAATTTACAACTTACAACGGCACCTAGTAGATCTAAGGACAGGGAGACCGCCGCCAGTCGTAGACAAACTAGATTTGCAGGTATGGAAGGTTCAGGCTGGGCCCGTTTAGTAGACACTTGGTACGAAAATGATAGAACCTTGTTGGAATCGGCATGGCGTAAATCGACCTTGAGAACATATGGAGCAGCTTGGGAGAAATGGCGTGCATGGTCAAAAGGAAAATGCGCATCTGATGACCCTGAACCCAGCGATCTGGCCAAATTTATGTGCTATTTACACAGCGAAACTAAATTAGCCCCAAGTACCATAGCCGTTCATAAATCAGTAGTTTCATCTTTTGCCAACCCCGAAAAGAGTGAAACACTATCCAGTCACCCATTAGTAAAGCAAATGATGAAAGCCATATCCATTACAAAACCTCCTCCTAGAAAACCGACCACGTGGGAAGTCGGCAGGTTGATTGAATATCTACAACATTATAATATCGATGTTGATAGTATATTTCAAGTGTCACGTCATGTTGCTGCACTTCTGTTACTATGTTCAGGGAGAAGAATACACGACCTCACATTACTGGACATAAGCTCAGAACTCTTCGCAGACACGGGCGATTACATTATATTTTGGCCAAAATTCGGCTCAAAAACTGATTCGGCGAATTATCGACAAGCTGGATGGCGGCTATCAAATAATGGGCCAACCAAACTTAACCCTGCCGTCTGGACTAAGAAATTAATTAATCTGTCACAAAAACGAAGAAGTGCTAGGCAGAATTTGAACAGTTTGTTCATCACTACGAGAGGCAAGGTAAATGCTGCTTCACGAACGGTAATAGCGGGCTGGTTAAGGACTTTGTTTAGAGAAGCCAATATTCAAGATTCTCCTGGCAGCTTTAGAGCTGCAGTCAATTCCGACATGTGGTTGAACCACCACATCAATATCGATGAAATCTTGGCGAGAGGAAATTGGAGAAGCAAAGACACATTTATCAAGCATTATTGTAAGGAATTACAGGGATCTCGATCTAATCAAGGTAGCGCTAATAATAATCTATTTCAATTATTTACACCAATGTAATACTTAATTTAATACATGTGTTACATAATTATAACACAACCATTGTGATAATGATAAATAGGCCTATAAGTTTCGACTGATTAGTTCCGTTTAAATTAGTTACTTGGGTACAGGAACCATTTACTTTATAATTATTTTAAGTTACTACGAGTACAGTTAAGACAATTAAAATGATCTGTTTAACTAAATAAATGTGATTTAAAAGGTTTAAATATCATTTAAATTCATACCCTACCTACATCTAAAAAATCATGTCAATCAATGCATATCGACATGCATCGCCGGCAGAAAATAAACACTTCTCACACACTCTTAATAGTGGGTCAAGCGTAGCTCGGACACCTAAATAGCACCGTTTTCCCCCCAAAGGGTAGAAAACGTATATTTAGGTTCCAGCGTAGCTTGACCCACTATATTCTAAGGCCTTGCCGGCTGTGTGGAAGTACTGAGGAGCGACGCTAGTCGCCCGGCGCAACATGGCTGCGCGCACGCCCCTAGGGAGGGGCGCGGAGCGCGCGGGGAGGGTAATGAGGTAGGGATATCGTGCTGTCTCACTCTAAAATCCAAGGGGTTATCTCACACACTCTTAATAGTGGGTCAAGCTACGCTGGAACCTAAATATACGTTTTCTACCCTTTGGGGGGAAAACGGTGCTATTTAATAAAGCCGGAATTGAAACTGTGGCCACACGCGTGCCGATATTAAATGGAATTTAGAAAACTGCCAGCAATTGGTAATGATTACTAATCAGGGGGTCATAATACCAATGTCTTCACTTCATAACTCAAACAGCGCATTAGTAGAAAGTGGAACATAGTTAATTTGCGACAACACTGTGAAATTGGCGTCGGAGCGGGACAGACGCCTTGCCGTTCTACTCTGATAACGCGTCACGCTGCGCGCGCACCGATACTATATCACATGTCTTGTCGGCTTGTTGCTGTCTTAGGTGCTTGTTAACATATTTTAGTCATGATTTAGATTCGACTTTTTTAAACATTAACGTCCGTAGATGTTTATGGTATACTTTTTTTAACGAACCGTTCAAAATTGCGCCACAAATTCTTTCTTGAAGGTATTTATAAGTGAGGGAAATGTTGTAAATTTTACTTTTTACTGTCGAAGTCAAATTATACAGTAGAGATTGTAATTTGGACGTTAAAATACAATTAAATATATATAAAGATATAAAGATATTTTTTTTTAGATTTTTAACCAATTATAATTTTACAAGTTTTTTACGACCGAGGCTTAAACCCGCATATTCTGACAATCCGGGTCAGGCGCACTTTCAATTTGGCTATCGTGCGTGGCTAATGTCGACCTGTGCAAGCCAGTAGTCAAAACGGAATAAATTCAAGTCAACACGTAAATCAAAAAAATTGCAACACATTTTCTGATTTTAATTTTTATGACTTTTATAACACGCAGGATAACCGTTCAAGAGTAATGGTTATTTCTTCTGTGCCACCGCCCATACCGGCTGCGGTTTGGTTGCGTGCCGCGGCGCCGCACGCGCAATGCGGAAGCGTCTCCAATGGCGGCCCACTCTGTAAATCAAAACAAAACAACGCCGCGTTCGTTATACGCCGCTGCGTGCAGCATCTATTCCGTCCGACCGAACTACCAAACAACGTCTAACGCCAAATCCTTCTCGGAATATCGCCGTATTTCCATTTGAACTCGACTCTTCCTTTCCTTTGCCCGTAAGCGTCTGTTTCACAATCATCTTACTTCTCTTTAGATACAGTTTCTTGAGTTATTCTTGAAATAGTTTCATGAATTCTATTTTGTACATTAACAGAGCCTTTATTTAGTTTACTAATATCATCAAAGGCGTGAAAAAATAATGACAATCTGGTTTCCGGTTCGGCAATATCACTACAGTGTTGGTTAACATTACAGATACAATCAATCAAGTCTAATTTAACGTAGATTTTTACGTTTCAATTTCACCAAAGACCAAGTCTTAATTCACTAATATGAAAACTGTTTTCAAATGTAAGGCCTTTTTAGAACCACTTATTTCTGGAATGATTATTGGTAGCTAGCATTAAAGGGTTCCGTTTCCTCTTAAACAGAGTATTAGTTATATTCAGAAACATGAATACAACTTGCCTACCCGACTTTTACAGCTAATAGTTAAACTCAAAACTTACGACAACATTAATTGGTGTTCCGCGTGCGGAAAACTGCTTCTAATTAATAATTAAACAGTGCTCAGTGCAATAAAGTATGTAACTAGCTATTTTATAACGTATGCACGATTATTAGAACGGTAAATGTGAATTCTGATTTGCACGTTTGCACATTGCGAGATAACGTTGAAAAACTGTTGATTGGCGTACAATTAAAGGCACGTCGATTTCTTGTACGATTTTCATAATCTTGCTCTGCGGTTTGTTAATGATTGGGCTGGGTGAGCTGCAAAGTTTTTTTTCCGTAAACAATGTATCGCCTTTTACTGCGGCTCGGGAGGCTATTGCTCCTAGAGTAGGAAGTCGGGATACATCCTCAATTACCACAAAGAAATGGAGTACTGAAGTCATAAATTGATACCCATTGGCGGCGAGATCGGCGAGCGGGCAAGCGATAGACATAAACTGTCGCACGCAAGCACTTCTAATGCCACCTTTTTAAATCCTCTAATTGTGCTTTTGTCCGTGGAAGGGCTGCTATAGTCTTTAAAGTGATTGATTCTGCCAATTATTTTTTATTCTATGTCTTAAAATGTGGTTCGATTTTAGTATTAAGAATCTGTCCATATCGAGTATGATGTTCTTCATTATTGGACATGGATCTAGATTCATGGTCGTTAATAGATAATTTAGATAAAGGTGCATTGGTAGGATTAGAATATTAGTTAAATTTTACTTTTTATTGTTCAGTGCTAATTGCTGCACTGAATGGTCGGGTTAGGCATTTAGATTTTTCACTGTATTTTATAAATATTTATTTTTTACAATTTATTGTAGTAACTTTGCAATAGAAAGTGTCCACCTATTTATTTAATTTTGTTTAATTGCTAAGTTTATTGCCAGTTCTTGTCACTACAAGGTCTCTCGTCCTGTAGACTTACGAAGCGATGGCATAGTGATAAAATCAAGTTTTTGGTGCCTAATCTGAATAAAAGATTTTGAATTTTGACTACCGATAAATCAACCACAGAAATAATGTCCGCTGGTAACTCATTGCTAGAAACTTCCATTACACTTGCACGAGACTTCTCCACTCTCCAAATGTTGTATTGTGTCGCTAGTTTACGATATACCGATCTGTAACTAGTGTTAAGTACATCAACAACCACAAATCCCGCTGGGAGAGTCATGAAGCGTGTTGGAGCGACCATAACCCTAAATCGGTGAGGCAGCGCGTGCCAGCAGTAATTGGTGGCGTTGCTGGCGCTGCATTGTTGGTTTTGGAAAACTGCGGTAGGGAAAGTAACGGTGCTTAAGAACTGCTCCTTAGTAAATTGAAGGAGGAAATTATGGAACAGCTGCTATTGGAGTGATGATAAAATCTTTATTGCGGTTTTGCAATGTTTGTTTTATTTGCCGAGTAATTGTTTTAATTAATCTAGTTAATTAGTTTTTAACATAAAGTATTCATGATGAAAATGTTGGTTTTTCTATGTTTCCAGTATATGTAGTGAAACTATTCTTTTTAAAATACCAATTAAGATAAATAGACAATGTTTTTATTGGCATACACCCTTCTGTGTGACCTTAGAATATATAAAGATACGATTTATTGGTCTCATTGCTTTAAAGCGATTCCTTCCAGAAAACTAGCCAATAAAGAATGGATTCTCAAGTATCGTTTACTATTTCTCCATACGTTACTGGTTGCACAATATTGCAATACAATAATACTCGTATTGTGTTCTTAGTTTGTTTTTGTACCTGTCTATTTAAGGAAAAAGTAAAGTGCATGGATTTCAATACTAACATTGTAATAACGTATCGTGTTGTTTATTCTTCTTACCTGTCGTTGTTGATGATATCCCCTTCCATTGTTGCGACCCCCGGGTCGTCAGCCCCCTAATTGGCTGTAATTTTTACGTCTTGATCGAAATGCCGCGCTGCCCGGCCCAGGAATGCAGGCTCACCTCGGCGAGCTACACTGGGCTCTGTGCTAACATGCTTGTTCATTGATAGTTTATAATATAAATATTTATTCTTGGTTCATTTTATATTGTTGCGAACAATGTTTGTTGCGTATTTCAAGATCGCAAATGTTAGAGAAGTCAGGAGAGATTTAAGAGAGACCTTTGAATAACAGTGGGAGGCAATCGATTTAGTAAAAGTAATTAAAAATACTTATAAATAAAGATAATAATGAAATAAATTCCTTAATCAATTTAGCTTATCGACACTAGCGACATCAAGGATATCACGCACACCTTGCATGAATTCGCAGTTAGTTCACACACAGCCAGCAATGAATCCTCGATGTGTTCTCCGTCTTTTTATTTTATTTTATATGTTGACCGCCGATGGCATTAACAGTGTCACTAGACTTATGTGGACGGCAAGAAACTGAAGATTCCTCAAGCCGTTGGGATCGAATACCCACTTCTAGAGGCTTCTAGAGGATATGGCATCACGCAAGGGTGTCCCTGTCCCTTAATAGAATCTCCTCGGGCGCTCGGATCATAATGGTGAGCAGAACAATTCGAATGCGGCTCTAGTCTAGGACTTCGGCTCGAGTTGACCTGGTCTAATGTTGGAGTGTATCTATGCTTGTATACAAGGGTATACATTGCTGAGTTCCTAATCAAGGGATCAGGAACTCAGCAATGACCTCTGCGATGCTCTCCGTCGTTCGTGGCCGTGTGTAGCGCGGCTATTCAGCGTTCCCGCCGCGCTGTATCATAACCAGTCATTAGTTTAATTTCTAACCGAATTCCCTTCTCTCCTCGCAGGACTTCTTGGAGTAAACGCGGGATTTAGTGAATTCTCAGGTGCTCCGCTTGAGGTAATCACCTGTAATGTTCAACTTTTTATGTGTTTTATATTAAAAGAGTTGCAGTTTAAGAATTTTGATGTCGTATAAAGCGTTTAAGATTGTCAAGGATTTGACTTCGGTCTAACAATGTTGGAAAATGCTGAAAAATCATTTTAAAATTGAAATTGAAAAAATCTTCATCTTTATCTTTACGTATATTTTTGTTCCTTCGTAAGACCAGATATGAAAACTGGACTTAAAAAAAAACTAGTTTCTGTGGTTGGTATATTATGATGTGCAGCATAATTTATGGAAGTAGTTCTGAGTCACGTCCTGTCTTCGGAAATGTTATTATCTTATCGCTTAGAAAAGATAGCAATAATTCATAGCCAAGTAAAAAATGTCACATTTTTACTTTTATCATAACAGATAGTTTGGGAATGAGATCGTTTACTTACCCTCTTTGTTGAAAGGTACCCTTTAAAACTTTAGCGATAATAATTAAAATAAACAAGGCTTCTTAACGCAGGTGTGATACGAGTAGCCAAAGTTGCCTTAAAAATTGTCATTTTGGTTAACGTGATTGAATGGTGAATCATCATCATCATCATCATCATCATCATTATCTTCTCAGCCAAAAGAAGTTCACTGCTGAACAAAGCCCCCAAGGAGAAAGTGGAGATCCTTATGGGAATGGTAAATATATATGATATATAGAGTTTTATTAAGTCAGAATTTCTATGCCAATTTTTACTCTCTCTTTGTCACCATGAGGCGTTGCTTCATTGTTAAACAAATTCTCGTTTATGTAAACGAGATCGAATGGTACATACAGCTCGTACTCAGCAGCAACATACCAAACATACTAAGACGAGTAACTCGAGCGAGATGCGCCGGCGCCGGCCGTCACGCACCTCCGTCGCAACGCACATGATCCCGACCAGTTTCGAGCCCTTTTACAGTTACAACCGTTAGTCTGTTACCGTAGGGATCGAGTTAACGCCTAATTAGATACTCTTGCGCGCATCATTGAGTTGTTGAGCCCGGCGCGGCGCCTGCTCTACAAATGTTTGGTCGAATCGTTAGCAAGCCAGGGACGTAACAGGATCGTCGTCGAGCGTGGCCGTGGTCTCTTTATCCCCAATACAGTTACATCGGTAATCGGTGGTAAGCTTGTTTGGGGTTACTGTTTGACAAATATTAGGGAGTATATGTATAACGGTAGCGCGTCGTTGCTCTTGTGTTTTTTCTCAGAAAGTGTAGAAGTCGAAAATTCGAGAGTTTGCTTTTGTGTAAGATTTACTTTTAATTTGTTATTGCATTCACAATTATATTAACTACAGACTCAGTTGGAAGGTAAGTCGTTTTAATACAGTTTCGATATAAGATTTTTATTATCTTATTATGTATTTTTTATCTTTTTAAAGCTGAAACTTCATGAGTTCAGATTAAGTTCTTAACATCCTTTTATCATTTTGACGACCTCCTTGGTCGAGACGACCTCCTTGGTCGAGTGGCTTGCACACCGGTTTTCATGGTGTCGCTATCTCTGAGGTCCCGGGTTCGATCCCCGGTCGGATCAATTTAGAAATACCTGTTTTTCTATATTGTTTCGGGTATGGGTGTTTCCTATGTATAATAAGTATGTATTTAAGTATATTAAGTATGTTTATCCGTTGTCTAGTTAACCATATAACGAGTTTCTTAAGGAAGCTTTTCTTGGGGCTAGATAATTGGTGTGAGTGTGGGAAACATTTTATTTATTTATTTTTATCAAAACCAGTCGTTGTGGTAATCCTTGGGGGAGGCCTTTGTCCAGCAGTAGACGTATTTTGGCTGAAATGATGATGATGATGATGATTATGATGATGATGATGATGATGATGATGATGATGATCCTTATATCCTCATAAGAGAAACAGAGCGTTCCTTGAAAACAACGAGGCGCTCTAAGCTTTAATTAAGCTTGCCTTTATAATAGTACCCTATCATTATATAATCGTACCTTCTAACGTAATCTTGCTGGTGATCCAACGAAATATTGTAAATGTATCGTGAACTCAGCAAATGTATTGAATAGAAGCTACAGCAAAATCCTCTACAATTAATCGACATTTAATTACATAAAAGAAAGCCTCAACTGCAGCCAGCTTTCAATAGAGACCGGTATTTATAGAACAATCCGCGGGTCCCACACTAGCCACAATTAGTCGGCATCAGCTCGCAATAATCATCGCCATACACAGTGGCTTCCTGTGGAAACCTGAGGTACCTGTGGAAATCTTGCTTCCTTTACAGCCCGCCCGATTGAGAAAGTGTCGACAGTTTTATTGAGAACATCTCGACTTACAGTCATAAACATTTAGCTTTGTGGAAACTGCCGGTCTCAAGTCCCGGTAAACGGGAGTTTTGAAGCGCCTGCTATGTTAAGGCGACGGGTAAGGCACACTAGCACCGCTAATGGATTTAATTTGATAACTGTTAGACTGGGTTTTTTTTCAAACATTGTGGACCTTCTGACACTAGGCAAACATCTATTATTTAATAATTGTGTGCACAATAGTTTTAGGTTTGCTTTTATATTCATTCGCTAACACCGAATGTGGCCTTTGTTTGTGAAGAAATGCGATAGCCCGTTTTGTGAATAAACCACGCAACAAAAAGTACTGCACAATTATTAAATAAATACTATGGTTACTTTGCTGTTATCGGACGGTACGCAATGTTTAAAAAAAGATCCGGTCCGTTAGTACTTGTCATATTATCAATTGGTGGCGCTAGTGTGCCTTACCCTTTGCCTTAAACGTAGTATTAATCAAATATAATATTCTTCCTGAAAAAGCATGTAAAGACATGTAGGTACTATCAAAACAAACAAAAATGTAATTCCTGTAAATGTTGTTATATTTAAAGCGTATTTGGGTGGCTATAATTTAAAGTACAGACCTCGGTTTTATTTTTTCAATAAACACCTACCAACTTTATATGTAGGTAGCTTTGGACTCGTCTTCCTATGAGAAGAATCTTCAAGTTTTATTGAGAGTAATCACATAATCGAAACTGAGAATACCGCTTGAAAAAGATGACGTGTAGTCGTATTCTGCCAAGTCAATATGGCATTCAAAATTCAAAATAACAAATTTAAAAATATTGACGTAATTATATCATTTCTTTGATATCCTCCGCCAATTTGGAAATGCGTAGGCTGACATTCAGGGGTGTTGAATCATCGATTCATCATAGAGGTTCTTTACTGTGAAATCTAAAACTGTTATTTAAACGTTAAATACTTTTTCCTGTACGCATTCCAGTACGTGTAGTGAAAAGTTTGGTATGTTGGTGGTTTTAATTAATCTCGGAATAGTATTCCCTATTTAGACGCGGAGCCGGACTCTGTTTACTTTGTAAACTGATTCTTGAGAAAACAGAAGATTCACGGTTACCTTAAAAGGGAAATTAAAATACTGACTGCTGTGATACTTTTACCTTTAAGTATGTTACGTGCGTTAATTGGATTTTAAATTGTTATTTCTTAATAGGTTCATTTGGTGTGATTTGTATAGAGTATAAAAAAATAAAAATAATTTGGTGTAAAAATAAATTAAACCTTATTCTTATATACCAGTCTACTTAAATAATTTATAACAACTGACGTATTTTGCGCATATAGAGCAGCAGCCTTTATAAAAATACGAAAAAGTCTGCAACATACGAAACACTAAAATTCGTGGGTTCCATATTTTACAAGTGCTATTTATTTTCAGTTTGATATAAATATTTATTTTATGAGGAGCACGATGGCGCAGCGCAGTGTTTATCGCGCCCGGTCTGCGATTGCTAAGGTTATTTTCGCATAGGCCGGTCATAAGATGGGTGACCAAAAATGTATCATCTCGAGATCCTTCGTACTTCGGAAGGCACGTAAAGCCGTTGGTTAGGTTAGGTTGCATTAGCAGTCGTTAACAACCACCAATCCGCACTGGGCCCGCGTGGTGGTTTATGGCCCGTTCTCCCTATCCATTCACAGGGAAAGCTCGTGCCCTAGCAGTGGGGGACATAAAATAAGCTGATGAAAATGATGATAAATATTTAAGCATTATGAACACAAAATCTATATATTAATACGTGAAGCAAAAACTTTGTCCCCTTTTTTACGAAAATTGCGCGGACGGAGTAGTATGAAATTTCGCACACTTACAGTTTATATAGAGAAGGTTTTTTAAATTATGCATAAAAACACACTAAATCAACAAAAACAACATTACACACACTACCATGTATTTGACACACACGTCATTGTTTGTCTTTAATGCGGCCGACATCTGTCAATGCCAGTCTAAACTCACATTCTATCTTTTTTAATTTTTCATTGCTTAGGATACAATCCGTGCAGCCTTAATAAAATTACGGTCGAATTTCACTGGGCGACCACTAGTAACGATAACTATGCAAATGCAAAATAACAATGCTAGCAAATAACATAATAATGAAAACTAAGACGGTACTGTAAACAAATCGCTTCAATAGGCATCTGTGTCCGTTGGTAAATGTGTCGAGTGCGGCGGCCGCACCGCGAGCGCGGGAGCATTGTGCGCACAGGAATAGCGCGACATTTGCGCTGACCCAAATGCGCGCTAATAATCGCGGCGACAAGCCTTTATGTCATGCGTTATATTGCACTATCGCTTTAGCGTAATATTAGGGCTCTCAGCCGACAGCTGAAAAGTTAAGTTCTAAGCTATCTTGTTATGGCGAGAACTATTTTTGGGTTTGTTTATTTCATGACATTTTGCCGAGTTCAAACCTATATAAGGTTTGTTGTGATGTAAAGCTTGAGCTGGAGAGGATAATCCTACATAACCATCCCACCCGGTGATACTCGGACGACGTGGTTTCCACTGTCCAGAAAAAAAGAATATGGTCTATTGCAATATGTCTACTTCAGTCTTCTGCTCTTTTACTTCTCCTACTGAAAGAGAACAATTCTGTATGTTAATCCAATTCTTTGAATGTTCACGACATAACGTAATTTTTTTATTATATTTATTACATATGACAATGGCAATGGCAATATTATGGACTAATGCGGGCAAATCCGCAGGCGCGTCTCGATTTAAATTGTCTGTCAAGTGAAAAGTTATACAACATCGGATGCGAAAAATGAATTTGCCTTTTTGGTGGAACAAACCCATTTTATGCGCTCGTCCGCGCTTCACGTAACAATTTTACGCTATCTCCCGATTTCAGTATCAATATTAGAGAAAATCACTGTCAACCCGTAATAAATCAGAGCCGGCCGCTGGCTTGTTAAGTAATTTAAATGCCGGTTAAACCGCTTTTTTTCGGGTTATGCAACAAACACGTACTTGATAGTTTTGCTGCGAGAGTATTTATGGTGGTTGATCTAACACTAGAAATTTTAGGCTAATTCATTTGAATACAACAGCTCGTGGTGAAAGACCATGACTTCCCCACGCTGTTGGTAAGTTTTAACGACTGCATTTAATAAACCGGGAACAAAGAATTAATATGCCTTATGAACCACAGAAGAGTTATTCATCCTAGAAGTGTGCACTGCAAAAATCACTCTATTCTCAATAGTAAGCCGCTGCGCTGTCAAGCTCTTGACAGAGTTAGAAATATCTACGTCTCAGAATCGTAATAAAACAATTAAGCCGGCGCGCTTTCACAGTGCGACAAGTATATTAAATATCGTTTACGCGGATAACGAGCAAGGAAGTGTTCCGTCTGCGCGCGCGACGATCTAGCCGCGATGAAACGCGCGATACACGCCCGGCCGACAGCGGTCGCCGACGACGACGGCCGGTGAAAGCGAGAGTACGCAGGGCTGTCGCTCGCTAAATAAATAGTTTATAGTCATAGACATTATCATGTATTTTATTGCGTCATGTTGGTATGGTACATAGTTCTTACAATATTGTAAGTAGCTCCTTATTTAAAGTTCTAATGTAATAAATAACATCAGTGTTAAATGTTTTAGATTGTATGTAACAGGTATGGGATGTTGCAATTTTTTTTTATTTTCATACGTAGCACGGCAAATAACTCCATTTCACCTGATGTTAAGTGAATATGGAATCCAGAGGCGACGACAACTGGTGCAGCGTGAAAACAACGCAGCATCAGTTACCCTCACTCTGTCGGCCCACTTGTCTAACGACTGAATTTGATCATGTTAGTACTAAGAAATTAAATATTTGCTTGCTGGCTCCATACTGTCTTAGCGATCATCGTGAGATTATTCTGCTATTTAACACTTATAATTTAATTTTGTAACTAACACTATGGCAATGTTAAAAAGAACAGGACACCGACACACGACGGCAACGAAGGCAACGTTTTAAAATAGAAATAATAAATTGATCCACAAAAAAATAGTAGGCTAGCACCTAAAATGGTAAGCTAGCATCTAAATAGTAGTTTAGGTGCTAACTTAGTATTTTTGTGGGTTAGGTTAGATTAGTTTGGTGATCGATTAAATACAACCCGTTTTAAAATAGAAAAACCGAGGCTAAGGAGGATGATCGCTACGATATTGTGAAGCCATAAAGCATTTTTCAGGCAATCTTTGCCTTATCTTAAGTGCCGTTTGCCAAAATTATCTAACTAAGCCATACGAAAGTCAATTTCAACATTACATATCTGTTAAACACAATCTTAACTTTATTATCGCCTCTCGATGTACTTGTAATGCAAAATCCATTTTTATTGCTTTTCCTCTAGGCAACAATACAAAAGTGAGTTGACATAAAGTAAGACTCTTTTTTATTACAACTATTTAATGTCTGCGGTCAGTGGTTAGACCACTGCCCGCCGTTCTAAACCCAGTGATTCCGGGTATGTTTTCCAGCGGAGGGTATATGCATAATTTTTTTATTGTTGTTGGTTAAGATAGGAAGTAGGCTTTGTTTGAAGTCCGTCTGGCTAGCTTCCACCACCACGAGTCTGTCGCTAAAAAACAATGATGAAGTGTTGTTGTGTTCTGTTAAAAGTTAAGAGATGAGCTGGCTATTTCTTCAGTAGTCGAGTGTTCCAAGTGAAGGGTGCTCCTATATTCGACTTAATCATCACTTACCATCTTCACTTACCATCATCACCTACCTGCTGTCATGCCCCTTGCTCACTACCACTTCCACAAGGGAAGACCTAATGAAGGCACGTGCGCTGCTCTGCCGAATCCAAGGTTCAGAAGATATAAAGCCATTGACGTGATTAGAAGACAAACAAGGTTTCGTCAGCCCTGCCCATTCGCCGCAACGCATATGAGCGCGGTATGCGGCTCGTTATCATCACGATGTCGCCGTTACGTCACACAATTTTGACGGATCGACATGCACGACTAAATATATTACTATTCTATCCGCCGGCCGGTCGTGCGTGAGCGGCGCGGTGGACATGCCACCGGATATGCGCACTTTCCATGCGCGTTGCGTTAGGTATGGTTTGGAGAATACTTTTACTTTCGTCGTATTTCAAATTTAGAAGAATTTTTTTATTACGACAGTAATAAAATCTGTTTGGTTGAAGACAGTGTGGACTTATTTGGTGTTGTGATGTAGAAATGATCTCATTTTCTAATGCGACCACTATCATGGAAAGTTCTTATTAAGGTGTTACATTTTCTAGCAAAACACATAACTTATGTGTATATTTATTATTTGCAGTTAAACGACTAATATACTTAATATATGCGCATAAATTGCATCTTAGTAAATCTTAGTAATTCCTAGTGTTCTGTTCCTAGAAATAACCTTAAAAAACCATATCATACTTTAAACATAACACCGATACTTTTCAGAATTGGAATTAATAGAAGTGGAAGAAGTGAAAGATGGATTGGACATAGAACATGATTTAGTTCTTATAAAAGGAACTCCATTATAATAATCTTTCCTTATTAAAGAAATATAAAAATATATCGTTCGTATGTAAACCTATTTTGTGCATATACTTGCGTAAAATCAATCATATCAAAAATGACTGATGATTTTTATACGCTGATCTTGTTTGAACACCTCCATTCCAACCAGGTGTAATGAGAAATCGATAATGATCCGACGAAAACTTCGAACGGCTTATTAGCGGAAGTTACGAGCGGCGTTGTTAAGTAGTGACGTAATTAATTAGCGGATGACAGCATCGCGCACTCTGCGGTTTTTTATACCAAAAATAACCTGATTAATTCGTACAGCGAAAACCGAAGTCCCAATTCAATCGACTCCGCCTACAGTGGAGATTTTATTTCGTGTTGACACAATGAAGTGGCTTGTTTTCACGCTTTGTCATACCTTTTCCATTCTTTATTCTTGTTGCCTTCTTTTTCCTATTGGTATTAGAAGTCAGCCAGCCAGCCCGTGACCACGGCCGTTGTAACTGGGTCGAAACGTCGTGGTCGGGTATAAAGAAGGTATGATACCTCATACTAATTAGTTTGCGATAATCCCCATTTTCTGCTTCTCCCCGTTGCGTTCTTTCTTCTTCTCATGACTCCCTTACCCTTCCCGAGTGAATATCAACCGTTTAGAGGACGTTACTAATTTGTTCTGTGACTGTCTCCCTATCAAACATTCGAGTGCACATTCTTCCATGTTACTCCGTCTTTTTGGCGGGTTTAAGCGGCGATTGCACGCTTACTCATTACATACACATACCCTCATGTTCATATTATTATCTTCTTTTAACATTCATTCAATTTCTATGCCTTCTTCTTCCTCCCGCGTGATTCGAACTGTTTTCAGGACACCACCTAGGTATATAGTTCAATGATCGTCTCTCTAAGCATCATTCGCAGTGCATCCTTCCACGTTCTCGTAGTAATTTCTCCTGTTTTTTGGCGGGTTTTAAAGGCAATTGCAGCGTGCAGCGTTAGGTATGCGCGGTTATGCGCATGCGCAATGACGCGGGATTTATACGCCGCGCCCGCGGTGATCGTATCGGCCACTTCCGCCGCGCCGCCGCCGCCGCCCGGACACCTGTGTGTAGGGGCACCACGCCTGGACTCCTGTGGAAGGAAATGCTTTTGTTTGTTTGTTTTTTTTACATATACAAGAAAAATTAAAAATTTTACAAAGTTAGACAATAAAATAGTGGTTATGTGCACTGCAAATAACCATGGGTTGTGGAATTAAACATGGTTATTTTATTGGTACTTCTTATCTTTTGGCACTAAAGGGTGTTCGCTTAGCATGATGCCAGACCATTAGGACAACCTGACGCTGGTCTTCTGCACACACTTGAGAACTCAGCTGTATGCAAAAACAATGTAGCACCTGGAATATCCCTTAGCATACAGCGTGTCTCCAAGATTCTCCAGAAGTCTCCAGATTTTGTTGCAATTCCCGTAGTTGAAACATTCATGGTCGCCCTACATGCGCTTGCGCAGCGAAAGTCGCGTATTTGTCAACACGACACTTATAAGAGCCCTTAACTACTAATCGAGTAATTTATTGGTCCTCGCTTACTGGTTTAATTGATCTTTCACTTATTACATCTACTGATGAAGTGATGAAAGATTTCTTATGTAGTACAGTCAACGAATGAGGCGACAAATTATGGACCAAGTTCTCGTGATTTTGTACATTACCCTGTTTATTATAATTTAGGTTGAGCTTACTAATTTTCGATAGATAGATAGAAAAATAAAATCTTTATTTTTCTTTTTTATTTGGACACTATAGACTAACACACACATACACATACACACAAAAAATTACATTTCAGGTAATTACAAACAAATGGATTACAGAATAGAAACACCAGATTTTTTTATTTTAGTTCACGTTGACTTCGAAACAGTCGTCGTAAGATAACTGTCCTTACACTCACCAACTTACATTAGCTAGTGCAATGGGTTTTGGTGATTTTTTGACATTATATGTGGGGATTGTTATTTATAATCTAAATAACGAAATGTATTGATAATTAATGTTTTTGTTGCAGGTAAGAACATCCATTGTTATGCAGTATTGTATGTTGTAAGTTAAGTAACTCCAAATAAGGTACGAAATCTTTAACCACTAAGTATCATTTTTCATATTTATACATATTAGTACGTGAGACGTGCTTTACGATATCCACGGGAAGAGATAGAAGTATTGAGAGCCACAATTGAAAATCCTATTTCTGTATATTTTATATGATTCTGTTAATTGCGTTGCGAGAGAAATAACGTTTTCCAATTTGATCGTCTCTCAGGCTATTCACTGTTAAAAGGACATGCGAGATTATGTTCAGGCGCAGCATCGTGCAGACGCCTGGACATCAGACTATCAAAAACTGTAAAATGTCTTCAATAAATGTTCAACCATATATGCCTACCACATAAAGTTCAAAGTCTTATGAGGAAATTTGACAGTCAGTGGTATATGCAGACGTGTGTACCTCCCATCTCTCAACGCGGAATACAGTGATTTCAATTCCGTATTTATAGTTTATGATTTACAACCAATCACTGCAGTGCGCGGGATTGCATTCAATACTGAAAGCTTTGTGCTTTAAAGGTGTTAATAATCAAATGAATTATCCGTACAATAATGGCTTCCGTAGTGTTTGGCAACATTATTCTTTACACTAATTTAGTTTTTAATTAACCGTGCCAATTTGGTATCGAGGAGCTCGACGGCGCAGTGGTTAATGCGCCCGGTCTGCGAGTGCTGAGGTTAAACAACTTTCGGAAAGGGCCGGTCATCGGATGGGTGACCAAAAATGTATCATCTCGAGCTCCTCCGTGCTTCAAAAGGCACGTAAAGCCGTTGGTCCCGGCTGCATTAGCAATCGTTAACAACCACCAAGCCGCACTGGGCCCGCGTGGTGGTTTATGGCCCGTTCTCCCTATCCATCCGTAGGGAAGGCTTGTGCCCCAGCAGTGGGGACATAAAATGATGAACCGATGATCAAATACTAAAAGACTACAAAAACATGATAGTAATTCAGTAAATAAATGCTGATTTAATAAGCCAATACTGTTTGTAAAATGCAAACTGAAATCATACAGGTATATCATCTGTTACTCATCTAAGTGATTCACTTTTCTTTTAAAGCTTATTAAGAATCATTGTATATTTCACTTTTACTTTTTAAAACGTACTAAACACAATGATTTAGCGAAAAAGTATTTAACCGATAACTATGTAACTACTTAGCGAGCGGTCACTATTCGATGTCAAAAGTGAATTTACGATCGAAAACCGTTTAGAACGAACTCGTGATTGGGGCCTATACAATAGGTACTTCATTAATCACGAGCCAAAGTTTTAATTAGCTTATTATAAGAAATGATAGTAAGTTATTTATTATGTTTACAATTTAAAATAGAAATACTAAAGGCATTACTTTTTAAACGACCATTTATAAAACACGAGTTGACTCAAAGCAATCATGACATAAATATTTTTATCTCTAGTTCAAATGTCTTTAAGATGAGCCTCAAACCCTATTTGATTGAACAAAAAACATAAAATTAAATAAAGTTATAATGTAAATATCTACGTAGTAGTTGTAGAATAAAAATTAGCTAATATCTCATTATGCTAAATAAGCAGTTAAACCATTAAGGCGAAGGGTAAGGCACACTAGCGCCACCAATTGATAATTTGACAATTACTAACGGACCGGATCTTTTTTTAAACATTGCGTACCGTCCGATAACAGCAAAGCATCCATAGTATTTATTTAATAATTGTGCACTACTTTTTGTTGCGTGGTTTATTCACAAAACGGGCTATCGCATTTATTCACAAACAATGGCCACTTTTGGTGTAAGCGAATGAATACAAAAACAAACCTAAAAATAGTCCACAATTATTAAATAATAGATGTTTGCCTAGTGTCGGAAGGTTCGCAATGTTTGAAAAAAAATCCAATTTAGCAGTTATCAAATTAAATCTATTAGCGGCGCTAGTGTGCATTACCCTTCGCCTTAAATTATACTTATGTCAGGGATCAGTGATGATGATAGTTTAGTCACTAAACTATCACCTAAAAGCACTAAAACACTAAACATAAGTTTTACATAAAAAATTGTACTACTTTTTTAACTGTTGCCTGTAATGTGTCCTTACAAATAAATTTAAAAAAATACAATACGACTATTACGATCACCGGTAAACACGATTTTTACGATTAAAATGGAATCAATTTGAACGGAGCCCGCGTACGTATGGGTAACTTTTTCTGTCTATGCTCTTATCTCACTTTCGAACCTTGAGGGCCATTATAGCATGACCCCAGTGTACGATTAAGAATCGATAAGCCTGACATAATCGATTATTGTCCGGAAACGGTTATCTACATAACCACTTTCGTTTGCTTCTGTTTACATTTTTAGTGAACACTCAATCAATCACGTTCTCGATGCTAACCGCAGTGCGCCTTCGAAATAATCTAATTAGTGGCTAATGCGAGTGTCTCTCGATGTTATCAATAAAAAATAAAAAGCTATAAGTATTTAGTAGAGTAACGACCATTGTCACAACTTCCAAATATACGCCTGGTTAGCTTTTTTTTAATAGTTAATGCGGCATATGTCTCCACTTCACCTGATGTTAAGTGGAAATGGCCCAGAGTAGACTTACGAACCGATGGCATAATGACGTTCATAAAAGCTATTTGTAGTCTAAACTGAATAAATGATATTGAATTTTTGTTTTTGAATTTGAATAAAATGGAGTCCTGACGCGAAGACAACTAGTGTGCACTGTGAAAAAAATACAGCATCAGTAGCTCTCACTCTGCCCGACACGCAAGGTGCCTCTTCACGCCTCGTTTAAAGAATCCCACATCATAGGTATCACATAGGAAGGTGGGAAAAGGTGTGCCGATAGACTATTCCATATTTGGAATTTATTTTCTGCTATTTTGAAACGTCTAGAATACTGTGTATATTGACTGTGGCTTGATTATGTCATTTGGCCAGTATAGTATAGTACCTATAGTGGCCGCAATAGTGCACGTTTTGTTTCAGAATTGAGGCTTTGGTTATCAATTTCAACTGTCACTTAAGTCACTTAATTGAATAATGTGTCGCTTTCATCATTGAACTAAAAGCAAGCCGACTGTACTTCGCGTTTCACATCGCCGTACAGTTATCGCCCAAGCTCCGATAATACAGTATTGACGAATAATCGGGTCACTTTTTGTGAGATCGATAAAGGTCATTTTGTCAATGTCAATTAACGACGTGGCCGGTTAAAGTTTAAGTTAAATTAACAAGAAACGAAAGTACACTTTCTCGGCTGAAAACTTGAATACTTTAAGACAATTTAAAGTAGGTTTGTTTTGTGGCAAAAAAATTTGTTTAAGCAGACTCATTCTCAGAAGCATTTTTGAATGGACATGATTTTACTGCCAGTACAATCGTAGTAACAATTATGTACTTAATCTGTGTATTTTTTTTATCGAGACGATTGCTGCTAGATTACTTTAAAAATATATGATTTACAATTTTTTTTCAACTCATTTCCGAAATGTTATTTGCTGTTACAAATTTGATATATCCGCTACATAACTCCTCTCAAATGGACACACTATATTATTATACGTGTATAATTAAATATGGTCATGTTAACACGCCCATCAAAAAAATAAACAACACAAAAGAGTGTGCAAAGATCGAACCAATGGATAAGCCATTAAGTTCCCACGAAAGTCCGCAGATTAGAAAATAAAAGTCTCCGAGCACATCAAGCCAATAGCACTTACGATCGAAAGTGTTTGCGCACATTTTTACCTCATTTTCACATGCCCATGTCGGGCGGACCGGATCTGTATTACGCACCAGCATAGGAAAAGCTTCGGAAAGGGTGAAATTCACAACACCAAGTGGTCGGTTACAAAAAACGATTTCCATAACCCGTCAGATTTCATTTCCCTTTTCTATAAAAGGCTGATATAATTAGCTGTTGACGTGTACGGTGGAATAGAAAAGTGTTCGTTGCAAATATGGCGCATGATAGGCCTTTACATCAGGCTGTAAGTGGCTGAAGCTAGGTGTGCCAACCAGCTTGATTGATTGCTATTTCCACAATATGCTGTTATGACAGCTGTAATCATAGATTTATTTGGATTCGTGTCGGACTGGTCTTTGGTAAAAGGGCTGTCAAAGCTTTTGATTTCGTTGTTAAACGGCACAATTTGAAGACGTTTTGTAGAATTGCACGCTTAATGTTGATAGTCTAGATTGAATTCTGAACGTGATATAAAGAATAAATAGGACTGGAGTGGAACGTAAGCGTGACGGTAAGCAGTTACCGAAGATTGCGAACGTTTGTCCCATCATCGGGATTTTGGTTTACCACCGCAAGTGTCATCTTGCCTGATGGTGTGGCGATAAGGCTGAAGGTGGAAGCACTTTACCCAGATTCCTCAACCACTGTGAAAAGCTAGTCGTACTTTCGTTGCATAAGAATTAAATAAGTAGACGCCAGTGCATCACCTCTTAAAACTGACGAGGTAGAAGTTCTTTGTTTCCCTACATGCATCAAACACTTTTCAAGGAATTCCCAAACCAAGGAATGACGGCGTCTACCAATTTAATCAGCATACACCAATTTTCAAAACGACCTTTTAATATCAATGATTCCGTTTGACGTCATTGCGACTTCCTAGAAGGGTCTGTGAATTACTGTATGACGTTCTGTTGTTAAAATGAGGAATTTCGCTCTCCCGGATGTTAGATCGGCGATTGTACTAAAACCATTACCACAAAATAAGAAGAACCCAGAAGGTAAGCTAAATACATACCGCGCTCAAGCAACGCACACTTACCCCCGTATTTATAAACGAGTTAAAGCTCATACTGAAGCAAAGTAATTGCTTAAGTAAAATGTTATATTCTTTAGTAAACCGATGAAGTTGGAAACGTCAAAAGTTAGAATTCTTAGCCAAGCAATAGTCACCAATATCTTTACTCAAGCAATCTAGTTAAGTGTCTCAAAGAATTCATAGTGACAAGCTTGAGACAAGCTAGAATTAAGGTTATATTCTGTGTGACAGTTTGTGTTATGTCCAAAATAATATAAAATTGATGAATTTGATAATAACAATAATACTTTTATTTAATTGATTAAGAAAAGTTCTATTCTAATTTAAACGTTACTTGTATATAAAATGAAATTAGATCTTAGTGACATTTTTAAGAACAAAGTAATTGCTAAGTAGGTAATGGTTTGTTTATAAATGCGGGTGATAGACCCTTGCCGGACGCGGATCTCGGAACAGCTCGGTATAATCCGAGCGCAGCTGTTGTGAGATCCCGTGTCCGTCAGAGGTTGTCTCGTGTGCATTGCACGGGAGCGTTTCTAATGAAGCTTCCCTTCTGCAGTTTCCTTATATTGTGCCATTACTAACGCATTCGAAGGTAATACATCAGGTATTGGTGGCGTGTGACGGCCTTTACAAGTCACATCAATAACCTTTCATGTACTTAACAAATGTTTGAATGAAACCTTCCTGCTTCGTTCGAAGCTATTTACAAAGACGTCAACACTTGAACAGTTTCTAGTCTTTACATGCGTTTTCCTATAGAACTGTTCAATGGCTGATGTGGTTCTGTTAATATGGAAAGACTTAGCTGCTTACAAATTTCTAGTGCCTATAAAATACAAGTAATTAACTTGTATTTTATAGGCACTAGAAATTTGTCCATGCCTCCAATTGTTTTCGAGAATCTGAGTTAGTGATTGGCCCCGAAATTAAACATTTATTACGAACTAGCTGGTACCCGCGATTTCATCTGCATTTAATAATTTCGTGTAGTCTATTTCTTTATTCAAGATCCATCTCCTTCTACACCTACTTCAATTTTTATCAAAATCTTAGTTTAGGCGTGAAAAGGATTGAAAGGAAAATCTATATAAGTATAAGGAAGTAGGTACTTATATAGATCGTCGGCGTTAATTTTTTTTCTTGCACACAGTAATTCTCTATTTCCTATATTAGATTGCAGATTGGGATTAACATTGTTTATCGAATCTTAATGGACAATATTACAGAATTTACAGTTCAATGTAATCATCTCTTTAGCCTATTGCCGCCCACTGCTGAACGTAAGACTGAAAGAGCGCCAACCATCATATGTAATGTATGTAATCATATCTAATGTAATCATAACGATAATAAATCTTTATGGTCTTGTAACTAAACGTCTGTCTGTACCTACCTGCCTCTGACATTTATGAGGTGCCGGCAAACGCAAACGTTTTAATGTTAAAATTTATACGCGTTAGAAAAAAATTAAAAATTATTTCAAGAGCAAATTTTACTAGAAAAATATCAACCCGCCTCATGAAGCTCGAGTGGGAAACGAACCTACAACCTTTGGATAACTGGTCCTTTGCTCTGACCGCTTCCTGAGGCTGGTTGATTGTTCGTAGTAAAGTTGTATCTTGTAACTATATATAGCACTAGCGGTCCGCCCCGGTTTCGCACGTCTGTACCTTTATTTTTAAATATTTTTTATATAGCCTATAGCCTTCCTTAATAAATGGACTATTCAAAACAAAATAAATTTTTCAATTCGAACTATTAGTTCCGACATTTGCGCGTTCAACCAAACAATAAACAAACAAACTCTTCAGCTTTATAATATTATTTTCATTGCTGCTCCACTCCTATTAGTCATAGCGTGATGTAATATAGCCTATAGCCTTCCTCAATAAATGGACTATTCAACACAAACATAATTTTTCAATTCGAACCAGTTGTTCCTGAGATTAGCGCGTTCAACCAAACAAACAAACAAACTCTTCAGCTTTATAATATTAGTATAGATTGTGAATGCAAAATTTAAAATAATATGAATGTTTTCTTCAAAGAAAGTCAAACAAAAACTATTCCCGGCCATTGCTCGAGCGAGCCCGGAGGCGTGTGTAGTGTTAATACACTGCGCGGTAACGGGTGCGCGCCAGGCTATGATTTATGCCTTATTCAGCGCGTTTCCGGGCCGGGACGTGCGTGCGCGTGCGCAGACTAATAGCGCCGCAGCCTCCGCCCGGCTCGTGGCTGCTTCTAAAGCATTTTAGACGAATATTTATCAAATATTAGGTCCTATAATTAGCCTGTAAACAGTAAATAACATAGGTTTCGAGCATATCTTGTTGAATAACTAAAATAAAGGCCGAAATGCACCATTAATGACCACGAAATCGAAAGTTTAAACACACATAATTGTATATATATAAATAAAGTAAACATAAGATTATAACAAATTAATATCTTAATTCACACAGCCCTCATATCCTTCACAAGCAAACGTAGCAGTTGTTTTTTAAAAATCAATGCCATATTTAACATGTCACTATGGTTTAAGCAACCCAAATTGATTAAAAACAATGTAATATCTTTATATAAAGTTCTCTCTGATAAGCGGTGTCTGTAGCAAAATCAGAATTCCTTCCGATTAAAATTAAATGCAAGCCTCCGACAAGATTTCTTGAAAATCATTTCTTAGAATTTTAAGGGTCACTTAACCAGACCAGGAAAAGTGTATCGCATCGATGTACCAAATTAATGGGTACAATCGTTCTGCCCATGCCGACGTTATTTCATTAATTAACAAATTATGCAATTACATGCACCGATTGGCCGAGTGCCTTTACGCTTTTGTGGACTAGAAGTGATCCGTTTAAATCGACTCGTAGCCCGATTTAGAAGACTGATGAACGATAAAGTTTACGATGGGCAATGGATTAAAAAAGTTTACTGAAACTACCGAGAAAAAATGGCATATCACATTTTCGGTCAGTCGAACCATTTTTGTAAGGCTAGTGCAGAATAACAGAGTTCGTGGGCTTCTTGCAATCACAGACCGTTTTGTCTCCTGCTTGATGTTACCCCTCCTGTTTACAGTGTGTTTTGGTTAGAGTTAAAGAAAATTATTAAACTAGCGGCCGCCCGCAGTTTCACCCGCGTGGTTCCCGTTCCCGTAGGAATATCGGGAAAAAACCTCTCAAGAAGTCCGCCCAAAGACTTAGTAAAGCCGTGGGGCTTAAAGATGTGGATCTTTACTGAGATACTCGAGGGGTATATCATTTCTCACTTCTCATTTATATTATCATTCATCATCATACAGGAAAGAAATACGTATTGTTTATTAATGTATTACTTGTAAGAAAAATTACTTTGACACTGGCTAAATGTGCTAATCGCACAAAACCATCAACTAAAGGAAAAAAAAATTCGGATAAGGCGAATCCTCAATCACTTTCAACAGTAGAAACAACAATGCCACTAACAATATTGTTTTGGGGACTTTTTTGGTTTTGGTTTGGAAATCAGGGGACAACACAAGAAGAAGTACAGATGGCGTGCTTATCGCTAAAAAGCAATATTCGCCCCCGCGGCATAGGGAACCATATCTGTAATTAAGAGCGTGTAGCCATCAGACCAATAACAAAAGCAAAGTCAGTCAAACCACTTGGTCAAAGTGGTCATGGCAGTATCTAAGTCCACGCGAACAGTTCTTACTTAGATCTACTAGACTTGAAGTTGTTCTAGTTGACTTGTCTAACCTGACAGTTGAAATGTTCAAATAATTTTTAACGCAAATATTGTTGCGAACAAATTACAAAAACACAAATGCTGAAAAATATTTCCACGAGCAGGATTTGAACCTGCACCCTTCTGACATTCCGGGTCAGGTGCTCTTTCAATTGAGCTATCGTGGTTCTAACCAGCCCGCCGAAATTATTCAACACTTTTCACTTGGAAAGCCAAAGGCGCCCATTCAATGTCAACAACTACCGTCACTAACATCCAATTATAATATTTTTACAAATATTAAAATCAGTTAAGAAGTAAGCAAGCTATTTATAAAATGTTTAAATAATTTTTAACGCAAATATTGTTGCGAACAAATTACAAAAACACAAATGCTAAAAAAAATTCCACGAGCAGGATTTGAACCTGCACCCTTCTGACATTCCGGGTCAGGTGCTCTTCCAATTGAGCTATCGTGGTTCTAACCACCAGGAATGTCAGGATGGTGCAGGTTCAAATCCTGCTCGTGGAAATTTTTTCAGCATTCGTGTTTCTGACAGTTGAAGATATTATTATTATAATAATTATGTACTCTGGGCGCTCCTGTCACCTTCATTTTGTGGTTGCACTCACTCATTACTCGCGACCAGCTCGCATGTCTCCGACGATTAGCCCCATCTGTAATGACCCTCGTTACATCTGGGCTCTGGCTTGGAATTCGCGAAATTCACCCTAATTATGTCTGCTGTGCTCATTATATTATATACTCTGCGTTGCCGAATTCACAAAGTATTTATTTTCATAAAGTTTTTGTTTGAAAACGGTAGGTTCTTTCGCTGTTGTACAAAATGTGTCTAAGAACAATAGATTGCATTGGGCAAGTTATTAAGTTAAATTAGGTGGTTATTTGCCAATCTCCCATGTGCTGTTGTTTTTGTGGGAAGGCCTTACCCCAGTAGTGGGCGATGACAAACTGATGACGATGAATGCACTTCAATCGAATAATTTTAGCTTAGTCACAGAATAAGTTAGTTTAATTAGGTACACAGCATCTCTATCGACAGCTTCAGGGTTAAAACAGTTTAAGTAAATGCCACCTTAATGACGTGTAATTCCTCTAAAGCACATTAACTCTCGTCCATGGCGCTAATATTTTCTTACAAACTTCTGGGAAAAAATATTTATCCTCACGCAATGAGACGGAGCGCAGGATTTAATTATACAACGCACATGAAACCGGAAATTTAACTAAGAAGAAAAAGTTGTTTGTTTTTTTTATAAACTAAAAGATATTATCATCATCATCATCATCATCATCATAATCATCATCATCCTATAAACGTTCGTCTTCTGGGTTCAGGCCAACCCACATAAACGAAAGTATGGGTTGAGATCATGCCATTACCAGCTTTTCTGGCGCTTTGTGTAGCTTGTCTTTAACTTCTGCTACCTCATCATCGACATTATCACCAGCCAGGGTTCGAAATCATGAAGATAATAACATAGCTTGATAATTATCGGATTGTTGGTGGTTGTTAACGACTGCTCGAGGAGCTCGATGGCGCAGTGGATAACGCGCCCGGTCTGCGAGTGCTGAGGTTAAGCAACTTTCGCAAAGGCCGGTCATCGGATGGGTGACCAAAAATGTATCATCTCGAGCTCCTCCGTGCTTCGGAAGGCACGTAAAGCCGTTGGTCCCGGCTGCATTAGCAGTCGTTAACAACCACCAATCCGCGTGGTGGTCTATGGCCCGTTCTCCTTATTCATCCATAGGGAAGGCTCGTGCCCCAGCAGTGGGGACATAAAATGAGCTGATGATGATGATGATGAACGACTGTTTTTGCAGTCGAGACAACGGCAACGGCTGTTGAAACGGCTTAACGTCCCTTCCGAAGCACAAACTTAGCTAATAATTACAAAAATTTTAAATGTCATTATCTGACTGAGTTAAGTTATTATATTCGTTTCTGCTGTTGAAGTTTTTGATTAGCTGCGTTTCCATAATGATCCACCTTGCCGACGAGATGCAATAATTGCAGACAGATCTCATCATACTTATCTTGCGAATATTATTTTTGTTTTGTTAACAAAATTAAAATTGCACGTGTACATCAAAAACCGCTCATTGCGCGTGTATTCCCGTTGTTTTTCTCATATTACCGTGCCACGCTGAATGTCAACGAGGAATGGCGGACAACATTCAAAATACATGTCGGTAATAACCGTCAATTTAAATTCAATTATCACTGGAACTTAATATAATCTCAATTTTGCCGCACGGGACGACTGGCTGAAATAATGGCAGGCTAGTGATGTAGGTAAGTGTCGGTACTCTTCGCTATCGAATTCGGATATCTTTATTTTATCTGAATAAAAATTCGTTGGCCCTTACTGCGTAACCTGGTTTATGGACGGAGAGATACTTATGGTTTCTCAAACCGCAGTGATCCAATATTCCCCCGGAAATTTTGTAGGTACAAGCATCACGCAAGTGCGACCACCATACGTTTTTATGTTTTCCAAGGCGTCCAAGACGTAAAAGAGGAGAAAACCCGAGGGCTCTTCTTAAATGTAGGACGTCGCGTCGGCTCGGGTGGGAGAGTTCGGATACCTGATTTGAATTTTGAATTAAAAAATAGCTAAGTGATGATTATTAATCTTTAAGCCCTTCGCAAAAATACCATCCTAGAACTTTGAACATGGCACAGCTGCTTGCTTTTTTTATATATATATAAAATGAGGCAAAGATTCACATCGATGATAAGATTTGATACTGGTAGACATTGGTAGACTAACGGACAGCGTCATATGAAGTCTAGTTACATCAACTGAAGTCTTACTCGGTAAGCCGTCCAGCTACAGTTTTACTCGATTCAGAAATCAGCGAGTGTCCACATGACTATGACTTCGCACGGATCCCGCACGCCAGCGGAATGGCAATGTGATGCGTTTGTTGAACCTGCGCGCGCGCGTCGCATCGTAATCGACCTAACCATCGCTTCTTAAACGATTTGTACGACCACACTTCCCATGTCACGGCCCATCTAAACCCTACCGCTCAACTCATAAGGTAGCATTTGACGAATGTGTTACGAAGCGTTTGGTATTACGAGTATTTTTGTCGTGCTATACTGCTGGGAACGGAACGTCTTCACTCGCTCGGTGGCGTTTCCTTCGCATAATTGAATTGAGACGTTTGACGTTTCTTGATGAGTTCAAAATGTTTACAAACATTTTTGAGTGCGGCAGTAGGTAGCCTGTTTATCTCGATTCATCTGCATTGTGTAAGAAGTCCTTCCACGTACAGTGTCCGTACAATTTTGACAGATAACATATTTGAATAGATGTTTTTCTCAACAATCGCAGGGCCGGCGCCGTTTTAATGATAAGTTATTCATATTCCCATGGTAGCTGATCTTATCTATGTTAATTTTGTGTTAAACACAAGTATGGTACATCATCTTGCGTGCACTGCAATATAAATAAATTAAAGATTACGACAACCACCTTCCTGACACACAGATTAGAATATTTATTTTTTCGGAATAAATATCCTAAATAATTAATTACCATTTCTCAAATGCTCATCAATTTATTCAAATTAATATATTCCTTCAAATGCTGTCGGTGAAACATCACTACTCGCATAAGCTGTGTCCAGTCGAATATTAGGTGTTTATTGCTGGTATATCGTTAAATTCACGATTAGCCTGACAAGATAGACATTTTATAATCAACGCATGTCCACTTCCAACCTCTGAAGCATAAATTCTTATTTTCTTACATAGATACATATCGAGTCGATGTTAAATCAATTTGATATTAAAAATAAACGGCATTATGTAATCCCTGATTATATTATAGCCTTTCTCCCACATTGTAAAGCGCCTATTCATATTTGAATTTTGATATCTGAGAAGTAACGCCTACGGTGACCTTCTGGGGACCGGACAGCCGATACTAAATTAGAAATCGTAAGGCTATTCTGATACATCGATTTGACTTTACAATTGGTATCGGTTACAAGATACGTTCGATTCGGACGTATACGATTTCGAGTTGAGTTAAATGGCGGCGTTGACATCTCGCCGGCCTTGCAGGTTAATCCGCGACCCGGGGTCACGAGGATCCACGTGCGAACTGGAATCAGGAATTACGGTTAAATTTCTATTTTGTGCCGATTGTGTCTTATCGATAGAGCGCTCCGTTACTCCTCTATTGTATCGACATGTCGCGGCTATAATCGGCTCTGAATGTGCTGTGATTGTCGTTGACTTAACGTTCGGATATCTTTTTAAGTTATCGAGGACTGAATGGAGTTAAGTCGATATGTTAACCTGATTACTTGATACATTTGCACGTGATGTATGAACATAAATATTTTATATAGTTTTTGACTTTCGCGTTCCATTGCATATAAAATCTAATTGCTGAGTCGGAACCGTTTTGGGACTGTCCTATAATTTTTTTTCCACTTTTTATCTGTATGTTTGAATTGTCTTGTCCCAAATAAATTTATTTTGATTTGATTTGAAAATGTTTAACGGAGCTTAAAGCATGCACAGTCAGCCCGTGACCAGTACAACTTGACCGATGTTTTTGAGTACTTACGGCTTCTTCTCAAGAGTTATAAATAACTCTAATTCTAATATAAAGGCTATGTATAAAATACATTTAAGGCGAAGGGTAAGGCACACTAGTGCCACCAATAATTTATACTTTTGATAATTTGACAATTACTAACGTACCGGAACTTTTTTTAAACATTGCGTACCGTCCGACAACAGGAAAGCATCCATAGTATTTATTTAATAATTGTGCACTACTTTTTGTTGCGTGGTTTATTCACAAAACTGGTTATTATCGCATTTATTCACAAACAATGGCCACTGTTGGTGTTAGCGAACGAATACAAAAACAAACCTAAAAGTAGTGCACAATTATTAAATAATAGATGTTTGCGTAGTGTCGGAAAGTCCGCAATGTTTGAAAACAAATCCAGTTTAGCAGTTATCAAATTAAATCCATTAGCGGCGCTAGTGTGCCTTACCCTTCGCCTTAAGCCGCTTATGCTTTAAATCAGGTAGAGCAGAGTCTTTCGCCTATTTTTTATTATTCTAACATACTATTATTCGCATATCCGAATTTATAAAAAACATAACGTATGAAACAGATACACTTATAAGTATTTAAATTACATGAATCACAACATTGAAGAGTTTTAAAACTTATAGTCGAGTTTTACAGCAATAAATCATAATAACGCAGTAAGGAGGTAGCCTCCTAGCGACAATATCACTTAAATGTATAATGGTTTATATTCCCTGCGTCTATTTATAAATCGACCGGACCTGTTAACTAGAGGTGAGAAGGGCTCTTAAATCAAAACGACTGTATTTTTTAACGGGGAATTTATCAAAGGTAATTTTTCAAGTGGCTGCTGTAATTTTAAAACTGTCACACGGCTCCTTTGCGATTCCTACTGTCATTAACATCTCGCAAATGGCTTTTTGCTTGTGGCCGCCCGTCCCCGTAATGTTATGCATTAAAGTTGATATTATTTCAGCGAATTGTCGTGATTATTAAAAACCACCGTTTGCGATTGAAAAATCCAGACGTGGCTGCATCGGCTACTTTTGAATTGAATTTAATAAATTTACTTTTAGGTTTGTTATTGTTATTTTCGTTCTCGATAATGTTGGAATGTTTCAAGTTTGTGCTACTAGATTTTTGTCTGCCTCTTAATAAAGTGGCTTTTCGAGAAAAAGTCTAGTAATTATACTTTAATTTGGTTTCCTGTTTTATTTAAGTAGCTGGCGCTATTATTTTTCTTTATCTCTCTGAAGGTTATCTCGGCTACTTGTAATTGCTATACGGTACGGAGTTATCAAGCGTTTGATCTCTCGTGCGGTGCGTCGCATTTAAAGCTAATTAATACACACGGGCCAATATCAAATTTAAAATGGGTTGTATTTAATCGATCACCAAACTAACCTAACCTAACCCACAAAAATACAAAGTAAGCACCTAAAAATACAAAGTTAGCACCTAAACTACTATTTAGATGCTAACTTACCATTTTAGGTGCTAGCCTACTATTTTTTTTGTGGATCAATTTAATTTTTCTCATTTAAAATGAATATGAAATCAGTAACAGTTACTTGCATTGGAAAGTGATGAATTTTATTGCTGGTGATTGATATAAAGAGCAATATATTATAATTATTATTATTGCAGAGCCCACTGCAGTGCAAATGCCTAAATAAGAGAGAAAGAGAGTGAGAGAGAGACAGAAGATAATACATACATAGTACCGATTCGGTGACTAGGCAGTAAGGACCTTATGTTATTTTAACCTTTGATATACGCGAGCGCTGATCAGCGCCGCCATACAATTAAAATTCTATTGTGTCTGTATTCACGGTAGACGACGGATTAATCTACCATTAAAATAACATAATAGAAAAAAACAAACATCACCAAATTCATAAAGTTCGGTAACGCTGTAAAAGCCATCTGCGGCCAACAGCTAACTCAAAATAAAGCAGAACTCCGTTAATATGTCTTTTCTAGTCAGTTGGTACATAGTCGTGTCTGTGCGCAAGGTATAAGGCCGTCGACCCAAGCATGACCTTATGGGGTATATCAGCGATCTGCTGCGAGCAATTAAATGATAATTTGTGTAAGGATCGCCGAAGTGAGTCAGAAACATCAACACGACGTACACCTCACATGAATAGTGATGTTATTATTGTGTACAACTACGCTACCAAAGCCATAGTAACAGCCGCTACTGTATAAACTAAAACTGCCGAAACTACCGGCCTCCGAAACTGCCATCACTGAAACTACAGCATACGCAAAAATAATAATAAAAAAATTAAAAAACACGATTGCCATGACAATAAAGGCAAAAAAAAAAGAACTAAAAGTCAAAAAACAAGATGTCATGTATTTATTATCTGTATTTATAAAAGTGAAATGTCACTCATTCACTCACTGACTAATATAAAAAATCAAAACTGCTTGATTACTAAAACTGAAATTTTCATCGCAGTCGGGGAGGGGGGACCGCTGTGCGGAATACTTTCTTTTTTATAAGGTTTTTTGTCATGGCAGTCATGTTTTTTAATTTTTTTAATTATTTATTTTTATTTTGTACCTTTTAGTGATAAGTTTAATTTTAATAAAATATGTCTAGCATGACAATAACAATAATCATATATATTAGTAATTTAATTTGTAAGCATTTTTATAAAAGAAGAAACAAAAATTAACCACTACAGCTATCATGCTAAACATCAAGTTCTAGTCGCTAACTTCAATAATGACGAATTTTCATCATACAAAATGTCATCCCCTATTTTACCCACATAGGGGTTGAATTTCCAAATTTTTACTAGCCTATGTTAGTCGGAACGATGCAAGGATTGTAACGATACCTCATATATCTAAGTCGGTTCAGGCGTTTGGAGTTATGGTGGAATAAACAAACATCACATACATTGTATACATACATGAACCTGAAAACATAACACTCCTTTTTTTGGCAGTTGTGTAAAAACTGTACTGCGTCGGGTATAAAAAAAGTATGATCATCATTATCATCATCGGCTCATTTTATGTCCCCACTGCTGGGCCACGAGCCTTCCCTATGGATGGATACGCGGCCCCAGTGTGGTGGTTGTTAACGACTGCTAATGCAGCCGGGACCAACGGTTTAACTTGCGTTCCGAAGCACGGAGAAGTTTGGGGTGATACAGTTTTTGTCACCCATCCGATGACCTTAGCTTCAGAGGTCGAGGTACTTTACTAATTTACCTTTAGTAATTAGTTTGCGATAATCCCCGTTTAAGTTATGCGTATAATCTATACTATTTTTATAAAGCTGTAGAGTTTGTGTGTTTGTTTGTTTGGTTGAACGCGCTAATCTCAGGAACTACTGGTTCGAATTGAAAAAATATTTTTGTGTTGAATAGTCCATTTATTGAGAAAGGACAACCGGTCGGATGGAGAGAGCTAATAAACTGTAAGATCAGAGGTGAAACTATTAAAACATACTAGAATAATCTGTATTTTATAAATGAAGCAAAATAATAATAATAATGATAAATATATAATGATAATGATAATAATGATAAATATATAGATAAACACCATAATTATATATAAATAAACCTACTTAAACATAATAGTAGTCTCAGGTAGGAAAGCAGCGGATATGGCAGTTTGCAGGAGGGCAGGGTCTCACTTGACAAACTTATTAAATACACCAATTTGACGCCAGTAGGTGCCTGTGAAAGCTGATCTATACTAATATTATAAAGAGGAAACCTTTGTATTTTTGTATGTATGTATGTTTGCAACGAATAAACTCAAAAACTACTGGACCGATTAAAAAAATTCTTTCACCATTAGAATGCTACATTAGCGCTGAGTAACATAGGCTATATTAAAAAAAATGTTTAAAAATAAAAGTACATCCGTGCGAAGCCGGGGCGGGCCGCTAGTGTTGAATAAATTTAACTTTGACTTTACACACAACACTTTTTTTAAAAATCACAATGGAATTACTCGTAGTAACCAACCACAAGTTTTGTAGAAAGATCTATAAAATTGATTGTTTTGTAGTAAAGTTAATGATTTAACAAAGATTTATTTCATTTAGTAACCGAATGCCGTTCTGCATCCGGCTCCCTTTATCCGGTAACGGTGCTTCACCATCACGGCGTGTCATCAGATGGGTGATCGGGGCCCATTGTTCGAACTGTTGGGCGGACTAATTTAATCTGACTATCTAGCCCATTGTGGTCGCGTAGTTTCACAGGAACCATGCTATTCTGTGTTGTATAATGAAATACCGACAATTCTGTTAGCGACCCTATTTACTGTATATTTGTTTAGTATCTAACACAGTATTGTTACCGCTAACCAGCTAATTAGCCTTATACTTTTCAAATTTATTTTCCATTTCGTTGTTATTTACTTATTTGAAAAAGTGTAATGCAAAATTTTATATTATAACATTAAAGATTTTCGGATATTGATCGTGCAAGTTAAGCAACTTGTTTAATGTCCGGTCATCGGATTGGTGACCGAATAAAATATCTCTAGCTGACTCCGTGCTTAACTGTGCTAAGGTGTAAGCCGTTGTTGTCGTAAGATTGCAGTCGCTATAGGTGGGTTATAGCCAGTATATGGCCAGCGTCGAGGGTTGGAATTCCATCTTCTCATTGTCCATGTGGGAAAACCATTTGGTACTTACTGATGAAGAGATGCTAGAATTAAAATCACTACAAATCTGATTGGGATCTGAACACATCAGCTTTAACCAGTACCAGCAGTTCACACTACGTATTCCGTATTCGTTCATTGTAAGGTATAGGAACGGGTGCCAAACAATCACACGCGGCGCGCAAAAATACCCCTACCATGAGTCAAACACACATGCTTTTATTTTAAATTACTTTGTATAGATGATACGGCACACCAGCCCCCCTAGACAAGTGGCATAACGCTAATAGAATATAAATGAAATAGAATGATTATTGTACAAGATTGACATAAGTCAACGATACGTATAAATTACGTTTATGTCAATTCCATACAATAATCATTCCATTTCATTTCTATTCTATTAGCGTTATGCCACTTGTCTAGAGGGGCTGGTGGTACACAGTTGTCCTTACTTGTATTATTATTATTCCTTAAATGTGAGCGTACGCGGAGGTTCCTCAGTAACTGTTCATTACGCGATTATTTTGGTTCAAATGTTCCTTGCCGATGGCGAGTTGTGGTAGAAAGTGACCTCGGACTCTTATGGTAATAATTATGCACATTGGTAGTCAAACGTGTGATGGGTCACTTAGACGTTACATTCAAGCTCTGTACAGATAGGAGATAGGGAGCATATAGGAGCTTAATCTTCAGACGATCTATTACTTTCCAAAGGACTTAGTGGTCTTACTATGCTTTTAAAATGTCGCCATGTGTTAAGCAAACTGGAATGAAATGTAAAATGACAAGGGTTAACTTGCAGTATCATGATTTATTTATGTAAGTATTTATTTATTTATAACATAAATAAAATAAATAAATAAATGTTTCCCACACTCACACCAATTATCTAGCTCCAAGAAAAGTTTCCTTAAGAAACTCGTTATATGGTTAACTAGACAACGGATAAACATACTTAATATACTTAAATATATACTTATTATACTCGTACATAGGAAACACCCAGACCCGAAACAATATAGAAAAACAGGTATTTCTAAATTGATCCGACCGGGGATCGAACCCGGGACCTCAGAGATAGCGTCACCATGAAAACCGGTGTGCAAGCCACTCGACCAAGGAGGTCGTCGTCCTACATTACATACACAATATTATAACAGGATATATTCCAATACTATAAAGTGGTACCTTGCTACATAACAGAATTATTTTATGGAGTCAAAAAAAAGACGAACTTTGTCGCTAGCGAGTTTTGTAAACCCGTGGTAGGGCCGCAGAGGGCACTGGTCGTGTCGTCCGTCTGTTTGCGTGCGATTGCTATTAGATAACATCGACCAGCAGGACTATGCCAGCTTATGATTTATTAGCGCTGTGTAGACGACTTTCGAATGTTAAATTGAATTACTTATGATTGAGGGACTTGGTTAAAATATTTTGCATTGGTGACTTTGGTTCTATCCTTTCATCTGCGGAATCAAAGTTAGTTTTTCGTGCCTACAAAAGAACTCTATAAATAGCAAATTCTTCATGTAATTCTTAAACAATTCCAAGAATCTGGCAGGCATTAAAATAGTGAGTGCGATTAGAAAACTTTGTTATTGAAGAATTTTATATGGTATTGAAAAAGTCTACTACAAGCTAGTAGGGAGCGCTTGCCCTTCATCTTACCTGATGGTAAATGACGATAAGGATGAAACTAGAAACCGAGAGTCCTGGGTTACTGACAAACTCGCACATTGTCCTGACAACAGACTAAATGAAATTCTAGCTGACGGAATCAGCACTACGAGCAATTACACTGAGCTCAATGAATCCACCTTGCTCGGAATTGAATCCGGAGCTCCTGGTCTGATACAACCACTAGTCCAGGCGGTTGAAAGCCTCACAGATGGCCACATATTACGAGCTCGGTGAGCAGATAACCTACAACCTGCATTGTGTGACGGGCGGCCATCAGCGAACGTAATCGATGCCGGCCGCCGACCGACGGCTCTTTCTATTGTCTTACTTATCTTCGTCTGTTTTGTATCTATCATTCTTAATGCCATTGCCATTTAGTTGTGTTGCTTTTACTTTTTAATTTCGTAATAATCGTATGTGCAAACATTAAGCCGTAATGATGACAATCGCGAACGTCGAAATGTAAATGTTGAATTAGCAGTCAATAAATAAAGGTTTTTACAAATCTGACAATTATTCACTTTTAATGTTTTAACCAAATAGAATTTAACGCGATTTGCAATATCTTTTGACTATTTTACGAAAATTGGTGAAATTGATAAAAAAACCAAGGAAATTTGAAAATGATAGTTCATTTTCAGGTAGGTTTGTTGTTTAATAGGTTCCTCTGTTTTCCAAATCATCTTTACAGTCCCTGAACATTTGAAGACGATTCAGTCGACATATTTAAGGAAAACGAGCATACGAGCAGAAGGGCGCATCGGTTATGTTAAAATTTTAAATGCTTTTCGACTTCAATAAACTTTCGTAACACATAGCTGTTAACATTAGACACGCGGTAATTCCTTATGTACACAAACAAATGAAAAGTGCGCAAATATCCATAAAGGCAGCCAGCAAAACAGTCGAAACCGCAGAGGGTAATGGTTGCGTTGCGCGCGTGCGGTGCGCGTGCGCTGCGCGTGACGTAACGCCGCGATGCGCGACGCCAATTATTTTTGGCGCTGCGCTAGCGGTCGACGACCGGCGCGCAGTGAAAGTCGCCCGAGGCGCCATGCCGGCTGCGTCAGCGCACCCTTTGGGACTATTTTTTTACGGCTACGTCATACTTTTTGGACGTTGTTGCTTACTTGGAGGTTAGCTAAGCTTTGGAAATAAGGCATCAAAAAAGTTTCGTTATGTAAATTTTACATAAGTTGGAGAAATGTTCACTTTTTACTTGACGTTTACTTGCTTGTATTTGGGGTATGTTCCGATGCTCCACTGTCCAGTGCTCTTACTGGAGAGAAATTTGTTCCGTTATGGGCTGACAGTATACTGCCGCAGTATCCTAAGGAAATATATGACGTCATAAATCGTCGCCAATTTTCTACTGTAAGCACTGGCATTTTCGAGGTAAGGTGCTCTCAGTGCTTTGATCACGTGATCAACAGCGTCCAGAAATGATGACATGGATGACAGTACACTGGACTGCGTTCCGTTTTAAACAGTAACCAGTATAGCTAACTATAAAGGAACGGCTTCGCAGTATACTAAATTGACGTCACACCTTACAGTGCTCGCTGTGCATATCGGAACATACCCTTGATGCCTGCTTGAATGTCGAATTGCTTGTCATCGGTCACACATAATTATCATCACATAATGATTCTATTTTATATATATGTATATATTATTTAAAATAATTAAGAAACATTTGCAATTCATATCGCACATAAGAAACTATTGTAAATAATGACGCGACAAATATGATTATAAAGAAAATGAATTACGTGGTAGAGTTAGGCCCATTAGTCTGCAATGTACTCATAAACTAATTATTATTTCGACGCCCATAGAATTGTAGTTTTAAAAGAGAAGTTACATTGTTATGGGAATAAAATTAATAAACTATTGCATAAACACAATTAAAGCTATTATTTCATTAACAAAGCCAACGTAATCTCATTTGACCTGGAATGAAGCGGCCGTGTCGATATTGCGAAATGCGTTTAAACACATAATAAAACAACTATTCCCACAGAAGACAGGAAACTTTCTATTTCAAAACAGAATAACATCACTTCGTACAATTAAAAGTGTAAATTTGTAGTTCCATTGTTTAATTGCACGAGCCGACAACTGTATTGGAAATGTTATTACTGAGAACAATGTCTTTTGTGATTAAAAAGCTTTTGAATGTTTCATTAAGTTGCGTAAAACATTTAATACCATCTTTTGGTTTTGTAATAGCTTTCTGTTTCGAGTTACCTGGCGGAAACGGCGCTCTTCAACACGTTCAAACCATTTCTGGAGTCTATTTCATCGTTTGATTCGATTAAGTAATCATAGATATGCGCGTAGTTCTGGCTTGAGTATGTAATTGATTGACATTTATGTTTATTAGTGCTGTTTCCGTATAATAAACCACTTCCATTGCATATAATATTGCGGTCATTGATTTAATTCTTGAGTATCCACGAGTATATTACGTTTGTGTTTATTGTTTTTCTTTATTTTATAATGAAGTTGTAACTTACAAAGTGTTGTTTTCAGCTTTCTTTAACTTCATTCTTGATATAGAACTATACTATATTGACCAAAATTATCAAAGGCATGAAAATATTCTAGTTACAGAAACTACACTATCCCTAAGTTATTTGGGCTTTACAATATCCCCCACGCGATAAGACTTTATAGTCGACCGAATTTGGACCAGAAGCTAGTGTTAAATATATTCCTATAGTAACATCTAAATCCTTTAAACACCAAAAAGAACTAAACGCTAAAGAATGAGAGTAGGAATCGAGGAAGCAACCTTTGACATTCTGAGGGCGTGGAAACCAAGGGAACCAGGCGATGGTTGCGTCATTTGGGAGTCAGGCGCATCCAACCAAATGCCAGGTCATGCGTGCCTTCCGCCCTACGCTGCGCCGGCGCCGCCTGTGAACGTGGCATTACCGTCATCAGGCCGCTGTAATTCTGCAAATGGGTTAGGAGAAAGATAAAAATTGGAGAAAAGTATTTATGACCATTCTCATGGATCATCAACACTCAATTTGTTATCGCTTTAAACATCCCACTAAGCTCATCAGGCCTACCCACATGAATAATATCAAATAGAGAGAGGGCCATGACCTACCACATTGCCCTAATATGGTGGCACTAATAGTTTAACGTGCTTTCTGTAGAACGAAAAAGCTCGATATATTTTAATTTGGCCATTCCAGTGAAATTCAACTTATCAAGTCGTTAAGTTGGGACCGCACAAGGCCATACAAGCACAAGTCCGCAGATAACTGTATGTTCCCAAAACACAATTGGAGAAATGTGTAGGAAACAATACGATTAAATTTTGTAAACACATAAAAATTGCGCTACAAAACTTAAACTTGCGATATTAAGAAACCTTTCTAACCAAATTGTTTCCTGGAGATGGAGAAACACTGAATTTGATGTTTCACAACTTATTTATTATAGTTCGTTGTGAGTCACAGTTTCTGAGATATGCAACTGTACAGTCGAAGCTCAGTGGTATTGTATTCCTAGTAACGGCAGCGAATATCTGTAATTTCAAAACACTTTCGCTATTTATCTTGTTGCATGACTTTTTTGTTTGTCTGCAGCGTAATATATCACTTGCACTACTGCTCTTACTACTTCATAACTTGAGATTTAGAAGTCATCTTAATTTCAGCCTTAAAACTCTCTCTATTCTACAGAGGGAATCGTTGACGCATCTATTTTGAGCTTGAAATGTAAGTAAGTTGAGGCACAGTAAGTAAGTTGATCTCGGTTGCTGTTGTAAGTATTTACAGTGCCTGTGCCTCAGGCACAGACACTGTAAATACATACTGTAGACATAGGCAGGGTTGTTTGTAGGTTGATGATGATGATGATTCTAAAATAATTGATTGTATGTTTTGACTTTTATTGTACAGCATCAACAAATACACGTAAACCATTATCGATACATTCAGAAGAACGAACGGCACTGTTCAGTGTTACGGTTTCTAATCCTGATACATGTTCAAAATGCAAATAAGCCAATACTATCAATTTGCCTAATTTATTAGGTGTCATAACGCATTTCACTTATCGCCAACCGAAAGAATTACCATGACAAATGGTCTTAACCGATTGCACACTCACGCGCACGTCAAAACAAGACAACGATACAGCATCACAATAGGTGCGAGAGGGACGCAAGGAGAGGTGAAATAAATTCAAATTAAGAATAGTATCGGAATCGATCTTGATTTGTCGAGCGCTGACATGTGATCAGTTCAAACGGTCGGCCACAATGGCGGGAGTGGTCATGGGAAAGTTTCAATGTCGTATACGATAATCGTTATTGAAAACGCGTGACATTGAAAAATACGCGCCCGCAGATTCGTGGGCCAAAACAATAGGTGCGATTAGCGATTAGCGCAGTAGAGACGGACGTGTGCTTGCATTGTAAATCTTATGTACAGCTTATGAAGGGAGATTTTTCGCTAGCGTCGGCTGCTGATCTGCCGTATGCTGTGGAGATATAGTTTAATTTAATATTGACCTTTGGGTTTATCGATAAATCCATAGCTTGGCTATTAGCGAAACAAACCTACAATGCAAACAGTATATTGCATATGGGCTGTATGTATTCTGTTGAGCTGTCATATGAAGCATGACATAGTCGAACAAAAAGACCGATCACGATATCAATGCCTTCGTCGTCGTCTCTGTCCCCATATTTCCAAAATATCCTTACAAAGTTATATAATACAAAAAGGACTTTCTCCAATTTCTCCCTATCCACCACCATATCACCAGCTCATTAGCAACCGAGAGCTGTCTCGCTCCAGCAAACACTTTCACTGGCGGTTGGAAAGGGACGGCGCGTGCACAGTTAACTAATGTTATCTATCACAGATCGGTATTCGGCCGGCTCCGTTATCAGTCGGCATTTGCGTTTTGGACGTTTAGTTTGCTATAGACGGCGGAAACCATGGGAATGGTGTCTGATTCTTACTAGTCATGGTAGATTTTGATGTAGCTAGCGATGGAGTGGTCAATGCGAAAATGTGGGGTGGTAGTGGACTTGTAGCTACTGACAGTAAATCACTATCATCATAGTCATCAGACTAAATGCAATTGATAGGAGTAAACCTATTAGAGTAGCTGTAGGTGCAGATTAAAAATAATGTAACTGGGGACGTTATTCGTAACTTAATATTAAATTATCACAAAAGGCAGCAGTGGACCGTGTTAATTAAGCAAATGTTACGCATTCTATAAATGAACTGTTTTTTATTTTGAGTGATTTAACGTCAGCATTGACCTCTAAGCCAGAAGGTCTAAATGAAAAAACCTTGACAATCAACAACTCGACACAAAACATCTCTAAACTGATCGTTTACAATAATGTTTAAATTACAAGCCACTCCACGTTTATGTCTGTCTGTCTGTCAAGCTAATGAACATCAAAATATATGGGAAATATAAGGAATCAAATTACGGTTAGGTCTCACGGAACACGCCAGTAAAAAACATGCAAACAAAATTAAAAGCAAGTATGGTACTATATGACGGTGTTGCATAGTGAATGATAGATGACGCTTAATTACGTCTAAAAGGACACCTATTACAACGCAATACGGTTTATGTCAAAAAGAACAGGTGAAACATTGTGCGCTGACGATCGTACGAAGCAGTTGCGTGTGCGCCGCGCACTAGGAATCAATTTCATGCGTGCTTATTAGAAACGGTTAGAATATTTACGTTGCGTAATCTATAATTTCTATCGCCACCATTTCAATTCTGCGACTCATTATTTTTACTTTTACATTGGTAGTAGTTGAAATAACCTCAAGTTCATTGCGAACCGTCAGTCTCCTAATGTTGAGTAAAGCCTTATTCTACCTCTTGTACTTCCGCCGATCTTTTTGCAAATGGTAGCTGTCTCTATCCAGGTTATAACACCGTCACCGTCTTATTCATGGTCGCGAGCTTATGTTCACCCATCGAGAATATGTTCTCTAAATGCTAATAATATGCAATATTAATTAATTTCTCAACCTTATCCAACACCGTACAACTGGTAGGTTCAACTCTCAGGATCGTCAGTGTGTTAAGGATTTCGGTGATTAAGCTCGGTTGGATGCACTCCTTTGCCTAGAAGAAGATACTGTTCCACTGCTAGACAAAGGAGTCCATCACACAAAATTATGGGTGATGGTCTAACCACCGTGTGCTATTTACTATTCAGTAAATAAATGGAAAATATAAATATATCAATCTTTATCACGGAGAATAAATATTTGAACTATATTGCCAAATGGTATGGTTAATAACAATCTAGTTTAAATAAACAGAATTTAGTTGTTTTTACAGGAATAGCTTTTCACAATACAAATGTATTTACTCGTTAATTTTTTGTTGGTTGTAATAAATAATGTGATTTATTATTTTTCACAGGTAATTTCATCCAGGATACCGTCTGCTATGTAGCGTAAGTAGCATAGGAGGAGCTCGATGGGGCAGTGGTAAACGCGCCCGGTCTGCGAGTGCTGAGGTGAAGCAACTTTCGCTAAGGCCGGTCATTGGATGGGTGACCAAAAATGTATCATCTCGAACTCCTCCGTGCTTCGGAAGGCACGTAAAGCTGTTGGTTAACTACCACCAATCCGCACTGGGCCCGCGTGGTGGTTTACGGCCCGCTTTCCCTATCCATCCGTAGGGAAGGCTCTTGCCCCAGCAGTGGGGACATAAAATGAGCTGATGATGATGATGATGATGAAGTAGCATAGAAACTCACTCACTCACTCACTCACTCACTCAGCATAGAAATTCTAGTAATATTTCTTCAGTTTCACCTTTTCACAAGTACGACAATGTCAAATACGGTACGTTCGTTCGTTATTTTTTTTTAAAGTTAAGCTCACTCAGTTCAGTCAAAGCATATTATTTATTACTTCAGAGTTTATTTTACTTTTTGGTTAACTGATCTTTTTTTTCTGTTTTACGGCGCTGGAATCAAATTGTTAGACTAGACTTCGTTGAGTTATTCGTTCGGAAATAGTCAACCCCAATTTTCTCCAATGTTGAAATTCCTTCCCCAAAAATTTCCCCTAAAATATTATTTCCCCAAAATTTCTCCAAAGCCAATATTTTTCCCCAAAATGGGAAAAAAAACCCACAACCTTTAACGCTGTCTTGAAGTGAAATAAAATTTACTTCATTGCCTAGATTTTAAGATTTCCATACAGACCACTATAAATTCGTTGGTGGGAAAGAAAAAGAAAGAAAAAGAACTAGGAATTTAAATGGCGCTGGCAGAAAACCGCTGTCTCCTATGACTGCACCCGTACCCTAAATCGTAAAACAAGAGTGTTGAGATTTCTCCATAATTTTGTGAGCGCTTCCGAATGGGAACAGTAAAATAACTGCGCGTCCGTTTGTTTGTACAGATACTTCTTGTTTATTGCAAGCTCTGTTTGAGAAATGGGAAATTGAATCCCATTTCGCCGGTTCGTTATTAGTTTATTGAATATTGACTGCTATTCGAGCGTCGGCCTTTGTGTTGTGCTCAATAATTTATTTTATTTACTGTTGCCTTAGTGGGTGCGGAATATTATTGTGTATTGCGAAAACTATCAAATAAACTAGAATAGGCCGAGGCAATGGAATAACTGAGATCGTTCGCAGTCCACGCACACACGCAGAAACGTACAACTACTTGAACAAACTATGCATGGAAAAATACTGATGTATTTTATTACCGACTTTTTGCTGCTTTAGTTTTTGCTGTCAACTCCCCAACGGCATTATCAGTTGTTTGTGGGAGGCGAGAACAACATAGTCGTTTGTATTACCATTTATGATTTAAGTAAACTAAGTGGTTAGATATGGTTATTAGATGTCTGATGGGGTTGAAAGTATCACCACGTTCAACATTTATTAAATATTTGATAATAGCAGCTTTACCTTTTTAGATGTGACCCGTATGTGTAGAGAGACTAGGGAACTTCTTCCAACTTCTGTGAATACACCAATTAGCTGGCAGTATAGATCCAACTAATGTAGATTGTCCATAAAATAAAGTTTGGTCTGTCCAGCCAGATTGTATCCGTCTCTTGTCACTGTTTACTTCTTTGGTCTTCCTTGTTCTTTGAATCTTAACGTAGTCGATGATGTTTTGTCGCGTGTACGATCAAGTGTGTGTGATCAAGTTTTAAAATATGAAATCGGTATGAAAATGTCAAAACTTTTTAAACGCATATCGAAAAACCTTCGAGTACCTACTAGTGCCTTTAGACTTTGACTGTAATTATATAGAAAATACCGACTTACACTATCGAAATCTAATTTTGAAATCTAGTAAACATCATTTACTTTTGCTGTTGACTGTACAGAGTGCCCAGTGTGAGTATTTTTACTCTACTACTACTACGTATTCATTCGATTACGTTTACGAAAACGAAAATTTGTAAAGCGAAATGTTAACTATTCTCGTATGTCGCCAGGAGGCGCTGCTTAAATTTCAATCTAATATTCATTTGATTAAGTTTACGAAAACGAAAATTTGTATGGCGAAATGTTAACTATTCTCGTATGTCGCCAAGAGGTGCTGCTTAAATTTCAAACTAATTTTCGCTTTCTTTAACGTTGACATTCGGTCAAATGAAACAAACTAAGCAAGCACAACGGTTGCTATCGATTAGTCACGGTGTTGGCTTGAATTATTTTCACAATCTGGAGTTGCGTGTGTTCATAACACTGTTGTATGCCTAATTCAATATTAATAATCGTAATCGCTGAAATCGACGTTGCCAACGTAACATTTCCTTATTTGAGTAAAAAAAGTTGTTTAAAATTTAATTAGTTTTGTTTTTATAGTGGGTTGTGGCATTTAAATAAGGATCGATAGAAACAGTACAAATTTATATGCACTTCCGCACTTAAGAGCTTAAGCTTAAGGCGCACTTAAGTGCACCTTAAAGAATTTAAGTACACCTTAAACTTGGTGCGCCTCTGTTAAAGACGCGCATAAAACCTTTATCACATTTAGATCAACATTAAGGGCGCTATAACTTGATTTTAATTAGAAAAGGCAGTCTTTAAGAGTGAGTGCCATCAATCGATCAGACATTAATCCACGATGAGAACTAATTAAATTTGGCGTCGAATAAATACTTTTTTTATTATACTTATTATATGGCATACAGAATTAAAAAATAAATTTAGTGTATGTTTTTTTGCCTAGGTGATGTATATCACGTCGGGGTCACCACTTTGCCTAGTTGGTGTATGTTCGACGAAGAGTTCGTAGTGTTAAGTTATGAATAATAGAATTAAAAGTCAGAAGTATAAATTGATATATTTTGTGAACTGCACAAGTCAAGGGTTGTCAAAGGAGTGGGTTAGAAATATATATGAAGATTAAATATTTCATCGTTACCATATTCGTAGTTAGTACATAGAACAAAGAAAAGATGATGCAATCATAGATGTCCTAGATAATTGGGACAAATACAAAATCATGATTAATACATGGATTGGCACATTTTGTTTTATTTTATTTAGTCTTTTTTTTATATAATAGAAATAATTAATTCTAAATCATCCTAAAATTGAATTTGGAAGAATTTGGAGAATTTAAAATTGAATTGAATTAAATTATATATGTATACTAAGTTTCAGAGGAAATTATATATTCCGAAACCATACTTTTTAAATTATCGAACACATTACTGGCTAGAGTCGTTCAGTGTTTCGTCCCACGGCTCATTCGATCCAATGGGACGAAACACAGAATTAAAAAAAATATAATGATATAGGTATCTAATATTACTAATATTAAACGTATGTGACACATACCTATATGTATGTTATGTGTTACTAACTCGTTGTGTACTCTTGATCAATAGTTTATCAATGCTCACTTGCGCCTTACCTAAATACTTACATTTGGCTAAAGGATTTTAAATAAAGGATTATCTCTAAGAAATACAAACAAATCAATAGCGTTTCTTTTTACGACTCATTTTATATGACATTCGGACATGTCGTTTGAGTGTCCAGCTAAACTTTATCGAGTCCTTTTACGATGATGTCTCGTCGATGCAGTGTCCGATTACAAAATAATCGAATACTCCATCGAATTGTGAATCTATTTTAAGAACAAATATATTTGCAGAAATAAATTCTGACCTCACAAGTATTCTGAATGGACACATAAATGCAATATGCTGATATTATACTCTTCTTTCTTGGCTTTTTAAAGGAAATATTGAAGCTCAAAAAATAGCAACATTACCATCGACATACTAAGTGACTTGATATTCGATCTAATCTTTAAAAAACTGTAAGTATACATAATGGTAAATTTACTTAGTGTCACAGTCTTTGTTGATAACTGAACACTGGATTTAGGGGAGAACTGGAAATGGGAGAATCCTACGACATATACCCTTTCTTTAAGTATACATAATGGTAAATTTACTAAGTGTCACAGACTTCATTGATAACTGAACACTCGAGTTAGGGGAGAACTGGAAATGGGAGAATCCTACGACATATACCCTTTCTTTAAGTATACATAATGGTAAATTTACTAAGTGTCACAGACTTCATTGATAACTGAACACTGGAGTTAGGGGAGAACTGGAAATGGGAGAATCCTACGACATATACCCTTTCTTCTAGTCACATACTCAACTAAAATTATTGTATATTTACTCGTATATCACCAAATTACCATATTGCTCATGTATGAGCTAATTGGTATAATCTTTGGTACAATATTCAAGGTATTTGTAATAGTTTATATGACTATTATTAACGGGGTTATTCTAATAAATGTTCATGACAGTTAAAGTAATATAATTTATATAAATAAACTAGCGGCCCGCTCGTGACGGCTTATTCCCGCCCGCTCCAAGATACTTCGTCCGCTTGAGTACCGGGTCCAATTCTATGCATGTATTATAAATATAAACCTTCCTGTTGAATCACTCTATCTATTAAAAAAATCGCATCAAAATCCGTTGCGTAGTTTTAAAGATTTAATACAAACATACATAGGGACAGACAGCAGGAAGCGTCTTTGTTTTATACTATGTAGTGATAACAAAGACACCATATATTTAATATATTAAACATTATTATTATGTAGATGGAAGATATAAGCTCAATAATATCGGCCAAGGCGATTGAAAATCCTCAATATAAAATCCTCAAATAATGACCGTTTCTAAAGGACCCTAAACCTTTTTTTATATACCAAAGAGTTTATATTTCGCATATCTTTTATGCCTTAATTGAACGTTCCGTCGGCGCACAATTCAATGCCATTAATAAACAACCAAGTTACAGGACCCCACAATCCTTAAAATTATTTCGGCGAACAGGGCTGTTATTAGGTATTCTTTAATCGATATCTCAATCATTCGCCCTTCTCGATTGTTGTTCGAGATCGGGATCTGGTGATTCGTATCGTATTAATCGAGTCCCTATGTTTTAATAATAGCCTGCCGTGCGGCTGTCAATGGCTTTTATAAATAAAGAGTGGTATTGTAGGCTGGCCTTTTGTTTGTGCTCTGTATTTATTCAGAGACCTCCAAACTTCAAAGGTTATATTCATTCCGTGCATATAGTACTCGCATTGAAATTAGCATATTATAGTTTTCTTATTTCAATCAGGCTTTATTAATTGTCATGTACATTCTGTTTGTAGGTACTTATCAATGTCATGTTGAGTGCGTATGTGAAGTGGCTTTAGCATTGGCAAGAAATATTTTTACTGTAAGCAGGATCTTTTCAAAAATATAATATATTTTTTAAATAGTTTCTGATCTCATCTATGATTTAAAAATTGGCATTGTTTGGGCGGCGCGAGTTTAAACTTTAGGCGGCGATTCCCGGTCGGGTCAATGTCGTAAACGAACTTTTCGATATTGTGTCGGGGTCTGGGTGGTTGTGGTATCGTCGTTGTACCTGATTTCCATAACAGCAGTGCTTTAACTACTTGCCTTGGGATCAGAACAATGCATGTGATGATGTTGTCTAATATTTATTTATTTATAGTTTAAGGAATGGTAAGGCACACTAGCGCCACCAATCGATAATTTGACTAACGGACCAGATCTTTTTTTAAACATTGCGTACCGTTCGATGACAGGAAAGCCATAGTATTTATTTAATATATTGTGTACTACTTTTTGTTGCGTGGTTTATTCACAAAACGGGCTATCGCATTTATTCACAAACAATGGCCACTTTTGGTGTTAGCGAATGAATACAAAAACAAACCTAAAAGTACAAAAACAAACCTAAAAGTAGTGCACAATTATTCAATAATAGATGTTTGCCTAGTGTCGGAAGGTCCGCAATGTTTGAAAAAAAATCCAGTTTAGCAGTTATCAAATTAAATCCATTTGCGGCGCTAGTGTGCCGAGTGCAGAAAGATAAAGTTATGTATAATATGTGTTACATTGTATAAACATTGTTTATTTCGTGAATTACGGTCTAGTTTGACATTAATTAAGTATTCCAATAAGCGACTCCATCACAAATGCAGGAAAGTGAAACGGCAAAATGCTTTTGGAGTAAAACTGCGATTCATCGTGTTTCCTACTCGACACTGTACCAACGAATTGATAATGAATCGCGAGAAATCAATTGAAACGTTTGTAACCTCAAATAGTGTCCCACGCTTGTCTTGTTTACAGCTGTTGCGACATCGTGTCACACGAAAATAGACTTTATTGTTTGTTGCGGAGAGTTTATGTGATTGTACATTAACGTTTGTAAGGTTGTAATCAGTATGGGTGTGTAATTATCATTTCACCTTGCTCCAGTTGGCAGCGTTTGTGACAGGCTGTTGATTTTCCAATCCTATTCACCATCACCTGGGTCGTTGATCAATTGAATTCATTTGAAATATGGAATGCAATCCGAATTTGAAAATTGGTTGTAAGTAACTGCTATGAAAATTTACGATTCTGTTTAAAAATGAAACGGGAAGACAATATTTGCTTTGAGGTATAGAAACAGCATAGATTTCTATTTATTCCACGAGGGTGTTGCCCAGCGTCCATGGGCTGCAGTGGTCGCGTTTCATAGGGGTGGATTGTAAGCTCTTTGACAGAAAAAAACTTAAAAATTACAATCGAAAAGTGTTGAACAATTTCCACGAGCGGTATTCTTACTTACTTCAGTCTACTCTTACTTTTTAAGCCAAAGAATTGTCAACTATCATTCAACACTATTCCAAATTGAAATTTGCTCGCAACAAATTTGGTGACTCGTTTTTTTTGTCGTACCTCCAAAACATGGAATAATTTGCCAGCACACGTTTTCCCTCCTTCCTATGATATGGGGTCCTTCAAACGAGGCGTGAAGAGGCACCTTGTGGGCCGGCAAAGTGAGGATAACTAACGCTGCGTTGTTCTCACGCTGCACCAGTTATCGTCGCATCTGGATTCCATATTTACTTGTTTAACATTAGGTGAATTGGAGTCATTTGCCGTGCTACGTATAAAAAAATAACTAAATTTGCGTAAAATTATATATAATGTATACTTACCCATAATTTAAGGTAAAATCTTTTTTTAAGTTTACGCGAACACTACACATTAAAATGAAACAACTTTTACGGATCTACTCGCGTTTATTGTGTTCATTAGTTTTAATAAAGGTTTATCCTGACGTTTTCGAACTCTTTGCAAGGTCCGTGGATAGGGAGACAATCTCCCTGTGACGGACGCACGCGGCGCAAGTAAATCCGTAAAAGTTGTTTCATTTCGATAAAAAATATTAGTTTTTCTTTGTACGATAAAATACCTTAAGTTGTTACCCATTTCGAGGAGCTCGATGGCGCAGTGGTTAACGCGCCCGGTCTGCGAGTGCTGAGGTTAAGCAACTTTCGCAAAGGCCGGTCATCGGATGGGTGACCAAAAATGTATCATCTCGAGCTCCTCCGTGCTTCGGAAGGCACGTAAAGGCTGTTGGTACCGGCTGCATTAGCAGTCGTTAACAACCACCAATCCGCACTGGGCCCGCGTGGTGGTTTATGGCCCGTTCTCCCTATCCATCCATAGGGAAGGCTCGTGCCCCAGCAGTGGGGACATAAAAATGAGCTGATGATGATGATGATGTTACCCATTTTAGTTTAATTATAAGCATTATTGAGATCTTAATTTTTTGTTAGCTCGTTCTCATATGGGCCCAAATATTTTTTATTATCAGTAACACCAACGTAAATATAAATGTCGGGCAGAAATAACAATTAATTATAACATTACCGCCGCCCGCCCAGACTGTCTGATTTGTTTGAATGGTACACACACAATCACATTAATTTTATTTGCATAATTACATTTGGTTAGATTTCACAAGCTTGCCTTTGCTCAATGAATCATTATCGAACTGTTTGTCTCGCCAGATAATTATGAGTTCGAACTTTAAACATAATTAATTTATTATTTTTGGATCACTATTTAATTATTGCGTACAAGGTGAAAAGGTGTGCCGTTCATTTAGGATTAATTATCATCGAGAATTGGATAATATTTGAAAAGTCCAGACCTTGGAGAGAATTGAACATTCCGTTGCTTTTTTAAGTTTCAATATTGTTTTTGATAAGTAGGTATATAAAGCATTGTAAATGCAAGAATAGTAATTTAATATAATTGATTAAAAAAGAGAGACCTATGCCCAGCAGAAGGTCTAGAGAGGCTAATGATGATGCTAGGTGCGTTACTTGCCATAAGTATGCATATTTTTATCGTTAATCTTCTTTTTAGTCACTCTTGACAGAGTGGTCGTGGTCAATGAAAGGTCGCCCCTCGTGCTCGCGGCAATTGCTGCCCCCTGCAAGCCTTCTCCACCGGTTTCTGTTGGCCGCATGTCGAACGCACTCTGTCATAGGAGTCTTAGTGACAGATTTTATGGTGTCAGTCCATGTCGTTGGCGATCGGCCGCGGGATCTTTTGCCCTCGACTCTGCCTTGAATTACAAGCCGCTCCATTAAGCTGGTTTTACGTGTAACGTGTCCAAAGAATTTCAAAATCCGCAATTACACAAGCGATGGCAGTCTCTGCTTTATTTTGATTTCCTTCAATGTGGACACGTTGGTGCCGATAAGCGGTGCAGCTTATTCTAAGCATGCGTCTCCAGCACCACATCATCACCGCCATCATCGTTAGTAATTAGATATATAAATTGAATGTTTTCTAAAGTTTACGCGAACCCTATACATTGAAATGAAACAACTAACGGATTTACTCGCTTTTATTTTATACATTAGTTTTAATTAATGTAAAAAATAAAAGCGAGTAGATCTGTAATAAAAATGGTTTCATTTCAATATATAAATTGTATCTAAGAAGTTTAATATTTCAAGCAACATAACCGAAATCGTAGGCGGTATATCGACAACATTATATATAGATAGATAGATATTTATGTATAATTTGGGTCCCAAATCTGCTAATTCAGGAACGATTCGATAAATTGAAAATTTACAAAATAAAATCGACGATTATTGTGTACATTTTAAAATACCAGAATCTATGCCATGTTGTGTGGTTGAAAGCCCTGAATGTAATAGAAACGAACTGGCCATTTTCTAATGGCTACATTAGACCAATCGCAAGAAGTTAGTTCTCGATTGGATCGTAATTATCGGCGTGTGTATTAGAAACTTAAGTGAACTTTCGTCGGAGACTTCGGAGGAAACTGCGAGCTTGTTCGCAGGCAGCGCCGCGGCACTTTCAATGCTTACTGGAGGCAGTTTACGAACACACGAGAAAATAAGATGTTGCATGTTACAAAAAAAACTTTGTTAGCTTTACAGGGTGCCCCAAAATTAGCACGTCACACTGACACCGGAGGTAGGTGGGTCTCAGATGCGTCGAACAAGCCTAACTTGTCCATAGAAAAGTTTGAAGTAACTTTTTTTTCACGGCTGCTGCTCAAAGCCGAATATTGTTTTTGGGTGATAATAAAGTTAAGAGAAACTATAAATTTGTCGTTTTTGCACATGACTTTTGTTGTTTCATCATTAAGTAACTACTCTCAAAGACGTAGAAAAAAGTTAAGTAAGGGCTCTCTAAAAAAACTCTGATACAAAAATTATCTAAAATTGGTTATTTTTAAAAAATACCTGAAATTGGTCATATCTCTAAACTCATGAAACTTTTTTATGGACAAGTTCTTAGGCTTGTTCAACGCATCTGAGTTCCACCTACCTCCGGTGTCAGTGTGACGTGCTAACTTTGGGACACCCTGATAATATATTTAAACAATAAATTGCATAAATATTTTTTACTTTATAAAATAATAACGCCTCGGTCTGTAACGGAGTGGAAGCGTTCGGTTCGGTATCCGAAGATCCTAGGTTCAATTGCCTTTCAAGATAAGTGTACGAATATAAAAGACTAACCAAAATGACAATATGTATCTTATCTTAATAGGGCCTGCCGAGGCTTCCCTCTCCCAATAGCACTTCGACCTATCGCGATCTTTTAAACAAACTCCCTCTAGGAATCAAACGCGGACAGGTTTGAAACTATGAAAGTGTGATCTAACCACTATGATTAGAATACTAGGCTTTAAGGCTTTAGGACTCCGATCTTGTCATGCCTTTATAAGAAAGTGGTATTGACATATCATAATTGTGTACCGCACCATAGAGCCGTCTCTCCATGCCCAGTTAGGAGACAGTACATCAAAGTTTTCGCTTTCATTCGATTTTCGCTAAATACTATACTCGATAGCATTATCTGCCATCGAGCACAAGCATCCCCGCAGGCCGTCACGGCTCTCAGCCTGCTAACGTAATTTCAACCTTATTTTAAGGAAGATTCAATGGCAATCCACTTTGGCAAAGAGTACTTATCTAGAGGTAAATTCAACTTTTTTCAAAGTTATTGTCTTAATCTTTAAAGTGACCGTGTCTTACAATATAGTATGAGGTAGGGTACTTCGACCACCTAAACGCTTTCACCTTTTAATTAGACAATTTAAAGAAGAAACCTGAAATTGTATTTCAAAAACTGCGGTAATTTTTACGATAAATTTAAAAAAATGTATGCCCTTATGAAAACTTTAATGGCGTTGATCGGGTTGCGATCTTCCAATTTAAGCGACCTTTAGTGATAGCTCTTCGGATGGGGTACCAAATTGAAATATCTATAGCTCCTTTGGGGTTAACAACTCACTCTCCCAAGTGACCCTCCACCAAGTAAGATTGCCATTGGTTAGTAGGCTTGCTTCAGGCCAGTGTAGTAAGTTGATGGAATGATTCTCCCCGTGTGCTAAGTAATTGTTTATGTGGGAAGGCCTGAACCCAGCATTAGGACGCTCATAGGCTGATGACCTATTATTGCACTATTTACAGACTGTTCTAGAACACTCACTAATAATGTAACGCAAGTATTATTTTATTTTTGGGAGGTAGATAATGCTTTGCACATTCTTCTTATATAAGTACCTACTTCTAGACATATTCATAGTAAAAGTATGGGATAGACATGAATGGAAACCGCTACACCAACAAGAGCGAAGAACAAAAGCAGTTCTCTCCATAAGTTATTTCCTTAGTGCCTTACAAATAAACAAAGAATAAGGTCCGAATAGTTATTCCGTGTTTTGTTCCTGTCATGTAAACGTCATTTCAAATTAGAGTAAAAGAGACAAAGCACGGAATAACTATTCGGAACTTATTCTTTGTTTATTTGTAAGACCCTTAGTATTTTTATTTTAAATTTACGAATTATGAACACATTACGAACACACAAGTTATATGTTCAATAAAACAATAAAATTGGTACTGCGTGTAAGGTACTCTAGTACCTACTCGTACCTAATCAAAGCCAAGCCTGTCGTTTAGGTACTAGGGTATGCCACATGCAATTGAATCGTGAACCGAATATATTGAATAGTTATTAGTGTAACAAGAATTAGCCGACGCCGAGCCGTCTACCACGCATCGCATTCACGAGCTCGTTCGGGATGCTGATGCTGACCTATCTTCCGATATTTACATAAATCCATTCATTCATACCGCAACATAATTCATTGCGTAGGTTCCGATTGACAGTGCCACAGAGTAGGGCGCTTGTGTGATTGCTTTTATGATTGATAGGATTTAAATACTTTATTTTTAGAAATCGATACTTGAGGTAAAGTTCGTTTGTATGTACTACGAGTATGTACCCGGTATATGTGTATTTTAGAGAGTGGAAAACTAGTCTTTCAAATACCATCGCGCCTGGAGACGCGGTTGGTTATGTAGGGTTCTTCCATCCACCTCCTGTCTCTCTGCTCAAGCCCGAGGGCCTCGACAGGGATTCGGGAGAAGGAGGGGTCTACCCACTAAAAAGTTAAAAATCACTGACCATCCATATTGTTTTCTAAAGTTTACGCGAACACTACACATTTAAATGAAACAACTTTTACGGATCTACTCAGTATGCGAACATTCCCTAGAGGGGCCCAACCATTACATCAGATTTGATAAACCGCATGTACTCGCTAGAGAACAACGATTCATCCCTAGGATGATACGCGAGGCTATTGAAATTAAAAAAAACATCCTAATTTTAATAGAGAAGATGGTTGGAGTCTACCACCAGCCTGGGACCCCATCATACAAAATATTAAATCCCAGCCCCAACACAACAACAACTTTCTGCGTAAAACGGAACGCACCCGATTAAATTAAATGAGGGTATACAAGCTACTAACTAATTATGAGATGACCAACACCTCAGTCTCCCTATGACCACGGACCCTGCAAAGGATTCGAAACGTCAGGATAAACAGACAAACATTAAATAATGTGTAAAGTAAAATAAACGCGAGTAGATCCGTAAAAGTTGTTTCACTGACCATCCCCTCACGTCCCACTAAGGTGACTGGGTTGGTATATACCTTGCGAAATCCTTAGCACTCCTGTATCTAAAAAGTCTTTACTAATAAAAAGCTACATTATCCCTCAGTTATATAGGCTACCTTTTATCCCTGTCAAATAGGTATAATTTTCCCAAGAACAGGCGAAAGAAACAGCGACAGACTGAATTTGGAGCGTGCAAAGCCGCGGCGAAATCTAGTCTAACAGTAAACTCGACCAAATGTCAGTCAGTATCACTTTCTATCCCAAAACTATTTAAAACAATCTAAGGGACCATTGAACTATTGATTACAATGTTCTGATAGATCACAATCTACTAATCATGCACTCACGAACCTGGTACACAGATCACAGAGCGTTAAGCTAAATAGCTAAAGCTTAATTTTAAGCTGATCGAATCTATTTACATAATTGTGTGGTCGTGCTAACTGCGATAAAGCACCTGCTTAAATGATCACTTTTAGTAATGAAATGTATGATTTCAAATGTATAATTTGGCGATTTACTTGTACGACCGGAGCTAATGGCTGAAGATTAGTAATACTTAGTTGTACTGATCTGTTTTTTAATTTTATTTATTCATGTAACGACAGATGATAAGACTACACAATAATCTTCATTTGGTAGACACAACATTTAATGAAATGTAATTTACGTACTTACTTTTTTACTCATATACTTAAATCTTTATAAATAAAAATTATATGATGTACGTTGGTAAGCGCATACGAGTAACTTAAGAGCGGACGGATTGGGATAAAATTTTGTTAATAGACAGACAATGACCCGGACTAGGACAAATGATACATTTTATCCCGGCAAAAGGTTCTTGTGTGTAGTCCTCGCGAACAAAGTCGCGGCCAACAGCTAGTTTTCGTCTAGTAAGTAATAAATTAGGTTGAGGGTGTTTCAGCATGTGTCATTTTTGAATATCTATTACGTCTATTTCTTATTTAATGGTTTCATTTTCATTGATATGCCTTGGTTTTAAAGTAATGTATACTAGTTGCTTCATATTGATTTCATTGGTCTCGTCAGCGGGCGCGCAGCTAATTACTCCGCGTCCTCGCTGCGTAGGCGCAGGGCCGTCGAACCTCCAGTTTAGACATTTCCGAACGCGCCTTAATTGGCGCCCGCCGTTTTGTTTTTGGTCCGGTATTTTTATTCATGAATTCCTTCGACCACTTTTGTGCTTTTTACATAGTCCTTTTACGGTTGTCGTCCTGGTGTTCTTTTTCTCTGTGTGTTTGAACGGTGCACGCGCGCGTGCTACGAGTGAGCAATTAACATTATTTTGTGTTTTGTCCGGTGCTCGATCGTTTCGCCTCTGGTCCGAGCAGCTCACGATTTGACATCCACGCTACCTGAAGACCCTTTTTTGTCAGTCTTCACAATTGGATGCGTCTCGAAAAACGAGTTACATTATTTTTGTTGATGCTCCCGATGTTTACGTTAGTTGTAACAACAATATGTGCACTGCACTCCTTTTAAATGTATCCGTTCGTTGTATCAAGCATTTCTGGGAATGTTCAGACAAGTACCAAGATGATGGGTTCGATTTAAAAACTAATTGGCTCTTTAAATTTTCATTAGCGTTTACAATGTGTAAGTATAAAGTTTCCGTTCATTTCAAATGCAGTTTATAATAAAATCCGTATAAACGGATTGATTTACTCGCCGCATTAGTTCCGTAAACATCCATTCTCGACTGTCAGGCGCACTTTCCTCTTAAACGGCAGCTTTCATTATCAGACCAAATACAGTTTATCTAGGTTCAGTAAATTTTAAAGTGAAAACAATGCTGCGCCACGCCTTTCCATTTCTCTAAATCAAATAGTACAGAAAGCGGCCGTCGGCGTATGAGCGGCGCTGACGTCGCCGGGCGCGCCCCTGAGTTATGAACTTGCGCTCGCGTCGCGATTTATAGCGATTAAGACCCGCTATAGTAGCTGCGCGATTTGTGAGCTAAACGTCTGATGATGAAGTCCTTTGTTAATGGGCAATGCTTCGGTGAAGCATACTTGTGTAGGCTTACCTACCTACTCCCGGGCGCCAACTCCATTGTTGTGATGTTAAACATGCGTCCTCATTGTATAAATTATTTAAATTTTGCAGAGAACCTCATTCCGACAAATCAACAGAACATATAGTGCGCTATATACTAATTCTCCACATTTATGACATTGAGGGGCCTCTGGAAAGGACTTCAACTGGAATCCTTAACCACTCCATGACTGCCGGAACACAGGATACATTTGATTGTCGACAGACAATACCCAATACCCTACCTACTCACTTTCATTCAATATCTCAGTGCCCAAAATAGTACAATCTTCTAAAACTATCTTAGCACAAGGCAAACGGCAACTAAACAATTAGACGCAGGCGCACCCAGTTCGAATCAATTACAATGCGTTAATCTCTTATCTGGATATAGCAATAATCGGACCCGCTGAACGGACAATTGTGCTGATAATGACCGCAAATAGCCGCCCAGCTGCTTTCCCACGGTCGCTGTAAAAGGTACATGTGTAGTCAATATACGTACAAAAATGGATAGTGATTCACAAGGATTTCAGAATCGTGTAAAGATTTTCGATTTATGATTGTGCTCTATCGAGTTAAACTACAAATTACACTTGGCATTTGAATTGACGTGATACACTCATGTGGTGATACACTTCAGTATGATTAACAAACGTTTTGTTTCGAATTTTCGTTAACAGAATTTGAAGCAAAATCAACAGAAGCTGATGAATTCTGTAAAAAGCAAAGAATATAGTGGACGGTACAAAGCTACAATTGAATAGATCATTGTAAATGATACGTGCGGCTAAGGAGTTGGAATGTCAGCAACATTCAATTGACCAAATTCGGTTAGTACCGATCCACCTGACCCCTTTCCATCACGGCCTGGGAGCAGATCGTTGGCTCGTTTGTATTCGACAGCAGCGCCTTAACGGTGGAGAAAGCTCATTGACGGGTGCTCATCGCAGGCAGCGATTACCCGAGGTCAACTGACAATGAGCAGGGATTATTCCCAGTAGCGACGAGCTCTTGGGTTTTGATGAGACAGTTTTATCGATTCTATCGGATTTTTCTTGATTTTCCATAATGCCGCGAAAGGCAAAGAGAAATCGAAGAAAGATGAATCTTTATTGGACAACATAGAACATTTACTAACACATACTCACAAGTAGACGAGACATGTCACGCAGTTTAAAAAGTGATTTTTGTTGTAGGAATTTTAAACTGTTTAATGTAAATGTCTAGGATATTTTTCAAATAAAAGTAGTTAAATCCCAAAGTGAATGTGAATAAACTGCCTCAATGTTCGTCCCGATATGAATTGATGGGCAGCAATCATGCACGGCTGGGCCAGACTCGAGACTTCAACTTTGGAAGTGTGACCAATTTGAGATTGTGAAGATTAAGCTGTGATTGAGGTCGCCGTTCGAGTTTGGTTATAGCCAGCGTGCTGATGACTTAAGGCCCTTTAGTGGTTCGCGACATGGCAACTTACGAATTGATGGATGAAAGAGTATCTATGAATTATGATAATTTAAAATTTGCAGTTTTTTTTAGGAGCTTCGCTATACGTGATAATAATAGCGCGCTAAGTTATCTTATTTATTGGTTCGTAAGTTTTACTAAGTAGTACCGTAACATTTTACATAAATATGCCTGTCTTGTTCATCTTCGACAAGATCCTTTCTCTATTCCCTTTCTAATATTAAATTTACAGGGAAACGTAATATCATTGATTCACTATGCAGCATTATTCCTTCCTCAGAAATATCTTTGACGTCATCATGGATTTATGGGGCCCTCTAACAAACGGTTTCCAACGGCTGATCAATTAGAGTCATCGACGCACCAGCTGCGACCTTGGCCCCTCCTCGCCTGTGGCGGCACTTTCACTCTGCCCTCTGTGAAAGCTATTTCTAGATATCCAAGACGTTAAAGCTCTTAGGTGGATGGAGTTAGGCCGAACTGAGTTAGGCTTAAAAATGTTTATTAATAACATTAAGTTTAGAGAAATTCCGTCTGTCCTTTTGAGTATATATTTTAAGGCCCCAAAGCTAAACACCAATGAGGGTCGTTTCCCTTGGTATTATTTGAGTTCAAAAAGTCGATATTTTCATACTTAAATGTGTTACGTTGGATTGAACTAGAGAAAACAAATTAATTGTTTTAACATAACTTGACATTTTGAACATCGATATAACTTTTTTCAACTTTTGACCACGGACCCTGCAAAGGGTTCGAAACGTCAGGATAAGCATTAAAAGTAATGTATAAATTAAACGAGAGTAGATCCGTAAAAGTTTTTTCATTTCAATGAAACTTATATAATTTTAAAAAAACCCACCCTCATTGTAACTCTTACTATGGCGACCTACCTCTTGATTCTTTTATTGATTAATCACTAACATTAAAAAAAACACAAGTAAGAACTTAAGATGAAATATTTTTTAAATTAACTGTTAAAATATTTACCTATTGTAAATAAGAAAATGGCAATACCATAACAAGGTTCATGTTTAAGTTTCCAAAATTTTCTGCTTACAACCTTGTATTATACATAATAAATGAATGCAATAAATTATTTGATTTATGATTATTTACGTATAATTTTACGCAAATATTGTTGCGAACAAATTACAATTTTTCAAAATTATTTGATTTAATTTGATTTGATTACCGTGATTACCTGATTCAAATAAACACATATGGTTATACGGTATTGTAAAAAAATTGGAAAAAACCATGTAAGTAACTTATACCATGTGACTGTTCAAAGATAATGTACAACTTTTTTTTCATTAACTGACATGACACGCACGCACATTCCTAATAAAGTGACACTTAAAAACTCAAAATTATAATTTATTCTATACGAATCCTTCCGTGTATTTGCTACTTACGTGATATTGGCGGAATTGTGTTCGGCAGTAGACACAAAACGTGCCATAAATAAAAGAAGAAGAAGAAGAATAAAGTGACAATACAATTTCAAACGTCGCTGAAAATTTGTGAATCACGTATGGACACTGGCTAAATCGTAGTGAGAGCCATCTTACAAGAAATTGAATTGAATTGAGCGTATAATTTTTGTAAAATATTTATTTAATCGTTGTGTTAGATAAAAATAAGCTACAAAAATGTCCGACTCCAGCCTTGAGCCAGAAGAGAAAAAGACTGAGGTGGTTTTCATAGCACAAATCGAAGAGAGCTCGGAGGAACCCCCGATGGAAGAATGGTCCTCACTTATGCTTGAAATACCTGAGGAAAATGAGAAGCGTATCAAGTTCGAAGAAGGAACGTACCACCCAGGGAGCGGCGAGATATGTACCAAATACATCGCTATGTCAGCAAGCTCAGTAATACGGCATCCGTACTACAACTACCCTGCTATTATTGACCCCGGTATAGAAAAAGCACTACTCGCCCCAGAACCTAAAATTGTATACCCTGACGACGGCCAAGAATTATATCAAGCCGTTTGTAAAGAAATGAATGAGTGTCCAGTCAGATCGATAATCAGAGGTTTGATTGACCAGGTTATAGATTTAAGGTATTACTGTATCAGTTCGAAAGGAGTCCGTGCCATGTCTTTAGCTCTAAGCTATAACAGAATTGTAAAGGTATTGAACTTAACCGACAACTTTATAGACAATGACGCGTGCTTTCATTTAGGAGAAATGTTATCCACAAATTCTACTCTAGTTGAATTAAATTTATCTGGCTGTAAAATTGGCCCTCAAGGTGCAAGACGGGTTCTCAACGGATTGACTACGAATAGAAGTCTGCGAATACTAAACCTAGACAGAAATCAATTAACTGATGAGGGAATGATTATTCTTGCAACGGCTGTTTTCCAGGGTATTGATGTACAAGACATATCCTTGAGCTACAATAATATTGGTGCGAAAGGCTGCGAAGCTTTAGCCGAGGTTCTCGAGACTTATAATAAATTCACACGTATTGACCTATCGTGGAATAACTTATTTACACCTGTGGGGGTATACAATATGCTAGTTCGCCTTGGAGAGAGCAAGGTCTTAGAATACATAAATTTATCTTGGAACTCTATGTCAGGAGCCCGACTTGCCGCTGGGATAAAAAATCTTTTGAATGCACAAACATTGCGAACTTTAAATCTTAGCAATAACAAATTAAGTGGTGTCGGTATTACAGGCTTTCTATCAGGTTTGCCCAAAGCTACGAAACTAGCCATTCTCGATTTATCTTATAATCCTATGACGCCAGGGGACGCTTTGATGTTGCTAAACAAAGTAAAAGGTGCCAATGTTAAAGTACAAAAGGTACTAATGGAAAATGTATTTGTAGATGGAGAATTTCTAACAACCTTGAGTGCAACAAAGCAGACAAAGGCGAAAAAAAATCTTGTGTTCACATACGGAGGTGTTTTGGAAGGTTTTACACCCAAAGGTACGGATATGCGAAATCTGTTATTAGACAGAGCTGAGTTTTTAGCAAAGAAGCCGAAGAAGAGTCCTGCCGACGTAGCGCTTATAGCTATGGCGTTGTTAAAGGATAAAAACGAGGTGATGTTAGCAAGAGATTTCTGCTATGCCATGCTTCGCGGTGGCGCTCAACTGGACATGGACCTGATGGATCAAATTGTGACAACGTTCCCTGGACCTCGAACGCCTAAATCGAAGACCATTGATATGAACCTACTAGTTGACTACATGAAAAGGAAATGGCCAGACAGGAAGTTGCCCCCCACTCCTCCCCCGGAGCCCGAGCCTGTCTCTAAAAAAAAAGGCAAAGGCAAAGGAAAAAAGAAATAGCAACTTTGCTCTAGACGTTTTTCTGCTCGTTTTGTTTTAATTAACTTGTTAGTTTGTCGGCAGCTTTCTCGTGAAAACTCATAAAATACATTATTAATGTTCTAACTTAAATTATTAAGACAGGTGTGAAACAATATTATTTTACTACTAAACTAATTATAGGTATGTTTTGTTAAGCGTAAGTTCTACACACGGTGTGTAGGCGTAGGTGTACAACGACTACGAAACCGAGCAGATAGACATTCATAAATCCCATCATTCATTTACATCATTCGTTCCAATCATTCATTCCCATCATTTATTACTACTGTTACTCTCAATAACCACACCAGTGTCACCAGTTATCCCAAACATGTAACAGAACTTATTATAATTATTATGTAATATATATTTAATTTTATTCGTGTTCACATGTCCACGTTGATGGATAATGTCTATGCAGCATGTTTTTTAAATAGTTTTAGCTGTGTTTTTGTCCATTACCGTTTGTGTTTGTATTTCTTTTGGGAGTCCATTATATAATGTGGGTGTTAGCCATCGCCTAGTTCGCTTGCCGTAGTAATATGTTATTCACGGTAGTTGCGCCTTTTTGTTTGTATTAAGTTATTTTAATTAAATTTCTTAAATTTAGTTATAATAATTGATATTATTGTATAGAGCGTATTTTTTTAAGTTATGTAGTGTTTATTAAAAATGTATTAATACATTTGAGTCTACTTATTTACATTGCTAGATATAGTCAGTGTCTTGACTTTGGTTTGTATAAATCTCGGCAAGGCGACTATAGTTCACCGGATCAATGCAACGCCTCTTCTCAATAATACTGGATTGACTGGTGTTCTAATATTGCGAATCCCCCTTTTGAAAGGCCAAATTACACCGCATCCGTTTCTCCAACATGAGATTAAGGCGCGGACAACCAGAAAAAACGCTCTCTGTGTCTATATGCATACAAGCCATGAAACAGCGCTCTCTGTCTATCTGCATACAAACATAAGGGATGCAAATAATATATATTATTATTTTATTAAATATACTTGTTATATATTATATAAAAAAAATAGTGCGTGATCCACTGGATTCAAGTCAGGAAATTCGAAAAACGCTATTTATTTAAAGTCTAGATATTTTTTAATAAAAATTAAAAAAACGAGTTTCTCATAAGTATTAAGTATGCATACTTATTTTCATCGATGTAGTTTAGTAAATGAAAAAGATAATCATGTAAATAGATACCATTTAGAGGTGACTTTGGTTTTTTTTCTGTAGAGAAAATTTCATAATTCTGCATTATGGAAACAATAACATTGTTGCAAATATAGTTTTACATAACATACATTATTCTTGGTATCATTTGGTTGTGTGTGGTATACTTTTTTTTTTAGAAAACATGCATAAGGAAGCGCACTTCAAAGTGTTCAGCGCCTTAAACGTTAAAAAAATTACTTTGTGTGAGATTTTTGCCTAATACCGTACCGTACTTCCCGTACCTCCAAGGTCGATAAAACGTTGGTGCCAGTTGTTGTCCTCGATAGCAGTTGTTGAAACCCACCAAACTGTTTTCTGCCACCGTGGTGTCAATTTTCCATATAAATATTAGCAGATCAGGCTGAGGCTATGGCCTGATCAGAGACACCAGCGTCAAGGTGTTTCTTTAATGCCCTGATACATGCTTAAATGCTATAATTGACAAATGCCAAAGCGGAGATGGGGGGACGACTTGACCACCTTTTTGCCGGATTGGTATGAGGTGGCCGATGATAGGGAAGAGTGAAGCAGCAGCGGGACACGATATAGGATACCTAATAATAAAAAAATATAAATAAACATTTGTAAGGGTCTGAGTCAATCACTGTGTCATTTAAAGACAGACGATGATGACGAGTAGTTTTAGAGAAATGGTTCTTACTTGAATGACCACATTCACGTGTTCCATTACAAATAGCACGAAGCGAAGGTCGTGAGGTCGCGGCGTCAGCGGCCATCTCACGCGTCTACTTGGAGCTATGGACAGTGGACGTTATGGGGCCCCCAACCCTTACGCGCATTTTGATCTTGTTATCCGATTACGTTTACATCTTCCTAAGTATAATCATAACGTACCGACTTAACCGGAACGTATTGGAAATTGGAAAAGTTTATTTCAATATGTTTTTTGGATGACATCTGAGAAATCCAAATTTTCAAGTTTATTTTCTTTTCTAGTACACGTTTTGTATTTTGATGCGTTGACTGACCCGAACCTGCTGTTAAATAACGCCATTTAACGTTTAAGAGAAGTCTGTAATAAAATTTCCTAGCAGTTATTTATTTAATTTATATTTATAGAAGTGACATTAACAACTATTTAATTTTAAATACCTAATAACCATTCGAAACGTTAATGATTAAAGTTAAAGCCATATTAATTACCGTAAATCGATTAGGTACTTTGAAATATTCTCATTCGCTTGCCACGGAAAGTTTAACTGTGGTGATATATATTAAAGCAATTACTTTACCGACCCATCCCTTGGCAGGACCACAAATATTATAGTATCGTAAAGCGTTGCGTGCGCCCGCGCATTCGCAGCGAGCCTGTAATTAAACTATCATATAGCATATAGCTTTAATGATCTATTTCAAAACGTTTTGATAACTAGAAGCTTGTAGTGCCATTCGTTTCCTCTTAAAATATATTTCAAAACTATTTGTTAATGGAATGAAGTGCTGCTAACATTTCCATATTTTGAACTGTAAAGCCGTTCGTCTATATTCGTTTTAGCATAATCATCATTATTATCATCGTCATCAGCCTACTAATACCTCACTGCTGGGCTTAGGCAATCCCACATGGGGATCACGGGCCATAGGTAGCCCAATTTACCAATTGCTAACTAAAAAATAAACAATTTTTGTATTAACATATTATAAATTCTCGAAGGTCATAGTCATAATTGCGTTTAAATTCTAATTACCTGATTCAAATAAAATCTAATGGTCATACGGTATTGTAAAATTTGACTAACTTATACCATGTCACTGTTCAATGATAATGTAGTAGTATTTTCATTAATTGACTTGACAATACAATTTCAAACGTCGCAGCAGTCTGGCGCAACTGCCTAGTAAAAAACTGATGCAAAGTAATGTATGAAACGCGTACTAGAAATAATGGCGGCTATCGCTGTCTTGCTTTCACCTATTTGACTCTCATTCACTCTGACTGACAGCCAGCCGCCGCCGTCATATTAATTTATTCTTGTTGTCTGTTTGTAAACAAAGCTTTATTTTTGGTTAAGTTTTATTGTGTGAATTTGTGTATTTCGTGAATTACTCGCGAAATTACGCGCTTTTCGTCATCACGTGTGATATGATCTGTTGAAATGCATTATAAAATCTGTGAAATATGTGGTTTACGAGTCGACCGGTCAGAAGGTCAAAAGCGAATATTCATGGCCTAAATTCCATTAAACGAAGAAAGTTTTTATGCCATTTCAATAAAGATTACGTGGTTTAAAAGTTTTCTATTAAAATTTAAGTTTGAAATTGAGAAAATAAACTGATAATAAATAGTGCTTGACATTTTTTAATCGACAATCGATAATTTTATATTTTATTATCAATTTACCTGCTATGCCACCCGAACAGCAAATATGTACATATAAACTGTAAATGCAGTACTACTAATAATTATTATTTTTGCTAGATGTAAACAATTGGAAGAAGAAGAAGAAGAAGACACAACTTCAATGGAATCTTCATATATCGAAATTGGCCGGCAAACTCAGTTCTGCTGCTTATGCCATCATAAAAATAAGACAATTAACAGACGTTGAAACTGCTAGAACAGTTTATTTTTGCTATTTTCATAGTGTCATGTCGTATGGCATTTTACTGTATAGGCTTCAGCGGCTAAAGTTGAAACTATATTTATTTACGGAATGATGATTTTAAATTTTGAATTTTTTTGAATTTTGATTAAATTAGATTTTGATTTTAATAATGGAGTTTGCTCTTAGCCCCATTTGCGCCAACGTGAAACTCAGTTTAAACTTGGTTAAACTTTTTGAATGATAACTGTCACATAACTTTTGTTTAAACCGAGAATTAACGTTGGCGTAAGTAAGGCATTAATTAGACCCTAACTAAAGTTCGAAAAATGATAAATGGAATCCCGTTTTTTTTAAATGTAGCTATCGATAAAAAATCCAACGACTAATACATCACTATTTCGATTATTATGTTGGGAACCCTGTACGTCATGTACGTAATAATTTCAGCTTTGTAGTTGGTATTCAGTTTTAGTATGCGTTCATACAGAATGACAGTTTGTTTTCGCTCTATGGAAGACCCGTCTCTTAAACGTAGTGTTAAATTCTCTTTGCGTCGCAGAAAATTTGACGATCATTTATTGAACGTATTGTTTTTGTAAAATATTTAATTTTTCGTTGTGTTAGATAAAAATAAGCTACAAAAATGTCCGACACCAGCGTTGAGCCAGAAGAGCAAAAGATTGAGATGGTTTACATAGCAGAAATCGAAGAGAGCTCGGAGGAACCCCCGATGGAAGAATGGTCCTCACTAGTTCTTGAATTACCTGAAGAAAATGTGAAGCGTATCAAGTTCGAAGAAGGAACGTACCACCCAGGGAGCGGCGAGATATGCACCAAATACATCGCTATGTCAGCCAGCTCAGTATTTCGGCATCCGTACTACAATTACCCTGCCATTATTGACCCCGGTATAGAAAAGGCGCTACTCGCCCCGGAACCTAAAATCGTATATCCTGACGATGGCCAAGAATTATATCTAGCCGTTTGTAAAGAAATGCATGAGTGTCCAGTCAAAACGGTAGTCAGAGGTTTGATAGACCAGGCTATAGACTTACGGTATTACAGCATCAGTTCGAGAGGAGTCCGTGCCATGTCTTTAGCTTTAAGCTATAACAGGATTGTAAAGGTATTAAACTTAACCGACAACTTTTTGGACCCTGACGCGTGCTTTCATTTAGGAGAAATGTTATCCACAAATTCTACTCTAGTTGAATTAAATTTATCTGGCTGTAAAATTGGCCCTCAAGGTGTAAAACGGGTCCTTAACGGATTGACTACGAATAGAAGTCTGCGAATACTAAACCTAGACAGAAATCAATTAACTGATGAGGGAATGGTTTTTCTCGCAACGGCTGTTTTCCAGGGTATTGATGTACAAGATATATCCTTAAGCTACAATAGTATTGGTGGGAAAGGCTGCGAAGCTTTAGCCGAGGTTCTCGAGACTTATAATAAATTCAAACGTATTGACCTATCGTGGAACAACTTATTTACACCTGTGGGGGTATACAATTTGCTAGGTCGCTTTGGAGAGAGCAAGGTCTTAGAGTACATAAATTTATCTTGGAACTCTATGTCAGGAGCCCGACTTGCCGCTGGGATAAAAAATCTTTTGAATGCACAAACATTGCGAACTTTAAATCTTAGCAATAACAAATTAAGTGGTGTCGGTATTACAGGCTTTCTATCAGGTTTGCCTAAAGCTAAGAAACTAGCCATTCTCGATTTATCTTATAATCCTATGACGCCAGGGGACGCTTTGATGTTGCTAAACAAAGTTAAAGGTGCTAATGTTAAAGTACAAAAGGTACTAATGGAAAATGTTTTTGTGGATGGAGAATTTCTAACAATCTTGAGTTTGACAAAGCAGATAAAGGCGAAAAAAAATCTTGTGTTCACTTATGGAGGTGTTGTGGGAGGTTTTACACCCAAAGGTACAGATATGCGAAATCTGTTATTAGACAGAGCTGAGTATTTAGCGAAAAAGCCGAAGAAGCGACCCGTCGACGTGGCGCTTATAGCTATGGAGCTGTTAAAGAATAAAAACGAAGCGATGCCGACGAAAGATTTCTGCTATGCCATGACGCGCGCTGGCGCCCCACTGGACAACGATCTGATGGAAGAAATGGCAAACGTTTTCCCTGGACCTCGAACGCCTAAATCGAAGACCATAGATATAAACCTACTAGTTGACTACATGAAAAGAAAATGGCCGGACAGGAAATTGCCCCCCACTCCTCCCCCAGAACCGGAGCCCGAACCTGCTAAAGGTAAAGGAAAAGGCAAAAAGGGAAAGGAAGGGAAAAAGAAATAGCAACTTCGCTCTAGACGTTTTTATCTGTTCTCTGTTTGTATTGTTGTTTTAATCAAATTTCTTATGCTTATTTAATTTTAGAAACTGTTATTTATAATAATTGATATTATTTTATACATAACAAAATTGTTATTTGTACAATATTATTTTTAAGAGCGTATTTTTTTAAGTCATGTAGTTTTTATTAAAGTTATATTAATATATTTGAGTCTACTTATTTATATTAAGTAGTAAAGTAAGTAAGTAAAATAACCTATGGCTGTCCTACTGCTGGTCAAAAGCCTCCATCATAGGAATTAAGGAATCACTACAATTGGTGGTCAAAAACCTGGGCTATGCATAGAAAAATCCGATTCACACATTGCCTGACCTGGAAATTGAATCCGGGACTTTCTGGTATCAAGTTGAGCCTTTGCCACACGGCCACTGATTATTATTTCTATAGCTAGATATATTTAATGTATCTTGACTTTGGCTTGTATAAATCTCGGTAAGGCAACATTAGATAGTTTACAGAATTTATGCAACAACGCCTCTTTTCCATAATTCCGGATTTTCGATGTTTTTTAATATTTCAAACAAAATACTCCCTACATATTATGTTTTAATATCATCCATCGTAAAGCCTGCCTGTTCTACAATGGTCTAAACGAGTGATTTACATCTCTGACACAAAGCAGAGCTCGTGAGCTGTGTCCATTGTAGCACGGTGCAACTTGCACAATATCTATGTGCATGCAAATATGTCTTGAAATTGTACACGTTCCGCTAGAGCGATAGTTAACAATTTACATTTGTGATTTAAATCGTTCCAGCCGATGGACATGCTCGGTTTCCAATGTCATCTGCTTACCGTCATTCTTATGTTATGCAAATAACTTAATTTTCAATAGCTTGGCAGTGACGATGTTGTTATCAGTAAAACACTTATATATATGCTAAAAGCGATAACTTTTCTGAGCGTGGCGGACGCAGTATCTCAACACTGTATTTGTGAAAAGAGCTTCTCTGTCAAATTGGCCTACGAAACGTTGTCATGTTCATATGCACTGGTAAAGGTTTTTAATCGTGGAACCAACAAATTGGTACAGAGAAACTGGTGCGTACGGAGATGCGCGCGCTGCGCCCGCACGCCCGCGGCCTGCGCCGGCGCACAGTAGCGTGCGTCACGCGAGCCGGCCCTGTCCGCTTTATTATTATTTATTGCTTTCCAATAATCTCCGACTAGATAATATGTTCAACAATATAAAATGCCGCTGAACGACATTCTTACATGTTATAATGTAAGATTTCAAGTGAGATGTTACTTACGGTAGATTAAAGTGATAGCGGAGGAACAGATAAATATGAGGTTCTATTTATAATTCGCTCCGATCTGGTGGTACTGGTTTATCGGTTTCTAACTTGGAATTGTTTCATGCTGGTATTGCTGGGTACAATTAATTATACATAATGTTAGGAGGAGGGATTGCCATTTGGCAATAGAGAGTAGCTAGGCTAGGATCATTGAATTTTAAAGATTAAACTTTAATATTTTTTCACTGACGAAATATTTAAATTCTTAAGTTTACCTCGTTTAATTGTAGGTTCTGATCTCAAAGAGACTTGGGTCTCCGGTGTTTTTGTTAAACTCTTCAATAAATAGTAGTTATTAAGTAAATTTTTAAGTTAAATCACTTAAAGTTTGTAAACGTGGTGATCTACCTAACAAACGCTTTCTATTACGTTCCTGAACGTTGCTAAGTACCTATATCACACGCATCATCTCCGTTGGCAAAACCTATATTATGCAATTTACTATAATAGCGTTGTATTTTGTTTCAGGTAACTTTCACATGGATATTACTGTAGAAAGTGAACATATGGCCGATTCATCACAGCTATGAAAGTTAAGTGACGCCATTTTACCTCAAACGGCTGAGCGTACAATAAAACTCTTGGAATTGTTTATTTTCACTTGGATCTTGTTAAAAGCAATACCTCTCTTACTAACTATCAGTGGTTGAGGTGTAAACTCTCGTTGCTTTGTCGACGAATCAGACAGTCTCAAAACAGATGTTACTCTTTGTTAATGCATTGTATGAGGAGTACCTATGCTGTAAGGGGATGACAAAAAGTGACTTTCTAATTTTCTCCTAGTTGAGTGATATGACTGTTTAGATTTTCGTTGATAAGGCCCCCATTCACGGGCACTCCATTCGCGCCACTCCATCACTCCAAATTAGAGATGGAATTTGGAATAATAAATAATAATAATAAAAATCTTTATTGCTGTAAAATACATGTTTTTACATAAAATTGTTTAGGAAGTCTTCTTTTTGGTATGGAAATACCTGTAACAAAAGACCTGAGACAAAAGAATGTTTGGAAATCCAACGCTCGGAGCGATACCACGCAATCCAAGTAGTTATATGATTAAATTTGGAGCGCTGGAGTGAAGCGATGGAGCAGAGTGCCCTTGAATAGGGGCCAATATGATTAAAGGACAATGCTCACCTAGTATGGAGAATTAACCCAGGCTCGGCGCAAATGATATGTATCTCAAATTACTGGTAATAATGAGTAATTAATTACGGCATAAGGAGCATCACCGAAATATTTTTCTAAATGTATAAAATTGCTATTCAAAGTTTTGCAGGGGTCATATTAGTGTTTTAGTAAAAGAGTCATTAAATCTCTTAAATGGGTGTTTAAAAGTGAGTAACAGAGGGTATCATCCAAATATTTTTTTACATGTGTAAATTGCCATTACTACTACTACAAGTGGCTACTGTCATAAAAAGAAAAAAAAACAATAGTAGTTACATGAATCATTTTATTATTAAAACATTCGTTTTCTAAATCATTATTTTTCTTTCTTTTTTTTTCTCAGCCATTTTTTTCCCGAATAAATACACGCCGACGGAAACGCGGGCGAAAGCAAGTTCGATATATCTGATCCTTTTACTAAAACCCCTGCAAAACTTCGAGTAGTAATTTTTATCTTATTTAAAAAACGGTTTCGATGATGTCTTTAGGTTTGTAGTAATTACGTACACACTTGTAAACACCCATTTTAGCGATTTAATGATCCTTTTACTAACACATTAATATGAACTCTGCAAAACTTCAAATAGCAATTTCACACTTTTAGGAAAATATTCCGATGATTCCAACTATGCAGTATTTAATTACTCATTTTTAGTAATAATCTGAGATACATTTAATTTCCACCGGGCCTGGGTTTTTTTTGAGCAACTCCTTTGGAGTGATGAAGTGGAGTGCCCGTGAATGGGGGCCAATATACGTCCTGCAGCTGGTCGTCGTGAAGGATGCGGTAACTTAGCTGCCTCACTAAGCATTTGTTGGTGAAGTTTATGGTTTACTATATAATGCGACGTTAAAGACTTAAGATGGCTCGTGTAATTAAAAAGCACGGACAGCGCCGCGCCCGGGGCATACAATATTGAGACCGCAGAAGGTAACCTTAATACATACCGCGTACGAGCAACGCACACATAGAGCCTTACCCTTTTACTACAAAACCGTGTTTAAAATTAAACAATGGCTAAATACGTGTTTAAAATATTGTGTCTCTGGCTAAAAGTATCAGCTAAAAAGTGACAGCATCTGTTCTAAGCATTTATTTGTTTATTTATTCTTGAGACACACCAATCGATTAGACATTATACATTGTTAATAAAAGTAGCAAAAACATAGCGGATATCTACTCCAATTACAGGCGCGTATAACATTGATAAATTATAAACTAAAAATTAAAATTAAAAAGACACGTTTGAATACAATAAAAAATTATTAAAATATTGACAAAAATAAAATGAAAATTCATGATTTAATTATTTATTGATTAAAATAAATGAAATTGATTTAAGTAAATTAAATTAATTCATAAATACATAGAGCTTTTTAATAAAATAAAATTATAAAAATCACAATAATAAATAATTAAATTCCCCGTGTGGTGCCAGGGGTAAAGAATTGCAGCACCCCATCTCTTCCTGTGGGTGTCGTAGAAGGCGATTATGGGACCATTCCAGAGGATGGGCAGCAGCGTCTCTCTGTGTCTTATTCTCACCTTACTGCGATCGCCAACCCGCCTGCCAAGCGTGGCGATTATGGCAAATTCCCCTCAAATTGATTTATCCTTGAGGGAGGCCTTTCTCCAGCAGTGGACGTCTTTTTGGCTGAGATGATGATGATGATGATGAAATAATTAAATTCTCTACTTGGTAAATGATTCCAGCACCTTCCTTTTGAATACTGACAATAAGCCGCCAAAGATGTCATTGTCTAACTTTGCCATCGTTTTGTGGTAAAACAGTTTATGTCCTTAAAAGGTTGGCTATGTGTATATCTGATCGAGCGCGTTTGTGTGAAGCTTGCTTTCTGCAGTGTCTTTATTTAGTGCTGGGGCGAGGCGATGCGTCGCTCGTTTTTTTTTCCTTTTCGACCTTAACTCATTACACTACTGTGTATTTTTTGTTTCTATTTAGGATTTTTTAATCATTTTTTTCTGTCAATGCCTGTGCAACTTGCCTACTAATTACCATTGCTTGACTTTTAGTTTTAACTCAAAACTTAAGTATTATGAATGAAAGAATCAGTTTTTTTCCTACTGCAATGACGTAATTATCGTCTTGTTTAAACTATATCTGTATGTGCACTTTTTTAAAGAAATTTATTAGTTAGCTACATAAGGGTAAGGATTATACCATTTCAGATTCCATTCAAAATAAATTGATAATTCGGCTACTACTGGGGCAATTAGCAAAACTCATATATGGTAAATAATAAAGTTTTTATTAGAATGCCTAGATAGTTTCTTCTAGCATTTAGCCGATTTTAGTTTGACAATGGCGGCATAGTCGCCTTGGCCTTTTTTTTGGCCGGCATTATTTCTATCGAGCAGACGTGTCCCTACTTCTTTTTAAATAATTTAAATAAGTTATTGATTTGTGTTGGAACCCCGGGCTTTGCCCTTACTGGAGTCACGACTTCGCTAGACCCCATCCGAAGCCCTCACGGTAAAAAAGTGAAGAATAAAATCTGAGGCGATTTGCTTGAACTCCGGACCCCTGGGCGTGAGTGGTAAACTTTAATCCGTTCGATCACGGCCGCTGGCCGCTTTGCGCTTCAATTAGCGATCATTATTTGTGCACAACTACGGCCACCAGCTACGTATCTACGTGCTTGCTACGACTTGCTACGATCGCGGCTACGACTAGATAGCTGCGCTTGTTCATCGTTACGATCACTTATCGGCCGCGGCGCGGTCGTCGAGTGTTTCGATCTGTGTTCTACTACGCTGCGCGGGATGCCGCGGTGTAATTATGGAGGAAGACTTCGAATCGCGTCTTACTTCGAAAATTTGCATATTACTAACAGAGCAATTTAATGAATTCAAGACTTTGGTATTCGAAAAAATTTACATTTTAACCAGTAAAATCGACATACTTACTGGAAAAAAGTATAAAAACGACAGACAAAGATAATAGCGTATTAGTGCAGGGCAAAGTTGTGATGACGAGTGCTGCGTCAAACTTAGAAAGTGGGAAGACTAAGCCTAAAATACAAACTGGCCCTCAGCAGAAAAGAAAGGGAGCTACCGGTAAAACTAATCAAACCACTAAAGTAAACGCACCTATCACTTCTTTAGCACCAGTTCCAACTTTAGCATCTGATCCCGGCACCACGGCCACGAGTGTAAACCATGAAGTAACTTTAAAATACCAGGGATGACACTGAGTAAGAAAACACGGAAGAGTGGACACAGGTGAGACGTAAATAATAGCGCGTACATCAATAATACCCGGCGTGTTCCGCGGCACAGCAGCGCCAGGAGTAACTACGCTGCGTGCATCTGAGAGGTGGAGGTATTTACATCTCTATTACGTGCAAGAGGGTACCACGGTGGAACAGGTACGTGCCCATCTATTTCTGAAAATAATGTTTGCACAATGGAAGAACTGAAATCAAGGGGGCGTTACTCATCGTTTAAGCTTGGAGTTCCATCCAAGATTGCCGATAGTGTTATGTCAGTTTCATATCAGGTGATGAATTGTTTGCTTCGGATTATGTTGTGGTGCGCAAAGACCGCACAGGTGATACCGGGGAGTACTATTGGCTGTGCGAAACTGCTATGCAGTACATCATTTGTAATTGTGTTAGTCAATACGTTCCAATTAAATCTCGTTACAGGCCGGATCATAAGTATGTATATCCAAAATGTTTCAATGCTGATATTATAAGTAACATACGTAAAAAATATTATCACTTGAAATGGTTTAAGGCTGAAGGCAAAGACTACAACAAAGAATTATTTAAATAGGTGGCATGTTAAAAATTTAATTGACAATGCATATAAGCAGCACTTACATTTGACAGAGAAAAATATAATTAAAGATCCAGCCAAATAAATAAATAAATAGTCACTGCATCAGTGGTTCATAAGTATGTTGCGAGAGACGTTGTCCTGAGAATTACTCACGAGAAACGCTAACGTATTTTTCTTTAACAACTTTTCATTAAAGTAAAACTTTAAAATAAAGTGTATAAAGTGAACGCGAGAAGATCGCTTGTTGTTCCACATTGCTTCGTTGCGTAAACTTTGGAAACTAAGAAAGATATTTTCAACCTAATCCCCCAAACAATTACTGTCTAAATCAAACTGATAATGCAAATTGTGAATGCACAATCCAATTCCCTATCTTATTGATTCGGACCAATTCAAGACTCGCCGACTATCATTAAACAGTGCGTTCGTATAAACTGTACATTACACATAAAATTAAACTTCTAATTGATCCATTAAAGTTGAGATAGGGATCTTCGATTTCTGTTTATTTTCTGTGTAAATTAAGTGTTAGATTTATAAGTTCTTTGTTGGCGTGCTTCCGTCCGCGGCTTAATTAAAAGTTGTATTAAATTATTAATTGGCTGTTATGTGCGCGTCGTGCTCTGCATGAGTTATTGGTTCCGTTCCGCTTTTACATAATACTTTGAGGTGACGACGTTGTCCAATTGCTTTTTGATTTCATAATCTTTGTTGCGGCTAAAAGTCAATGATTACTATGACCCATGTTTGGACTTATGAACTTCTTCAGTATATTGTGTAAACAATAGAAATCCACACCAAATGTAGGTTAATCATGATAATATAAAATAAAATAACAGGAAATACTTTGATTTTTTAGTTAAATACGTACTAATGTGGAGAAGAAGAAAGTGACAGAAGAGGCATAAACAATTTGCTTGTGTGTGACGTGAAGTGACCAAATTAAAATAGAGCTTCTTCGTGCTCTGGAAAGCTTGTTTTGACCCAATTTTTATCGTAAGGTAACCGTTGTCAAACACTAGTCGGAGATGAGCAAGCGTGGTGAGTTGTGGCCCGATACGAACTCTTGTTCATGTAAGAAAGACGATGATGATACTGCCATGAAATAACATCGCTTTGGCAAACAGGTTGATTTGAACTGTCAAAGGTAAAGAAACGAAGCCTTTCCAAAGCTCAGGCTGACAAACTCCAACCGAAGGCATAAGCGAAATTGTAAGTGGTAATATTAAAAGTAAAAGTGTAAACAGCACCTCGTGCGCCGGCGCCGGCAGTCGGCACCCGAATCGCTAATGAATGCGCCCACGACTACTTGGAACACTTTCTACAGCGCGGCGATGGCCGGCGTTAGGTGTTAAAAATGGCGCGCATGGGCGGGGTGTGCCCCCGGCCATGTAGAACTAGACAAATGTCACAGAATATTTAATAAGGAAGGAAGGCACTTAAAGCCGTTGTTCCCGGCTGCATTAGCAGTCGTTAACAACCACCAATCCACACTGGACCCACGTGGTGGCCTTATGGCCCGTTCTCCCTATCCATCCATAGAGAGGGCTCGTGCCCCAGCAGTGGGAACATAAAAAAAGAGCTGGTAATGTGATCTAAATAAATCTCCTTATCCTTCGCTAAAATGCTAATTGTATAATTGAAATATCTATGTGGGAATGATTCCCAGATGATCTAAAGTTTTACTAGGTTTTTTTATTTTGCATTTTTTAAATAAAGATGATGAGGTTAATCTAGCCTCGATTACCTCTCAAGCATTCTTGATTACGTAGTACTACATGCAGGATTTCCTATAAGTTCTGGCCTCTAGATCGTACGTTCAAACTCAATAAATGCGACCAAATAAGTATTGTGACGGACACCTTGTCACCTTTATCAAAGTACCCAACACGTTTCGTAATACCATGTATCACCTAAATTATGAAGTGCGTCTTAAACGCAAAAAACAAGAACTTGGAATGCGAAAACGCGCGCCATTTGTTATTGTTAATTGCCAGTCAGCCATGTTTTGCTTTTGTTTAATTGAAATGCAGACTCTCTCCAACTATGTATCGTTTTCTAAGATTCGCCAACTATGTAATCGTTTTTTATTTAATTAGATTGAATTATACTTACACTAACTCATATAATATTATAATCGGGCGCGCCACCTCCAAGCTTTTTAATTTAATATTTTATGCGAAAGACGTCCAACCAGATGATCATTTAAGGTTCTATTATCAAAAACGAAAGTAACATCTTGGCAGGCATCATGCTCACGATTTTCATAATTATAAATCAATACAGAAAAAAATTGACGGACCATTAAAAGTAAATGCTTTAACAGTTTTATGAGCTCACCGAGTGCATGTAATGTGTTATCTTCGCAGATTTTTATGGCGACCCAATAAGGGTAGGTAGGGCAATTTGCGAAAACGCTTCGGGCCAGTGTTTATTTTTTGTCTTGGGTAAATATGCGGAAGAGATGGTACCTCGTTTACTGGTTTTTATATTCGTGTTGAGATAGCGATAATGCCAGGCAGTAACAAACCTTATAGCGTTGATTTAAAACATGCGAGGGTTAAAGTAATCCATATATGCGTTGGAAAAATAAAGCCGATGTGATTGAACCCTTAAACTTTGAGAGCCATCAATCACTATTTACGAGGTGCTCGTTGGCGCAGCGGCTACGGCTAGCGCGTTCGAGACACGATTGTGCAAGTGCCTTTCGCAATCCCGGGAACCCGGATGGGTAGACTAATTAAAATATCTCACAATGCTTCGCGTTTTGGAAGGAACCTTGCCTCAGTCTGTGTTTCCTATCAAATATTATATTGGGGTCTTCAAATCATGAGTGAATAGGTATTACCTCCTAGGCAAGCATGTTACATCGTAGGCTACACCATCACTTACCATCAGGTTGTAGTCAAATGCAAGCCTATCTATATATGTATATCTTACCAACTAGACATTGGCGGATTGTGCCCGATCTCTCCGTTTGCTACTTGTAGACCTGATCCCGGCTATGGGACTGAGGCTTACTATGATGATGATGCCCATGAAAAAATGGAATTCCTTCCCAGCACAAGAGTTATATGGCGTTCTTTAAAGGAGGTGTGAAAAAGCAACTTGCAAGTCAGCAAGGTCTCGATGGCGCAGCGGTTAACGCGCCCGGTCTGCGAGTGCTGAGGTGAAGCAATTTTCGCAAAGGCCGGTCATCGGATGGGTGACCAAAAATTTATCATCTCGAGCTCTTCCGTGCTTCGGAAGGCACGTGAAGCCGTTGGTCCCGGCTGCATTAGCAGTCGTTAACAACCATCAATCCGCACCGGGCCCGCGTGGTGGTTTATGGCCCGTTCTCCCTTTCCATGTCGTAATTAGTGCTTTACATATATTAGCTAAATTGAACAGCTGTAAAGGAATTTACATATTATAGTTACTATAGTTAATATAATTTCACGTAAGTCGGCTGTGCAATGGTAATCGGGTTTGACGCAAACCGTCCCATTCGCATTTCGTCACGAATTTAAAATGGTCCCATTCGCATTCCGTCCCATTCGCATTCGGTCCCATTCGCATTCCGTCCCATTCGCATTCCGTCCCATTCGTATTCCGTTCCATTCGCATTCGGTCCCATTCGCATTCCGTCCCATTCGCATTCAGTGGGCAACCACCGTAGCAATTATATCATAATCTAGCACAGACTAACATATACGCCTACATGGTAGTATCTAGCTGACAGTACCAAACAAATATGGAACAAAACCTAGCAAAAGTACATTCACTCTTTCACATTGTTTCGTATACAAACTCGTCTATAGTTTAAAGATCTTTTTGTCTCTCCATGTTTTGACTTGGTAACCGGTCTGGTCACGCCAATTTCCATCATAAAGATTTTGTCTGAAGACTGTTTGAGTGTCTCCGAGGTCAGTCAATGGGTAAGCAGGTGTTCCAAATAAACGGCTTACCGAGGATAATATACACGATACGAGTTGTGTTTATAAACGCGCAAAACTTAAATTTATTTTTATGGTAAGAACATATTATACAGTATCTATATTTTATTGACTACTTACTTCTTGCGGGGTCCAACAAACGACTGTTGCCTTATTAGTTAGGCTCGACCGTCTTTATCTATATAAATAAAAATGAATCGTTAAATGTGTTGCTAATCGCAAAACTCGAGAACGGTTGAACCGATTTGGCTGATTACGTAAAAAATACGAGGAAAATAGTAAAAACAACAAACAAAACAAAGGCGCGTAATATTTATATTAGACTGCGACATATGGTCTAAGGCGACAGGCCGATAACTTTTGACAGAACGAAATCTGTCGGGGCAGCTACTAACATAAAAAAATCAATGTAACTTTGTTTTAGAGAAATAGGGCAGAACAAGGTCTGCCGGGAGAGCAAGTTATTCAATAATAATTGAAGTATCTAATAGTTTAAACTAAAGTTTGTGGAAGTGGATAGGGCAACTTGTGAGTCTTGTGACAACCCACGGACCCTGCAGAGGGTTAGATATGTTATGCTAAAATAATGCATGAATGGGAGCAAAGCCTTTAACTTATGAAGTGGAGTAAAAAAACCTATAAAAAATATCTCTACATTTCGTCAAAAATAACAAGTATTAAAAACTTAATGTATTTGTGCTATGGTGTGACTCTTGCTAACCGCGCCGTACGCGCACGTTTTTCCCGCCCGTGTGTTTCCTCCCATCTGATGTGATGAGTGACGGTCAGCAACGAGGTCGCATTACCATTTCTCTCGCATCGTACCGCGGGCTCATTACCGAGCCGCCGTCATGCCGCCGTAGCCAACCGGAAGCGGCCGGATTCCCGTCCGGCAATCACTAGCCGATGGGACGCGCCGCAGGAAGTGACACCATTTGACTTTCGAACTTATTGCCACTATTACTTGCTCTGTGTACGCCATTATTAGATTATTAGCCTTTTTATTATCTGTGAAAGTGCTGTAAATTAGACGTAATTGAAGTATAAATTGGCACTTAAAGTGTCCAATCGCATTTGATTTAAACAAATGTTTTATTTATTTATTTCAATCAGTTTCATTAGAAAACGTGTAATTTTGAAACAACAGGCTTATATTAATTTGAAGTACAGTCATCGACTTAACTAATATTAGTGTTTTCTCATACTTTGTGTGTCAGGTAACTAAAATTAACAACGAAGTGTTACCCTAATTAAAAAAATAGATACCATAGACTTTGAATAAGAGTGATACTGAACAATCATGATTGATAAAGCGTGAGAATTAGTCACTGGTCGGTCACAAGCAACAGTGTCTCGTATGGCTGTTTTCTAGTGTGAAGGAAAGGTCCGAGAAATTAAATGACTGGCCATTGAGGCATATTAAGTAATAACTTAAATCCTCACGTGCCAGTTATATGGTGCTGCTAACGTCTATATGCTGTTCAGAGCGCGTACGAGCTTATACTCCTTTTACCGACACAGTCAAATAATAAAAATAAAAAGTGTCACCAATACGGAAAGTCATGTATCGCATACGTAAACGAAAGCGAAAATCGTGCGCGCGCGCCGCCCTGTTGACATATTTGGGCGAAACTGCTGTTACGGCCGCGGCCACGACGCGCGTTTCGGCGTAATTCGTCACTGTGAACTTTGAGCAGGTATTTAAATTGCAACCAATGGCTGCGTGGGTGGTAGCGGTAGCGGCTTGTATTGTCTGTAGTTTATTTGTTTTGAGTTCACTCGCGGCCCGCAGTTGCAAGTAGGGTCACTTTTACTGATAAGTTCATAATTTCATATTATTTTAATATCCAAATCTGTACAAAACATTTTAAAAATGTAACACGCTCTGATGGTTTATTCACGAGAGCGCTCTACCTCTGCCCGAAATCTGTAGGCCCTGGACTCGTGGGTTCCATTAATGGGTCAGACCACAGACCTATTATCGTCAGACGGTCAATGCGTTTTGGAAATTTTAAATTAGCTAACGTTGTGATCAAGTCAATGCCAATTAATTGTAGCGATAAAATCTACAATATAGTAATCTTTGCCCAGCTCTGGGACAGTCGACAGTCTACGTTATCAACGTATCTACGTTGATAACTAAATACGACACTACTACTAGCTACGACCTCGTCCAAGTTCGAATAGATCAGGAATAAAAAACTCTGTAATGCGTAATGTTCAACGATAATAAATGAAGGGTTACAGGCGTCAGTCTGTCATTGCTCTGCACTCTGCAACAGTCTGCAGGCTGCGGGCTAATGAATTGAGATATTTTTCCCGCGCGCCATCGATCACGCGGTCAATTTGCAATTATCGACTGCTTTGGAGGCCTCGGTGTTAAGGATCGCTGCACACGATCCAGCAAGCATTGCACAAACATAAGAAACATCGAGCTTTTGCAGGTAGGTATGTTTTTTGTTATATTTATCTCATTTCAACTGAACATTTGCCAAGTTCTTATGAGAATAATTGTCTTTATACCTTATAGGTAGGTTTAATTAAACGACTGTCATCTTACGACAACAACCGAGAGCAACGGCTTAACGTGTCTTCTGAAGGAATTAATGAATTAATGAAATATGTTTTATTGTAAGCCACAGCTAAACTTAAAGAGAACAATGCAAGAAATTGGAATAAGAAAGATATTTTTATTTGGTTACCCATCCGGTAATCCGGCGGGCGCGGCGTTGCAAAAGTTGCTGCAACTCGTGGGACCTTTACAAGCTGAAGATGGATAATTGGTTAGAAATCCTGCAATATTGCAATCTGTTTGGGTAATCGAAATGTGGTTTCTAAATTCTAAAAAGATTAACTAACAGTCTTTTATCCAAAGCTAAATTTACAATAACAGTTGTCTTACTTATTTTACGATTAATTATGAAAGTAGTTAAAGAAACAATGCGAGGTGGGTCCGCTATTACCAGCGCCGTATCAGATAATTATGTTTTGAACGGCGCTAACTGATTGATGGTGCCAGTAATTGGTTATCTATCTTGTTATTGAAAATATAATTGCAAGTACTGGCGACATCGCAGATTGATGGAAATAAAATAATTATAAGAAATAACGATAATTTAACTGTAAATTAAGTTTTTAGTTTTAGTATTGGCGTATGTTTTTATTTTATTTTTGAACAGCAAACTGTTTGTAATTATATATTAGTGTTGTTAGCGACAGAATAATGGTAGGCCAATGGTAGGGCCCTCGAATACTAGAAGTTATAGGTTTTGAATCCCGTGATCCCGTGGTCACCGATTTTTTCTCAACACTTTCTCAGTAATAAAAAAACCGTATTAAAATTGCTATGCTAATAATTATTTATGCGTGAAACGTATCTATACTAATAAGTATTATAAAGCTAAAGAGTTCGTTTGTTTGTTTGGTTAAACGCGCTAATCTCAGGAACTACTGGTTCGAATTGAAAAATTATTTTTGTGTCGAATAGTCCCTTTATTGAGGAACGCTATAGGCTATATTACATCACGCTATAACTAATAGGAGTGGAGCAGCAATGAAAAATGTTGCAAAAACGAAAAAATATTTTTTTGAGAGGCGATGTTCTTAAAATAGATTTTTAATAGATTGTTCGCTTATTAATGCGGGTGAAACCGCGGGGCACAGCTAGTTAAAATATATAACTATATCGTAAGTCTTACCTCAATTTATTTGACGTTGTCAACGGAAAGTAGGTTTATGCGGCGCGGTGTTGCGTGTGCGCCCGCCTTTAGGGCACAGCGCCGCGCGAGCAGATATATTACGGGCCAACAAGAAATGATTAGAGTATTGTTGGTACGATGTTTATTTATTTACAATGTAAAAAGCCTAACAAGTTGCGAGATTGGAGCCGCAGTTCAATATGCGCGCTCATGGGTTGTGCCGTGCGAACGGCTATGCGAGATAATTCAAACAGCGAAAATATTATTTTGATCTGAACTGTGACGTCTCTCCAATGTCCAAGTGTCATCAGGCTACTCAGACACGATTGTCAGCGGTTTTAAAATAACAGAATCAAGTCCCTGTTGCGATGAAAATATATTTTTAATCCTACAAAATTCATTTGAATAGTTTAAAGACTATAATTTTTTTTTGAGAGATTTTGCTGTTTGCTACTGGGCATTTTCAGCTTCACCGGGCTTTTTTGGGGGCGGCGAGATATTTAAAGGGTTCCTCATGCCATGTGAAACGAATCACCGTCAGAGGTTTTCTAGAGGGATGGCGTAGATAGAGAGAGAAATCTCGCACTACTGCCCGTGCCCTACTAGATTCTCAGGGGTTCAGATCGGATCGGACCAGGGGGTCGACCGCCTAACACTCTCGCTTTCGATCGCTTTGAAGGCGAGGCGAGGAGAAGGCGTCATCTTGTCATTTCGAAAGCATTATGAAAGCAATATCGAAAGCTATAGGCTATAGCTTTCGATATTATTCGATATTATATTTCGATATTATATAAGAAAGCGAGGCGAGGGCTTCGCCTACAAAGCGATCGAAAGCGAGAGTGTTACGCGGTTGGGGGGCAGATACTGGAAACAGTTGCCATATTCACAATGTTACTACGGTAAAATACTTTTAAAACGGAAAGTGTGTACGGAGAACGAGTTCATTTATTTATTTACTATATGGTACAAAAGCAGCTTACAAACTAAAAAAATAATATATTAGAACAGTTTTACAAAGATTTCAATAGATGTCTAGTTAACCATTTTATCGAGTTTCTTAAGGAAGCTCTTATTGGGGCTAGATAATTGGTGTGAGTGTGGGAAACATTTATTTTATTTATTTATTTAATATAAATTTGAAAGCCTTGTATCGTACACAATGTTCAATTAACAATTTTACTAATGAAAAAAAAAAACTATTTTAACTTACTAATTAGTTAATATAGGGACTGTGAAAGCGCATATTTGAATTCTTTGATACTTCGATGAAAGATATCAAATGGAAAAGCGAGAACATTGTACAATTCTCACATCCTATAAATGAGATTATTTTGTGTTACGTTGTTTGTAAGTTTGTACATGGGAAGATCACATGGAAAGGCCCGAATCTAGCACTTGACGTTTAAAGGCTGATGATGAATGATTTCATAATATGGCAGCTAGAAAGCTTTCCCATTAAGAAATATGTAGGTACGGTAATTTCCAAACACTGAGCAAAAAACGAGTTCAGCAACTGCTTTGCTCTAAAAGTCTACACAATACATACATTTTCGCACTCTAAAGTACTCGGTGTTATCTAAGCGGAGATAAGATTTGCTAAGTGATTAGCCGAAACCAATGTTTTTGTTATTAGTCATATTATCCTAACCAATAATAATATTGTGATAAATGTGATTTGTATGTTTAATCAATTTTTATTGCACAATATTAAGGCAGTACAAAGGGCGGATTTGATTACGATCGGATAAAATTTGCTGTAAGATATGAAACATCGTCACACATCCCTACTAATATTATTAATGTGAATGTGAGTTTGTTTGTTACGCTTTCACGCAGAAACTACTCAACCGATCATCATGAAACCTTGCACACATATTCTCAAAGGTATTGGGAAGGATATAGGATACTTTTTATAAAAAAAATGAGTTTATCTTTTGTTTGTTTGATTGATACGCTTTCACGCGTAAATATTTAACGATTTGTTTGTTTTGTTGTCATAGAAACTGTCAAAGCGGTACGAAGTCCGCCGGGTCATCTAGTTTTTCTTATAAATGTCTCAAATGCGCCCGTTGTGCGAGCTATGACGTTGTTGGTGGGTTCTAACGACTGCTATCTAAAACAACAACGGGACTAACGACTTACCGTGCCTTCCGAATCACGGAAGAGCTCACCACTAACGAGCTCCTCGAGACTGTCCCTTTCCGACCCTGCATACGCACGCTGACTCACTACACTACACATGCACTAATATGCATGTTCCTAGGTTTAAGACTCCGTACTACAGAAGAGTCCGTACTGGTATAACAAGAGTATGAAGACCATGCACAAGCTCACTATACCAGATACAAACAGGTACAAAGGTCAAAGATATTTATTGCAATTCGTGTGGTAAAACATTTCATATTTCTCAAGTACCAAATCGTGAGTCCTGGTTGGGCACTGCAACATTTTTTTTCTACTACAGTTTATGCAATAATATGCACGATATTACAAACATACACCAGTTATATCTTTCTAGTATATCGCTTCTTACCTCCCCCACGACGCGGTTAATCTTAGCCCAAGTCCTAGAATCGGAGAATCTTATGAGGGAGACGGGAGTCACGCTTGCATAATGCCATCGTCACTAGAAATCTTCTGAGGATTGTCCGGTCACCCTTGAGAAACCTTAAGTTTCTCGCTGCCCGCCCTTAAACACCGGTTACACTGTGAATATGTCATAGATAGGCGACCAACAGCAATCCCATCTTTATATGCATACATATGTACAAACTTTCTCAACCTTTTCCCAAAAAGGGGAGACACAGCATCGGAATCACCATTTTTTCCATTAAGGCAATCACAACATGTAAAAAAACAAAAAAAAAAAACATTAAATATTTAAGTTTTTAAAATAAGGTACTAAATAGCTTGTTCTGATATAAGCAAGAACATTAGAAAGATATGAGTACAACAGCCGAGATGGTGGAGGAAGCGGTCATTGTGGAGCGGCGGGAAGTGTCGTGGTAGCGGTCGGCGGCTATTACGCGGTGATTGCGAATCGCGACGATTACGTGCGCGTGCGCGCTGCACAAAGGCGCCGCTGCCTAGTGCCGGACAACCACCGGAAGCTAAGTCTTCTAGGTGGCTATAGTTTTAGGCTTGAATGTTAAACGTGTAATATTCGAACCAAAACGACGTCGTCCAAAACGTAGACTTTTTTTAAAATTCTTTACGGGTTAAGCGCTTATATAACTGAGGTTAAGCAACTTTCGCAAAGGCCGATCATCGGACGGGTGACCAAAACTTTATCATCTCGAGCTCCTCCGTGCTTCGTAAGGCACGTAAATCCGTTGGTCCCGGCTGCATTAGCAGTCGTTGACAACCACCAATCCGCACTGGGCCCGCATGGTGGTTAACGGCCCGTTCTCCCTATCCATCCATAGGGAAGGCTCGTGCCCAAGCAGTGGGGACATATAAATGAGCTGATGATGATGATAAAGCACTTAACCTTCATCTCACCTGATGTTAAGTAATGATAAAACCGAAGGTGGAAGCGCACTGCACTCGGTATCCTCAACTACTGAGGAACCGGCTATCTTATCTCTAACTGACGGAACATAACCATGCTACTAATATTGAAGCTATGGCGACATATTTAGATAAGATGGTGGTACCTACAGCTAGCCAGGCAGACTCAGCTTTTTATACCCGCTAGCTTGCTATTGGTTGTTGTACAAGTTAGTAAGCAACTAAAAGATGGACCAGCTACATGCTGTTCGGTTGAGCATGGGAATACAGCCCATGTTCTTTTGAATCTGGAGGGCGCCGTCTGATAGACTTTGCATCACCCATTATGATTGTTCCATGCAGCATGAGGGTACAGCCCGATGGACGGTGCAACTCTAAAAGTATTCAAGCATGGGTTGCTTGCTTTTTTTTTTTTTTTAAAGCTAACTGTCTAATCATTTGGCCACCAACCAGCCTTTTGGTGAGCGGGATGTGGCCTAAGGGGATACATGCTTAGACAGGAAATACCTATTCACTCTTGCTTTGAAGAGACCTAGGTCGTAGTGAACAGGGAACACGTGACCAGGTAGTGCATTCCACTCTTTGGCGGTTCGCAAAAGAAAAGAGTTAGCAAACATAAGCAGTTGGTCCTGTGAGAAGTAACGTCTAGCCCTTGAGAGGACGCCTAGTTTTTTAGCAGCATTTTTTGCTATGGACTCGACTGCCCTTTTAAGGCTTCAGTACAGCAGTCGTTTTCGGTCCGCCGCAATGGTACCGACGGATATTTCACTCTACAATAAAATAAAATAAAAAATTATTTGCATAATCATGTGCACAATTAGGGTGACATAAATGGGAGTGTGACACAACATGTTTTACCATTGAATGTATGCAAAAATTGGGAAAATGATGCAGCAGATCTAGAATAATAATTTGATTACGTGAAAAATTATATTAAAATACTTTAATAAAATTACATTTAAAATATTATATAAATTTGACATTTAGAAACTCCTTAACACTGTAGTAACATTTCGCCACCTAACTTTTTAAGTTTTATTTTTAAATAAGTTAGCATTTAGTTCCTTCAGGTTTTTAGGTATTTACTGTATACGGAGGCGCTATTGGAGGCTGTCCAAGTTATAAAACTTGGAACGCCAAATAGAGGCATTAGATATGCCTCTATGGTATGTCCATACAAATTATACAGGACTAGTCAGCTTACACATTACTATTATTTCCCTTCAGTTGAGTATTTAACATTTTGAAAATAGAAATATTTCTGTGAACGGAGAATCTAGTCGTCTATAGTTTCGCTGCTCTATGAATGGTGGCCTTTAGGACCAGGTTCGAACCTCCAGGACACGTTTGTCCCACGGGACGGCTGACCACTTCCATCTTTCTGGAATTATGTAACTATGAGGCAGATCGAGTTATTTCAGGGAAGCGAGGAAATAATGGTCTAATATATATTATTTTCCTTTCTGGTTTTCTTTTCGTCATAATTGTTTTATTGTGGTTTCTTATCGATCATGCTTTTCACTATAGGGCCTATGACTTCCTACATGGACAGTAGCATATTCCTAACTATATATAATATACTTTTAAACTCTACAATGTTGAAACCGGGCTTTACGCTAATTACTTACTATTTCATTTATCTGGGTAGACCTTTTTGATTTGATTTGATTTTGAATTCCCAACTTGGTCGCGTTGCACCGACCGTGATCAAGGTCTGCTTTACCGTAGTCCCAACGTTTATTCAAAGACATTCTTTCACCTTTGACGGAGCAAGGGTACGAACCTAATCAATTTTATTTTGCTTACAATTTTGGAGCCAGCCATTCAAATATGACTTACTTTCACTATCGAAGCCCGAACGCGCTAATGCGCCATTGAGTGTGTCTAAATGCTTATCATGTTCATCATCTGTCTTTGAAAGTCCTACTGCTGGGCCAGCCTTTCACACATGTACTATAGTATTAGTATTATATAGTATTATATAGTATTATATAGTATTATATAATAGTACAAGGGAATATTGGGTTATAATCCACCAGTACAGTAATAGTACTACCAAATACTACGTCCACAAAGGACGTCCACCATGCTATTCTAATGCACATTGGAGGGTATTAACGACTGCCTTGCAACATCTACTGGGACCTACGGCTTAACGTGCCTTCCGAATCACGGAGGAACTTTAGAATTCGAACACCCATCCGGTGACCCGGCATTGCTAAAGTTGATTAACTTACATGAACACGACCGATCATCCAATCATCGAGCTCCAATCGTGTCTGCTTATAAGTATCTTTAATAAGAAGTGTTTAGTGCTTGTCATGACGCTTTGATTCTTAAATTCCAAATAGTTTGTCATTGAGTCCGGAAAGTACCTAGTTAACTACTTGCAACTTGTTAATGGTAATAAATAAGTGAGTAATTATTAAAGTGAAAATCATTGTTAACGAAATTAGCTGCGCTAGCCCACAGGTAAATTTATAATGTATAATCTTATCTCATTTTAAGTGAACTGTTTGTAAGTTCTTATGGGAAATAAATGTCTTTAAACCTAATAAACTCATCAACCCATCCATGGCTACACAATGAATATTGCCAAAGCTTTTGTACGTTGTAGCTTAGGTAGATTATCAATACGGCAGCTATTAAAATTAATTGCAGCGGGTGGCTGCGCGCGCGCAGGTGCGCAAATGTCAGCGATGCAGATGCGTCTCGGTGGGCATTGTCTTTGGTGGCAAGTCAAATGCAATACCATGACCTTTGCACTCTGATGCTAGTATGTATTACCTTTCGCATTTAGTTTTAAAAACATACAAAACCTTTTCAATAATTATTCGACATTGAAATTGTATTTTCTATTGCATACATAAAAAAGGGATATTTTGTTTTAAATGGCTACCCTAACTGCTTAAGTCACGCCCTGTAAATCATTATACTTGCAAGATCATCCAAACTCACTTCTAGTACCAACTCGATCGCGATAATCTGAATGGCATCGAAGGCTGTACGTCCAAGCGACAACAAGATGATACAATAACGCGTCATTCATCAAAATCCCTTTTCATTTGTATTTAACAATCTAACAACATTGCTCTTTGAACTCAGTTCAATGGCAGCTCACACATGTTTGTTCTACCCGATTGTGTACTCTAAAAAGCTGCATAAATCATTTTAATGTACCAAACCTTATAGCGTTATGGCCGCACGCCACACCCCGAACACCCTTGAGACACGAAGCAAGTGGTAAACTAATAATAGAACATCCGTCTTCGGCGGCGGATAATTTCCACCTATTCATAGTGGTAGCAAGGAGTCGTTCCCACGAGTCGGTAACGAACGAAGGTCGCTCACGACTCGGTGCCGACGCGTTGCGAAACGGTGCCCGAGCGCGGCAAGGGCGCACGAGCACGCTCGCGACTCGCGAGAACCTACATGAGCCATCGCTGGTAACTGACAATTATTGGCGGGCGACTTTGGGACTGTCTAACTGATTGCGTGAGATATGCGATGTGGCATCAATGAAATGATTCCTTAGCATTGAGGCTTTAGTGATGTGTTTTTGTTTTTTGTTCTTCTATACTAATGTTATAAAGAGGAAAGCTTTGTTATTTTGTATGTATGTATGCAACGAATAAACTCAAAAAGTACTGGACCGATTTAAAAAATTCTTTCACCATTAGAATGCTACATTAGCGCTGAGTAACATAATATGCTATATTAAAAAAAGAAAAAAAAGAAATGCTGGATGAAGTCCGCCGGGTCAGCTAGTTAATGATAAAGTATGAGTTACTAAGTGAGAATAAGAGAGAGTAAGTAAGATTTTAAGGGTAAATGCCTGGTCTTACGCTTTAAAATCTACGGCCGTTATTCGGTTACTGTGACTTGAGGCCTGATATCCGATGGTTCTGGGTTCAATTTCCAGGTTGAGCAAAGAGTATTTCAGTTTATAATGCAAAGCACACCGGGTTTGGATGCACCAACCCTGTGATGATTAAGCCAATACCCATCAATTGGTGGGACAGTATATCGGTTAATTACTAACTACTTTAAGTACACACGCGTGCACATAAGACTACCACAATCTGTCAAATGTCCTCAATAGACTTTGAACTTTAAGTGTACGGCATAAGGTTGAACATTTGTTGAAGAAATTTGACAGTTTTAGACAGGTTGAGGTGCAGGCGTCTGTATGTATTACTTAATTCAACTAAATATATTTAAAGTTAGAACTGCCTCTGTGGTCTAATGGTTAAGACCACCGGTTTAGACTCAGATGTACATGTTTGTGTACTCGGTTTGGTTGGTGGTAGGACTTGTTTGTCTGCCTGGCTAGCTACCACCATCTTATCTAAATATGTCGCCGTGACATCAATGTTTGTAGCATTGTTGTGTTCCAGCAGCTAGAGATAAGATAGCCAGCGCCTCACTAGTTGAGGATCGGGTGAAGTGCGCTTCCACCAATTGGCCTTATCATCACTTACCATCAGGTGAGATCAAGGCACTGTGCTGACCCGTAAATATAAAAAAAAAAAAAAATTCTGACAGATCTGCCCCCCCTGACTATGAGCTCCTATAGCAGTATTATTGCAGTTGTGGAAAAGAGACGCGTGTATATTCGCCGCTACACGCGTCTCGTTTTCACAACTGAAATAATACTGCTATAAGCGGTCGTGGTTACCCCCCCTGTACGTATTACATGCTCGATGCTCGATGGCGCAGTGGTTAACGCGCCCGGTCTGCGAGTGCTGAGGTTAAGCAATTTTCGCAAAGGTCGGTCATCGGATGGGTGACCAAAAATTTATCACCTCGAGCTCCTCCGTGCTTCGGAAGGCACGTTAAGCCGTTGGTCCCGACTGCATTAGCAGTCGTTAACAACCACCAATCCGCTCTGGGCCCGCGTGGTAGTTTATGGCCCGTTCTCCCTATCCATCCATAGGGAAGGCTCGTGCCCCAGCAGTGGGGACATAAATGAGCTGATGATGATGATGATGATGATGATGACGTATTACATAATTCAACTAAATATATTTAAAGTTAGAAAAAACACGTTTCTGACAGATCTATTTATAAAAAGACAAAGACCAAAATATAATGGGCGTGATTATTGACTTGTCGAGGTACTGGACACAGAAAAACTTAATGGGTAACATTTGGATTCTTTATAGCCAATAAATATATATACGCTAGCTCGGTGTGTTGATATGAGTCAGTGTGTTTGTGTGTACAACAGTTTTTTTGTTTTTCCTTGTTATCAATATGTTAAGCTTGTTACAAACTTGGAATCGGTTGATTTAAATTTGCAGTATTTCACTTATATATGCGTGTTTTATTTTTATATAGGTTCGAACCGTTCGTCGTTTGTTCGAATATTCATGTTATTCATGCAAATCAGTGCAACCAGTGTGTGCCTTGAGTTTAGTTTTATTATACCTACCTCATATTCCACAACGTGCAAAAGTTTAAACTAATAAATTCTGATGCTGTATAAACGCAGATAAATACAACAGTTCTAAACTAAGTTTAACTTCATCATCGTCATACTTCCGCCCACTGCAGTGCATAACCCTCTTCCTTAGCACGCCACTGTGGTCTAGTGGTTAAGACCACCGGTTTAGATCCAGAGGTCCCGGGTTCAATTCCCAGCGGAAGTACATGTTTGTGTACTCGGTTTTGTTGGTGGTAGGGCTTGTTAGTCCGCCTGGCTAGCTACCACCATCTTAACTAAATATGTCGCCATAACATCAATGTTTGTAGCATTGTTGTGATCCGGAAACTAGAGATAAGATAGCCAGTGCCTCAGTAGTGAGGTTCCCGGGTGAAGTGCGCTTCCATCATTGGCCTTATCATCACTTAACATCAGGTGATTTCAAGGCACTGTGCTTACCCTTAAAAATATCTCTTCACGGTCCTGCGCCATCGTCATCTGTCCCCTTCCTGCCACCCTCACTAGTTCGTCCGAACTGGAGGTCTAACCGATCGACAAGCATTTCCAGGCCACCACTCTGTCAGCGACCGGTTCCATTGGGTTGGTCCATTAAGTTAAACTTACTCTTACATTTTAGAATAACAGGGTTTATAAGAGCCTCACAATTGATAAGGTTAAGGTATTCGTTAATTATTGTTACAAAAAATCAAGAAATCATTAGCAGTCAGGTTGAACAATTAATTATTAGACAATGTAGAAGTCAGTAATAATTAAGACGTCGTGAATTCTTAACCGGATATCTGATTGACCGATAAATCATTGCGCTATGTTTTTATAGAACTGAGTCAGAACACAGGCAAGTACAAATACATATATTTGATATAATATTAAAAAAGAGCTTTACTTAGTTATGTACGTATATATTATAAGTATGTATTTAAGTATTTTAAGTATGTTTATCCGTTGTCTAGTAACCATTTAACAAGTTTCATAACGAAGCTTCTCTTGGGCTAGATAATTGGTGTGAGTGTAGGAAAGGTTATTTATTTATTTATTTATTATTATACATGTATTTATACCTACTACTTAATAGATTGTTTCAGCTAGTTTCAAGTTTTAAACCTTTATGTCTAAAAATAAATAGATTAATGAATAAAACATACATATTCAGAAGCAGCGTTCTAAAATTGTTATGATTCCAATGTTGTGTAAATGACTAAGAGATAATCGCTTGTGTGTCATTTATAATGTAACATTAACATTGGTCAGTATTCTACGAATTTAGTCTAGACGCCTAAGCGCGCAAGTTCTGTTTCTTGGAAGCTTGCTTTCGTTTTTATTATCAGTAATTGGGATTGTGTATCAGTATTGGTACGAATAAGGGAATGGATAAAGCTGACCACAATATATAACAGTCATTAAACTATCCACATGAATGCAGAACGAATTTTGTTCTTTTTTTATATATTTACGGGTAAGCACTGTGCCTTGATCTTACCTGATGTTAAGTGATGTTAAGGGCATTTGGTGGAAGCGCACTTCACCCGGGAACCTCAACTACTGAGGCACTATTATCTTATCTCTTGCTGCCGGAACACAACAATGCTACAAACATTGATGTTATGGCGACATATTTAGATAAGATGGTGGTAGCTAGCCAGGCCGACAAACAAGTCCTACCACCAACTAAACCGAGTACACAAAGATGTACCTACCTCTGAGTCTAAACCGGTGGTCTTAACCACTAGACCACAGAGGCGGTTTAGGCAGTTCTATCTCTCTGCTTATATTTTGTAAAGGAACTTTGTACAGAAACACCGAATGTAATCAATCACTGGTTAGGTATAAATATACGGTCTAGCGACCACAAAACTAAGAATATTTTTTTTAAATAAACACCTTGTTGATCCTTAAGTAGCTTTTCCATTTAAAGTTACAATATAATTTTTCAAAATCTAATTAAAATTGAAGTCGTAACTAAAATAACTATTTATTTATTCATTATATTATATATTTATTCAAACTTTCAGCTGCTCCTAATCTTCCCAATCTAAAGAGCTTAATTAGACACGTAGGGTATGAAAGTATATACGATAGCAATCAGATTGTCCAAAAACTACAATCACTCAACCGTCTTATATGCAGGCTCAAATAAAACCGTAAATATCCGGTTGCGTTCAACCCTAGATCCGGAGCATTCGTACCCGGGGTCAACGACCGCACACATGAAACTGGTATGTATTAAAAAGCGCAAGCCAACGCTAGGTATATATGAATGTTGTTCCGCGTTTAGAAACTACACACATTTGATTATTGAACCGTCTCGCCACCTCGCGTAATTATCCTGCACACATCGCTTGTAATACCTGCAATCAGAGATTCACCATTAACGTACTCCTGGTTGTCGATAACTTTTGATAAGCTACTTTAGAATATAATATACCTATATAGAGTTCTTTTTACTCTACTGGAACTAAAATCACCCACCATTTAAAAGGTTTGATTTAAGTTTCCTTTTGAATGATCTTTCATGTTATATACTCTTAGTTAGAAAGAGAGATCATCACTCTTTTGTTATCTTGATGACATAAAACTTATGATGTACCTATATTACTGAAATTAAGATTCTCCTGTTTTATTATTGAAATTCTTGGAAGAAGCCTGGTTGATGAAACTTGTCCAGAAAAGTAGAGAAACTAATAAAACGTAAAAACTTAATCAACTGATATCTTCTGGTAGACAAGTCAATAGATATTCGCAAGCAAGTGAAAAAGGTATTCGCAAAAGTAAATCTGTTCCCCCCGCCAACGCAACACGTAGTGGTTTCACTTTAAACACATGCAAATCTAAAGGCTAATCCAATTTGCGTTCGCTTGTTAATGCACGTTAACCGTGGCATCGAACGGAAGACGCGATTTACATGCAATCTCAATGGTGCTCACAACACTGAAATTGATCAAGAAAACACCTAGCGCGCTGCAGAATCTCATCAAAGAGCATGTAATTACTAGAAGGGTGCACTAAATACGCTTCGACGTTAATACCTCCAGTTAATTCTCGTATCTCCATTTTGTTAGGACTAATGAGTGCCCCGTCTAATCCTGCCCGGCTAATGGTTTCATAAAATCTGGCCGATTCGTCACAATCGCCTCTGTTATTAGCCGATCGGCCTTCCGCGTGGCAGTCGGGAACGATAATAAAATATGACTGGCCGGTCACAGATTGAATAAATTAAGAAAGTAAAGCCCTTTAATAAAGCCACAGGTGTTATTAAGTGTCGTAAAATTGAATATCTTCTTATGCAGAACCCAGGTTTACTATAAAATAATTCAATTATATCACACCACAGTCATTGTGAGTGATCGTAATATGGACGCTGAGATGAATACTGATAGCTTGATTTCTGATTGAGATATTATGAAACATTCAATTTAAAATATAAAGTTTTTCGAATCCGTTAAGAATTCCATATCATTACCATATAAAATTACAAAGGGATTAAAAGTTTGTCGAACGATGTAGCAAAAACAGAAACTCCTAACAGACATCTATCTTGGAGATTTGATTCTTTTTCTACGTTAAGAGGAGGTGGTTTGTTAACAACCGTGCCGTCGGTCGGTCCAGTATATTATATCGTAATCTTTGACCACTTTAGCTTCCATCCAGTCGGCCGTAATTATACCGCTGAGCGGCTGATGGGATTATAAATTAACAAAACCAAAAAAGGAGCAGAACGCCGCATCAGATGCGTCGCCCGGCGCGCGCCGCCCAAACGGTGTTCATTACTCGATTTGCATTTAAGTTTTATGGTTCACCGCGCCACTGAAAGGAAAATGGCATGGGAACATTATTGAGTATCCACCTATTCACTTTCGTTTGACAACAGATGATATAGATGTGAAGTCGTTATCGGCTTCGTTTAGGTAACATCGTTCATTACCAATTTATATTCATCGAAGCATAACCGTAATGAATTGTAACTCCTTATTTTATCGATTTAAAATTACGTATAATTAAGTGTATTTGAGAGGCATTTTATTGGTGCATTGCTGTCTGGTATCACCGTCTACTCTTTGAGCGAACGTTTTTGCGACCGCCGCACCACGTATCCTGCGGTCGGAGCGACTAGGCCGGAGGATCAAGTTCCTTGTCCGTCGGCCGTTTTTATTTTTTAATACTGCCCTCTTGCGGTCGCCGAAGGAAGCTTTGAATATAACGCGAGCTCTTTAACTCAAGACGTACAGGTCCTGTGGCTTTCGATATAGATTTCAGTTCCCATGTCGTTGGGGTCGTTAGAGGCAACGACTTTTTTTATTTCGCTTTTCATATGGACGCTGAGATCAGGGGGTCAACCGCCTAACACTCTCGCTTTCGATCGCTTTGAAGGCGAGGCGAGGAGGAGGCGTCATCTTGTCATTTCGAAAGCAATATGAAAGCAATATCGAAAGCTATAGGCTATAGTTTTCGATATTATTCGATATTATATTTCGATATTATATTAGAAAGCGAGGCGAGGGCTTCGCCTACAAAGCGATCGAAAGCGAGAGTGTTACGCGGTTGGGGGGCAGGTCGGTTTTTTCGATGCGTAATCATGGTAACATAGGTATATAATAGTTATCCTTCCTCGAATAAATTATTCTATGTAAATACTACATTATAAAACATGATACGCGGATCGTGTAAATTCGTGTGGGTTGGATAGGGAGGCTCGTATTTGTATCGCATGTGTTCGTATTTGGTCATGGTCGTGCTAACTGTAGGTGCGGTTTTTTATGACCAATAAAGTATTGGAGTTGACGAAAAGTTGTAACACAATTTGGCAATAATGTTTTTGATGTAAATTAGTTCTATAACATTTACCACCAAACGTGCTCATGATACTCTATCCTTATAAAATGAAAATTAAATGAAATGAAAATACATTTATTGTCACACACTACAAAATACCTCATTATTGTCATGGTGACACAGATTTCTTTAGATAAGGTAATGGTAATGACCAAGTGGACTCTAAACCCTTTGTAAAATGTTCGGACACATAGTTCTTTTTTATATTTTATAATATTTAGAATTGATTGATTGATATGGAAATTTAAAAAGGCCAAGCCCTGTATTTATTATAAATATCTAATTTAGAATCCAATCAATCTAACTACTCCTTATTCGGTAACCCGGCGTGTAGCGTAGGTCAGTTTGAATGATGCATGGAGTGATAGATGCCGTATGGGTTCAGCCGGCATGCGTGCGCGCAGGTCACGCGCCACTCCCGATCTTGATCATGGAGTGATACTGCCGAATGTTTGTTTGCGTTATGTAAGTCGTTTCAATGGCTGTCAAATGGCTGTCTGATGAAGAGATACCGTGTGGTGTCACGTGCGTGGCTGATGGTGGCAGTTAAGCTTATAAGCTACTTTGGTTAGATAATACATAATTAGATTTGCGAGAATGGTGGGCGCATTAGCAATTTGCTTTTAAACGAATTAAAAATTGTTTCTGAAATTTCGCGTTCCAATAACTTTTGACAGAGTGTAACGAAAACCGCTTAGTATACCTATTACTAGAATCTTTTTTGATTTGAAGTATTATCTCGTTTCTTTTCAGAATAGTATTTCTGCACTTTCATTAACTACCTATTTAGCAATAATATATGTTGACGTTTTAGCCAACAAAACAGATCGACTAACCACAAGTTATCGATCAAGAAATACAACAAAATGAAAAATAATTTATTTTAATTTTTTATGAAGCATTTTACCTTCAGCTGCATTATGCTATCGAGTCCGTTTAACGCACGATTAATAATGTAAACGCCGGTTACTCGCGCGAGTGTTTCTAACAGTCGGCGCACGAGTTGCGCGCGAGGTGACGAGACGCGTGCGCACTGCCGATTGTGCGTGCTTACCCAGAGGACTAAGGCTGTTCGCTCCACTTCTGTGCCATAATGATTTGTGGTTCTACTGTTTATTTAAGTTCAAGCATATGTTACTTTTTTATTTGTTTTGTTCATCATCTTTACAGATTTGCTTTCATATCTTTTGATGGTCAATGACGATAAGGCCGAAGCTCACTCGGTTACGAAAGTAATCACTAAGAAACAGGTTATGTTACTTCATAACACAGCAAAGCTACTAACTTTATTATTTTAGTAACAGGTTTAGTTAAAATGGTTGTAGCTAGCCAAGAAGACTTAGAATAAGCCTTAAAACCAACGAAAATAGACTGAGTACACTGGGAATTAAACCATAAAAAATCTTGGATTTTGGTTGTTGTAAAAACTGTTGCAAAATTTAAATATTATTCATATTTGTTCCACTTGCATGAGATATCCTGTAATGCCCCAAATACCGCTCCCTTTTTTGTCAAGCCACTTTAATGTTGTCCACTCTCACTTGGTTTCACTTGCTCTTTTTTCGTGTTGTCCTATCACGTTTCGAGTCCTCCATTTTGGGACCTCACGTCCTGTGGGCACGGATGGCCATCCGATATAATCTAATGGACATTCCTGTTCGCCTCCGAATGGGGTACCTTTTCAAAAGCATGACGGACACGGCAATTTAGCTGATATCTCGCTTTCAACGAAATAGGGGTACAAATTGGAGGGCATTTATCTTGTGGAACAATTTTTGAAGTTATTATATTTTGTGTGGTCAGGAACATATCAGTTGTTGTGGGAGGCCCTTTGTTTGTGATGTAACAGTTTGTTGGAAATTGACTTTAGCGAAGAGGTCTTAAACAAATTCAACGCAAAGCATCGGAAGCATCTTTCTAACTGTTTTTGTCGATGCTTTTTGTTGAACCATAAGAATGGCCCCAAATATCCAATTCAATATCCCAATTACTCGGGCACAACGGAGAAGCAAACACATCTGTAAATTCATGTCCCGGACCGTTTTCCGAAAGTCGTGGGGAGCGTGTCCAAATCGGGCCAGATCACATTTTTTACCGCGCCCGCGCCGTCGACAAAAAACAAAATATTTTACTGACCACCATTTGTTTTTATCTCTCTCGCCCTGCCGCTAATGACGCTGTCCAGTGCGCAGATAATAATAGAATCGACCGAGGATTATGACTCTGTAAAGAGCTTTTGAATATTCAAAACTTTAATTATAATACTTTAAGCGTTAATGCTTTTCCTGAAATTCGTTGCATTTTTGTAATTTTATGGCGGAGTTAGAATTGGAACTGTCCTCTGGAACTGTCAACTGTGTAAAAATACTTTTTATCGGGGAAACGATCATTATGTTGTAATCTTTATTTAAATACGTTAAACGACCCATGTTACTTTTGACATGTTACGTTTACAAATTAAACGAAGATTGTATTTTATATAATACACAAAACTGTCGCTTGTTCCTCCTCCTGTAATATTATGTCTGACATTTTAGGAAGTGCGTGTAAGAACTTATTCAAATTAAAGTATTTCCGGTGAAGTACATACTCGAGACATAATATTCTAAAAGGAAAGACACTCAAATCGTATAGAACCTGATTTGGATTATATAAATGTGACCAATCTCTTTTATAAGGTTTCTGTATCTGTGTCTCAATGTTGATTGATGGCCTCTGCTCTTGCGGTAGGGGCTCGCCTCTAATGGACTTCTGACGTTGATTTAATAAAGACCCTTTATTATACTATCAAATTTAGTCAGGGTCAGAGCCGAGCGGACGAGAGCGAGATACACAGTAATTAGTCGAAACGTACCGAACTTAATAATTAACGCCATCACATTAGAAAGCACTTTCTCGACGCTGGCCGCCTCGGTGCAAGACGTGCACTCGTGAAAAAACATGTATCCTCATTTACGAGGACCACCTCGCGTTTCGAAGGCTCATTTTCAATAAGAAGCACACGCCCATAGGTCAACGGACATCGCATTTAGAAGAGGCTGCCCGCAAACTTGGCATCAGCAATCACTCACGAATACACATGATGAGAACCGTCGGCGGCCATTTTGAAAATATTACCAAGCAACCTGCGCCCGCGCACTTTGTTAGCGGTGCACGGGTGCACCCATAAAACCTCCTCGTCCTTTGTCAGAATCGTGATGAGCACAATTTGGGGAGATTTAATAACATCCAAAAGCGATGTTGTTTCTTGTTGCTCGTTTTTTCGGCTACCGGAATGATGGGTGCCTTCGCACTTCGTTCCTTCCATCACTTTGGATGCAATTTGTATAAACCTTTCATCGGTTTCGCATCGGTTTTTTTCGATGACACGTCGTTGTTAACGCGAGAATTATTCCGAGAAAACTGGAGTTAATTAAAGACTGGTACACTGGTGTTCTGTTATGAAAATATTTGGGCACCGACGACGCACGTCAAAGGCACCTTCGTTTTATTATGCCGCACATTATAGTGTAAACACGGCGTTTAGAAATAACAACGCGTTGTCCGCTTAAGTGGTAAATCAAGTTAAGATGCTTGTGTCCGTTGAGGCCGAAATCTTTGACAAACACAAATAAAACGTTGCAGTATTGGGGCTCGCTCTATCTGTACCGAAGAAACTTAACGTAGCAAAGTGTTTGCTGATGATGTGAAACGGTGCCCAGGTTAAAACGAAAAAACCTCACTCCAATCTAGACATTGAACTTAACGCCGATTAGTAAATTAGAAAATAAACGCGACAAAAAACTATGAAAGAAGGCACAATTTCTACCGTTAAATTTTTGCTAGAGAATGCTTAAACATTTTAATATATATTATTATCAAACCAACTCGACCCGCTCTAAACGACGGCGTCGTCGCTGTAATCCCGAAGTGAACTTGACACGACCACAGATGAAGTCACTCCAAACTAGTTTCGAGTGACTAATATAACCGTAACGCTCCGACATTTGACAGCTCATCTAATCTACATAATTCGCGTAATTACGCGTCGTGCCGCCGAAAACAATGGGGTAAACTTTTTAATCAATCACGTGGCGCGAGGGTCACGCGCAGTGAGCGCTTTTTGGTGGGTTGCGCAAGAGCCGCTCTGTCTGATTTGTCGTACGGTTTTGTTTTTTTTTCATATTATTATTTCGTGCGGTAACAATGGTAACTTTATTTATTACTAGCTGTCCCGATGGACTTCGTACCGCTTTGACAGTTTCCATCATTGAGTTATATATCAATGGTTTCCATAACAACAAAACAAACAAATCATTTTGTATTGGAAAATTAAATTGTCGATTTTAGTATTTTATTTAATTTTTTTTTAATATAGCCTATGTTACTCTCATACAGTTTCAAGTGTGCAAGTTGTTTAAACGTTTACTTATTAAACTAAAAGAAATGGTGAAAACTTTGAAATCTCGAAAGCAAATAAAGAATTAGTTTGACAACGACGATTCAGTTTTAAAAGATTAGCACGGTAAGATTGATTGCCGAAACCATTTCACGGCACAAACACTCATGCGCTCTCAATTAAAAAATCAACCTGAGACTGTTTGATATACGAGTATTTACAAATGCCATCGCCCGTGGTAATGGGCGCGGTATAACTTTTTCCACGTTGATTAAATCTGTCATTTATCTTAATAAATATCTGTACTATGTGTTACATCATCTCTGCTATTATAAAACAATCGCGCTGCAACAAAACCTACATTGGAAAAGTTTAGACGGGCATACGCGTGATCAATCACTCCGCACGTGCTGGGAACGCATGCATTGACTGACATTCGCGACTTCGCCTATACTCCGTTGTCTGTTGCGTCACTGTTGACAGCAAATGATGAAAACTTGTAACATGGTCCTTGTTCCGAACGCGCCTTGCGTTCGAACATTGTTTTCGTGCTCCATAAATAATAATAGTTAATGTACTTCAAGCATCAAGACGGTTGCGAAACTTCAATTTCATTTGGTAATTTTCTGTCGCTACATCGGTTATGGCGAAAAATCAGGTAGATTTTTTAATTTTTTAACTCTAATGTTCGGGATTATGTGCGACAAATCGGATAATGGCACTCAAATGGAGTTGGGTTGGGCGGTCTTGGCTAGACGTGGTGATGACAGATGTACTTGAATTGAAGGAATGGTGGTAATGAAATGGCAAGAGAAACTGGCTTTAGTGGTTCCTCAAGATGTGTGAGATGTGACCGATCTAACCCAGAATAAGTTTGTTAAGAGCACGCGAGCGTTTCATCATACTTTGCTAGAGCCTACAGAGCTTTAGATTGGGATATCTACCCGGAAAATTACAGTATTTATTCACTGTAGTCATGTCAGATCATAGTACCAACTCCTTATACTGTGGTCGATCCATTCTGGACTGTACTAAAATTCTTTCGCAATTGTCCCTCGATCTCTCTATTAAGACTATTAATTATTAATCTACCATCTACATCATACGAAGAAAACTGCTATCGTAATAACTTGTTAACACTAGAACAAAGACGTTTAGTATCGGATGCTAGTCTTCTTTACGACTTGGTGCACGCACAGGTGGACTGTCCGGAGCTGGTGGCCGGTGTGAGCTACCGCACTCCCTCGCGTCGCACGCGTCACACGCCCTTATTGGCTGTACCGCTACGTGTCACCAACTATGCTCGTAATGCTCCGCTCACAAGAATACCTCAAGCATACAATGATCTGTTTAGCGAAATAGATATATTTGCATATCCTAAGACAGCCTTCATCGTCCGCGTAATAAACTTCTTGAAGGAACAGAACAACCCCAACAGTCAACAATAGTCAACAATCACGCGAGACCGTTATTATGTGCACTAAGACTAAGATTACAATATATAATAAATTATTCAGTTACTATAAATTACATAGGAATTATAACATAATAAAGTAATCCAAAATATAATATACTGATTGTAACACAATGAGATGTAATATGTAAGGTATATATTTGTGTGTGTGTATGTGGGTGTGTGTGTATATATATATATATATATATATGTATAATATATTATAATGTATTTATGTACGTATTTGTGTATATATAAATATATGTATGTGAACGATTTATGACATTTATGACATATTATTATTGAGTTCTCTACCGCAGGGCAGAAGCAATTCTCATCTCTAATACCAAGTTAGTAAATTGTTTGCCAGTATTTTGTTTAGATTTTGTAACATCATAATGATTGCTACCTACTTGTGGTTTGTTTGAGGAAACCTGCTTATTGGCCTTACTACCCAATGCATTAATTTAAGTACAAATTGTAAAAAACGCTGTTTGGTTTCTAAATAAATAAATAAAAAAAAAAATAAAAAAAAAAAATTAATGTTGTGTAGTAGGCCTGTGCTGTACATGATATCCATCATAAATACTTTTGCAATAACTTGCATGCAACGCTAACACGTCCTCTCGCAATTCAATTTAATGGTGAGTCTAATTAAGCAATTATTTGATGTAGAGATGCATTGTGAAGGCGATAATTTAAATACCGAACATATTTTTGAAGAAGACGGCGACAACACGATCGACAGGTAGATAAGGAACCGACTGCACAACCAGCAATAGAAACACGAGATGCCATCTGGGCTTACAAAATTGAATTAGCCGTTTAAAGATACGCGTGAAGGTTTTATTACCGAGCTCTAAGAGCTACAATTAGGTGATGGCAGTGATGGTCGGTTATGCCGTTTTGTTTTTCTCAAAGTCGCGTGTGGAGCGTTTAGTAGTGTCGCAATTAAAAACTTGTGCGTTGTGATTACTCCGGTGTCGAAAGCCGGCTCGAACGTAGTCTATGGTAGTCCGAATCTCTCGGAGGTCGACGCACTGTCTCCCTGACATGATTAATTGGGAATGTGCGGGATGTCGTATGTATGTATTGCTGTCCGAAGTGTCCATGTTATAATGGTAAACAATATTAACTAGATGGTAAAAGGTAAAATGCTCCTTGGCAAAATTTAAAAAACTAGGTACATCCACCATCAAATTTATCGATGCAACAATACTGGTCAAAAATGTGTATACATTTCAGAAGGACAAACCATAATGTTAAGTGATTAGAGCATGTTTATCAATGGGACTGTCAACATTTTTATTATCTTCTTTACTTGTCTTTATCAAGATATAAGCAATAGGCTTAAAATCCGCTTAACCACTTCTTTTTCGAGTATGATGCTGAATTGCTGACTATATTTACGCAGTTATGTAACTTCCTATCCTAAAAAATTTACTTAGTGTTGACGGTCTGCCAATATTGGGTGGGTGGACGTTTCCGGTGGCCATATATGTTGCTGGTTTATACAAAGTTACTGTCATTTTCACACATTTTATTTATCCGTTGACAGTTCCAAGTATTTTCCAAGTATTTTCCGAGTTTAATTTAACTGAACATAATTATCAAAAAAATAACCTTATTTAAAATACACATGTCGCCACTAGCGATAATGCGAACGAGGCGACGAACCAATCACAGCACGTTATTCGCTCTTGGCTCAAATTAATGTGGGCTCCATTTTTATTTCAACTTAGTATTTGTTATTTGTTAGAATTAGTCGGCCACTTCTCTTCTTCTACTGTTGAGTCTGACAGGAGTTCATGGTGCTCTAAAGTAGTTATAAGACCTATTGTTACGCTGCGGCATGCAATATAGACATTAAAACATAGTTAACAGTTGCAAGGTAGTAGGATTCCGTCCTAAATCTAGATGAATTACAAGGTATAGGGGCATAAGAACTGAAACTTCAAGGTCGACCACGCGTGCGTTGCCTGACTCTTCCCATTCCTCACGACAGGCTTAGCCCGAGCCGAATCGCCTTTAGAGGCGCTCTCGGATTTCCCGCTCCTGTTAACCGACTCAAATACTTGGTAAAATCTAGTAAGGGATGAGGATACACGTTCGTGATGCCATTCCCTCTAGAAAACCTCTGAGTACCTATTGTTGGATGACTACGGGTTAGGGAACCTTAAGTTTCGGGCCGCCCAACTTATAAAATCACCGTAGGCGGCCGACAGCATACTCTTTTCGAAAAACGTATGCCAACGAGCATACGTTACTGGTAAACGTATAAAATCTGAAATTTATAGAAACAATACCTACTTTATGTTTTTTTTTTCTATTAACAAAGTCATTATATTATGCCGCTGGGGTACAGTCAGCAACAGAAGTGGCTGAACATTTTATTATTTTGTTAAAGTAAATAATAAGAATCGAACTGGCGCATGCCAACCTCTAATGATGTTATTATGACACGGTACTGTTGAAATTTAGAGTAAATGTTATAAACTTAATACACGTAGCGCCATCTAGTTTTTCAGAAACGCAAGCTGTCACTTTTTATCTTCTCTTGGATGAAGAAAATTACTGTGGTTGTAGATATGTTATAAACTTATAAATAAAACGAAAAGTGTTATTTCCAGCAGTTTTTCCTTCTTTTATTTCAACAGGTGCTAACTATAGTGCTCAGCGACATTCGTTGCTGACCGTACCTTATTAACTGGATTGATAAAAAGAGGAGACACGTAACCACGAATATAATATTAAAAGAATAGCGTTTGCGTTTAAATGATGTATGTAATAAGTACATAGCGTGCGCGCCGGTGGTCGTGCAGACTTCCGTAATGGCTTTTTAATTTGTTCGTGCATATATTAATATTGTTTTTGTATCTCAAATGTTGTTTGCCATTGTTGCAGGTTAGTGGATAGCTGTATCGGCTGTACACGTATGTTATAGATGTGTAATACGATAAAACAGGGTTTCGGTATTTAAATGAAAATCAATAATCATTAGATAAAAAACTAAACTAAACACTTTTTAGTACGACTGTACCCATGTTTGATTTTATGCATTATTTTTTTTTTTAGTAGTTTTTAACCCTTTTGTAGGGTCTGTTACGTTTCGTTTTACCCAAAATGATTTTGCAGTGTCTTTTGGTCCTTCTGTGTTAAGTTGTATTTAATAATCAGTATGGTAGGATCATAGGCAGGTGGTAAATCTTTTCATTTCAGTTTGTAGCGTTTGTAAACAAACAAAACTTTTTTTTTATTATTCCTTATTTGATGATAGCCAACTTAAATTATCGAATTGTGTAAAAAAATAAACACGCACTAAAACCTCCCAACTTCGATTATGTATCATTACAGCTGATTTAAATAAGAACTTGGATAAAAAACAAAAAAAAGACAGACAATAAACTTGGTTTACTAGTAGAAGCAACAATTTAAAACTTATTACAAAAAATTACTGATCCTAAATAGCACTTTAAAAAATTCAATAAAAACTTCACATCCTTATCTAGTAACACAAAGTTGGTTGCTAATTACAGCGCAGAGCAATCACTCAGCCGTTTAGCCATATTTAGCTTTTGACAGCGCCCCTTAACAACTGGTCTTGTTTTAGGAACAGCGAGTTGAACTCCTTTGCCAAATAAACAATTGTTTTGTTTCACGAACGCGCGCGCCCGCGCCCGCCCCGGCCGACACGTGACGTGGCGGTTGTAAAATGACAGAAACAGTTATTTTACAGACAGCAAGGAATGTAACTGACCACTTTATTACTAGAACTTGATAAGCGCCATATTCTTTAGTAGTTTTGACAAAATTCTATGATGGCACACCGGTGACACTCCGTGTACGTGAGATTTTTTTTTTGAGAGTGATTGCTGATTGCCTCAGACGGCATTTTTAGCTTCACCGGGCTTGTTTGGGGGCGGCGAGGAACGTAAAGGGTCCCTCAAGCCGTGTGAAACGAATCACCTTCGGAGGTTTTCTAGAGAGGGAACGGCATCGCGCACTAGTGCGCGTCCCTGTGCCCTACTAGATTCTCCGAAGGGTTCGGATCGGATCGGGATGTACGTGAAAGTGAAACGGATAGTCAGTCCGTGCGTGGGGTGCGCAATACAGAGTCACACACAGACGCTCGCTCGCTCGACTAGGCTTCTATTTTACGAGCACATATGCTTAAGTGTCGCTTCTTTTTGCGGTAGTGTATATATTCTTTGATGATGGTCAAGTACTTTCGTCACTGACTGTACCGGAAATTTTAACTATACTTGACTTGAACTTAGTTCTGATTTAATAATTTTGCTACTTGTAACCATTTCCTATATTAATGTGTTTACAAGCTCTTTCAAGATGTTATCCCTTTTTTAAATTATCTGTATTATACAATAATATCGACGAAAACGACCGACGCGACGGTGTTCGAGTTCAGAGTAACAGTACGACAAGATTAAGCGATCAGTAATACTTATGTTATAAGATAAATGATTGTACATAAAGATAGACAGTTTTATATATTATTGTAAGACCCTCCAGCTAGGCCGATTGATCAAAACTTTACAAAGGTGTGTTTACACATGCTGCGACAATTTATTATCTCAGTCATTCGCGACTCGCGACACATATCAATTAAAGCGCATGCGTACATGATCGATGCGTGCGATCCGGCGCGCGCGTACACGGCCGATTTTCACCGGAGAGATCGATAAATCTCAACAATCGATGGCTAATTAATTCTGATCGATGCGCCGGCGCAACAATGCGCGATGGCGTCGTCGTGACAAATCGCCGCCGCGCGTGATACATTGATACACTTATCGATTTAGTATTGGGTGGTATGGTATATTTTTATCACATGCCCTTGCATGTTTACTAAAAATTTATCGTATTGGTGATCGATTGTCCCCAGTCTAGCATAACCTTGTAGTTGTTTTTCTGAAGGTGCAGTGTCCATAAAAGGGCCAAATATTTCTAGATTCCTAGTTTATTGAAAATAAAACGAAGCTCCCTAGGTCTGATACCGGCGGTTTAGCTATAACACCACAGATCTTAGACCAGGCAGTTGAAACTACTATCGTATGTCGTTCTAATACTGACCATACCAATTTTTTATTCGTAAACTTATGTAACCGCATTTCGTTGGAGCAGATGTCTCTGACGTTCTTGACGACACCACGCTGACCGATTACAAAACCGCACACATCGCGACGCAAACCGTAATGGCACGAACACGCTAGTACAACACTTTCACTGCGGCGGCCTTAGAAAAACGATCGATCTATTATCTTATCACAGATTATTAAAAAGTAGTGTGAAAATTACCACAATGACTCGTGATCGTGAATGAGCAACAGCACAATATAAGGAGACCGTAGAATGTAAGGTTGAGTTATTCGTCAACTCGCACACTTTAAACTCGTACAGATGTGCGAGATGGCACCTTTGATTTTACCTATTATTCGTGTCGTCAACTCGCACAACAGATGAAATCTAAGGTAGTCATGTACAGTCAATTACAAAAAGGTTTGAAAAAGTTATAATCCTTAAATGTTTAATACCATAGAGTTAAAAACGCGCTCGAGCACTGCGCACATAGACAATCTGTCACGGACACGGAATCTCGCAACAGCTGCGCCCGGACTGTCCCGCAGGCTTATATTACCGATCTTTAAGAGGAAATACTAAGGTCGACTGATTATATGAAAAGTAGACAAAATCAACGTTTCCTAGTCCCCTGATTACTCCTCCAAAACTGGACCGATTTAATTACTTTTTTCTTTAAAAATTAAAGAAAGGCTTTGGCTGTGTCCCTATGTTTTGCTTTTTTTTTAAATATAATCTCGTCAAATTTGTTAGCTGGATGTCTGAACTCAGCTAAATTCTAATTCAATTTTTAAGGTTTTTAAAGGTTCATATCTTTTTTAATAATCAATTTATGAAAAAAAGCAAAACATAGGGACAAAGCCAAAGCCTTCCTTTAATGTTTAATAACAAAAGTAATTAAATCGATTCAGTTTTGGAGGAGTAATCAGGGGACTACGAAACGTTGATTTTGTCTACTTTTCATATTACCTTAGTATTTCCTCTTAAGGGGGTGCAGCGCGGAATTTCGAAAATTTACGTGTTTTTAAGTCACTGGTGCTAGGAGCTGAATAGGTCTTATACATTAAAAGGACTAGTGTAGGTTAGCTTGATCCTTTCACAAGGTCATGGTTGTCTTGGAATTTGAAACAAATACCCAGAAACTGCATAAACAACACGTAAAAGTAATGATATCTAAAAACTTATTTCTTCAGAAACTTTGTAAATATAGCACAAATGAAACAGGATCCGACATCAAAATGTTTGTATTGATATTCCGCAGGTCACTGTTGTCTTAGTTTTCAATTAAAAAATATGAATATAAAAATATTAAGACTTTTATTATTTTTTACCCAAACGCCTATGATTTTACGAAAGTAAACATTGCTCTAATTAAATCACCAGCCTACTCTATACAGATATTAGTGTGCGTGCGTATTCGTAGTCGTGCCCCGTTGTCACACCACTGCAACGCGCCGCTCGCTCGCTATCATAAAGAAACTTGAAACTCGCAGTTTTGCGTCCGCGCTGCACCCCCTTAAGTAACATTCGGAATCGCGACAATTTACAATTTATCGCTACCAAAACATATTCGTATTACGGAACGCAAAACGCTACGATAGCGCCACAAGTGAGCGATTGACGATTAAAAGTGCATGACGGCGCTCGGCTATAGAATAAACCAACCGATTGTAGCAACCGCAACTAGTAGCAATCCCGTTGCCATTGTGTAATTAGCAACTGGTTGCTCTTTTTCGGTAATAAGCCTGCCGAGCTGGCCCGAGATTAAGAGGTGTCCCTAGTAGGGTTGCCAACTTTTATTAGAAGAAATAGAGGATATCTGATTTCAAAGGAGGTAAATAAAGAGTACGGACTTACAAAATAAATAAAATAAAATAAATAAATGTTTTCCACACTCACACCAATTATCTAGCCCCAACAAGAGCTTCCTTAAGAAACTCGATAAAATGGTTAACTAGACAACGGATAAACATACTTAATATACTTAAATACATACTTATTATACATAGGAAACACCCAGACCCGAAACAATTTAGAAAAACAGGTATTTCTAAATTGACCCGACCGGGGATCGAACCCGGGACCTCAGAGATGGCGACACCATGAAAACCGGTGTGCAAGCCACTCGACCAAGGAGGTCGTCAAAAAAAGAGTATCATTTATTTTATATTTCTAAAAAGGTATTTTTTGTACATTTTGCAGCACATAACAATTTTTCATGGTTTTTAAAAGAATTGCATGAGTCCAAACATTCTAACTCTAAATTTATATAGATCAATAGCTCTTTTGGACATTTTTGGTTCTGATAATAGTTTTGCATAATATTACATGACTGGCACTAGTATAGTAAACATTGTGTAAAAAAGAGTATTTTAGCATACTCTATAATCTCTAGTAGTATTGTACTCTAGTACAATACTCTTATTTTAGAGTACGGTTGGCAACCCTAGTCCCGAGTGCAAGGGTGAGTTGCTCTAGCGCGGCATGTAGGTAATAAGCTTACCTTCTGAGTCTATTTACTCTGTGGCAACAGCGTGTGTATACAACCTTCTTTTTGCTGAACAATAATCTGAGCATACAACCTCTTTGTTGTAAAGCAACGTAATTATTTTAATACGAGGAAGAACATGGCGGCACTTTCACTCGGAATTTGCATTTCTACTTGTAAACTGTCGCGGGACCCAGTTTCGGCATTATCAGACAATGCGGGCGGCTTGATAATGGCACGGTAACAACGCTGCTTTATGTCCGCAGATAGCCTAATAATGAGTTTGTGAGCCAATAAACTTGTAGCAGTTACATAGTGCAAGTTTACATTATTACAGCATAAATTTATTTATTTATTTAATTGTTTTTTTTCATATAAAAGTAAAGTCATAGCTTTATTGAGTTTGTTCTTTAAAATGCCATCGCATGTTACATGCCCGCTGTGAAATAATAACTTCGACAATATAATTCTAGTCATTATTAATGAATTATTTATGCTGCCTCCGTTCAGATGGCCCAATAAGATAAAGCAGCGCACATAAAATATCTTACAATCATTGTTACTAATTGGTTACATGTGTTGTTGCCGCCGAAATAAAAGTGAATAAAAAAGTGCTCTAAGAAGATATCGGCGGAAATGGCTAAATAGCTCTCCGTCCAAGCTTCGCGTCTGAGCATGCTATTAAAAATAATAAAGAATTTGATCGGCTAATCACACGGTCGGATCGGGCGCGGCGCGAAACTCGTGTGATGCGATTGGTCGATAGGTCGCGCATGCGCGCCGCCGCTGGTTCGTTTTGAACATTCGCAGAATTTGATCGCGCGGTATTCGCGGGCGGGATGATATTAGAAAATAATTAATGGTGATAGAGGAGCGGCGCTGGCGAGCTACTTTCTGTTGATTCTGTAATGAGATTCGTTGTGCGTGAGCAGTGAAAGATTGTTTGAATGATATTGGAATAGTACATTGAATATCGAATGCATTTTCTTGTCGGACAAATACAGCATCCATATTAGTTATCGATTCAAGTGGTAAATTGAATACAGGTTGTTTGAAAAAAAAAAACATTTCAAATGGGAGATGAAATAACCCATCAATAAATTACTATGAAACCGACTCAATTAATGATGGTTACGTTGAAATTTCAATACGTGTACTTTTCTTAAAGAGCAGAAGAAAAGCAAGAGAGTGAGGTGGATGCATAGCAAGGTGTGTAAGGACAGCGAAAGTTCGTGTCCCACATAGATATGTCGTTGCTTTGCTATCTCCGTTTCCCCTATTTTTGTGGTCTAATGTTGTGCAGTGCACATTCCGCCGCAGCCAGATAATAGCAGCGTTATCGGGGCGTTGTATCGCCGGCCGCCTCCCATTAGTCGGCGACCGACTTTCCCCGTGGGGTGCGCAGGCGCCTGTCGACGGCTGTCCTGCCGTAACGAGCTATGAATATGAATAGTAGCTGGAGTGGTCGCGCCGCGATTTATTAGTCACCATCAACAGCACTCATAGTATGATGCCCACTGATAGAGCTACATAATTCGTTTTTGCAATATTTTTTTATATTTTTTGTTTAATTGTGTGGCTCATAGTAGGCTTTTATTTTGCTAAGGCAAACTCCTTATTTGTTTGCACTGGTCGGAAAGAGCCACGATAGTCGAATTGGTAGGGCTATTAGAGTATGGTATGGTATGGTAGGGTATGGTAGTTACTATAACTGACACCCACTGAGGGTGTGATTGCGAATTACGCTCGTGGATTGTTATTTTTTTAATTTTATTTACGGGTAAGCACAGTGTCTTGATCTCACCTGATGTTAAGTGATGATAAGGCCATTTGATGGAAGCGCACTTCACCCGGGATCCTCAACTAGTGAGGCACTGGCTATCTTGTCTCTAGCTGCCGGAACACAACAATGCTACAAACATTGACGTTATGGCGACATATTTAGATAAGATGGTGGTAGCTAGCCAGGTAGACAAACAAGTCCTACCACCAACCAAACCGAGTACACAAACATGTACCTCCGGCTGGGAATCGAACCCGGGACCTCTGGGTCTAAACCGGTGGTCTTAACCACTAGACCACGTGGTTAAAATGGCTTTTCCAATTTTCAATTTCTTCGCAATAAAATTTGTGTAATATAACTTTAATATTATTATTAATAAAGAATTTGTATTAAAATTGGTAACTTGTATACTTATACATGTTCGAAAATGGTAGCGGCAGTTACGCTACGAATAACTGCTTCCAACTCAAAATCCCGGTCACATGAGACTAGGTACCGTATTCTACGCAGGCGCAATATAATGTAACAATAAGTCTGCGCACAGTCCCCGCGACTTCCATGGACATGGGCAAAATAAACTCGTACCATGTTGCGATACCATCGGTGTGTGACGTTTGTATGTATGTGAGCAAATTGAGAATGACAGAATGTCCGCGCCGGCGCCGGCCGCCGCCGCCGCCACGGCCCGGCTCTATGGAACAGAATGTATGAAGCTTTTGGCGGGAACTCGACGTAATGCTAATTTTGTGGTCCACCAATTTCAGACCCGTAAGTCTTGGGTTCAGTTCCCAGTGACGGTTTACAGGGTGTCCTAAATACGACACGTCAGCCTGATATGCGAGATAGCATAGTTTGGTTTGAGATAGGGATGGTTTTACAATGTCAGTTATTTGAAAAAAGACATAGTGTTGGAAAAATTCCACGAGCGGGATTCGAACCCACACCCCATGACATGCCGGGTCAGGTGCACTGCCAACTATGCTATCGTGGTCCAACTCGCTAAAATAATCGACACTATCTACTTTTTACTTTATAAGCCAAAGGAGCCCTATTCAATGTCGACAACTACGTCATCAACATCCGATCCTAATATTTTTACATATATTGACTGATCAGTTAAGAATTAGGCAAGCTATAAAAAAAAGTAGATAGTGTTGATTAATTTCAGCGAGTTGGATTGAGCCACGATAGCATAGTTGGCAGTGCACACAACATTATTTGCGTAAAATTATATGTAAATAATCAATTTTAGTTATGTTAGCCAGTTCCTTAGTAATGATGATTCCAGAATTTTAGTATACGATTCATATTTGGACTTCGCATTCCGTACTAAACTCAAGTGGTTGCCAATTCGCCTTCGCCGGAATGCTCAAGTGCTGCCCTGCTTTACAGTATTGTTTTTAATCCGACCACTCCCTCCTATCTTAAGAATCGTTTCCAATCAATTCCTGTGCGACTCACATTCACGATCATATACTTTGACTCTTATCATTTTTACCACACCTTTCGCTACACGTTGTATTATTTACTCTTAATATAACACAATAGTCAAGCAATAAACAGTCGCAATCATTCACCGTTTGTGCCACTTCATACAGCCACGTCGGATCTGGGCCCTCATTGTGGGCGAAGGCCCGGGACTAGCTAATCTGAAACCTCGCATACATTTGCGTATAAACGAGATGAAACAATAAAATTACACTGACATTCATTATGCGAACGGTGCGCTGATTATAATAATCACTCACTAACAGGGCTGTGCATACGAAGTTTGTCAAAGAGAACATTTATTAAACGAGCAACAATTTTTTAAATCTTTTTTGGGACCTGATAACCGGGTTCAATGCCCAGGTCAGCAAAGTGTGGTTTGTGACCAACCCGCATTTGGCAAGCGTGGTGATTAAGCCATTCAATGTTTGCAGCATTGTTGTGTTCCAGCAGCTAGAGAAGAAGCCAGTGCCTCAGTAGTTGAGGATTCCGGGTGAAGTGCACTTCTGCCTTGGGCCTTATCATCACCAGAGGTCGGTATTAGGTAGAGTTATTTATGTACTTACACTGATTTCATACAGCGAAAGAATAAAGTGGATATGCCTCAAATCCCGAGATTAATTTTTAACCTAAATTTTAACCTCACGAGTCTAGGCTAGAAGCAAAAGTATTTTCGTATTTATAAAAAAGGCGAAGTATAAGTATGAGAATTTGGTTAAGACTATTAATAATTTTGTATTGTGAATTAATGTAAATAGGTACTAATAAAAATTGTATGTAAATTATCTATGTTTAATTTGTCTTATCTATCTCTGAGGTTTTTTTTTTTGTAATATTGTTGGCCACACGGGATTGTCCATTAGAAATCCCGGGAAGATCCATATTAATATCATCATTTCGATGCAAGTACATAAATAACTCTACCTAATTCCGACCTCTGATCATCACATAACATCAGGTGAGATGAAGGCCGGGTGCTTTCACATAAAATATTTAAAAAAAATACTTCCCAATTGTAGTGATGACTTGATTTCAATGATGGATGCCTTTGCCCAGCAGTGGGACAGACATAGGCTATTAATTTACTTACTAACTATTGGACTTAACAGTGAACACAACACATTTTAATTTAAAAAAAAAATTACATGTATATGGTATGTCTGCTAATTCGACTTTTGAGAAGTGGCAGCAAATTAATAAAACATACAAATCATAAAACTATAACTCATTATGCATCTTGCAAGAGTATTTTTAATATGCTGACATCGACTATGACAAGAACACAAAGATGGTTTCTAATTTTCATATGCGTCTGTCATTATCGCAAAAAGGAGTTTATTAACTTTTTTTTTGTGTAGGTACAATCGTTACTTCAATATTTACATAGAAATACAGTTAGATATTCCAATAAGCCTTGACAATACCAGTTTCTTAGTATGTATTATTAGTGCTTAATTTATTATGTATTGGCTGTTTACTGATGAAGTTCGACCAAAAAAATACCTTTAGTTTCTCTACACTTCAAAATTCCGATAACGTTGTAAAAACCATTAAATCCACAGCATATAATTTACAAAGAAAAAGATAAAATAAGATAAAAGTATTTATTGCTACAAAATAACAATACTACTTAGAGTAATAAACAAGTTTTTTTTTAGAAAACTTAACTTAACCAAACGATAATATAATTAATTTGTAAGTAAAGGGTACCAGTCTCAGCAAGATGCTGAGCTAGGCCTTATAAAAATATATAAAACTCGATTAAGCCAATTACCCATCAATTGTAACGATGAGTTGATTTCAATGATGGAGGCCTTTGCCCAGCAGTGGGACAGAATATAGGCTATTTAACTTACTTTTTACTTACTAAACCTTGACTGCAGACTCAAATGCAGACAGTTGACAACCCAACACGCGGCCAGGGCTTATTCGGCTTGATTCAGAAACCGTTGGGCTGTGGGAGGCTGCGCGTGCGCCAAGCTGTCCTAACACACAATAGGTGTCAAGGGACACGGCTTGAGCTCAAGCGTGCAGTGAATTGGCAATATAATTTATCTACGTAAATGCTATCGTAGACACGATTATAGATTTTTGATGAAGTTTTTTAAGATTTGCTGGATGCTAAAAGCAGCCGATGTGATCTGTAAGGGAATCTTTAAGTAACCTACGCACCATTGGGCCAGCGTACAGTCAGCATCGAACGACACACACAACTTTAATACCATAGGTACCATGTCATAAAATAATATTTGAAGTTCGCAATAGTTTATTTGATTATTTCGGTACGTAATGCGCTTGGTTTTTGGTAAAGCACTTTTATAAAGTTTATTTGAATACAAAAAAAATATTTGACTTTGACCTTGTTTGCTTGTTCTAAGGCTTATTCTAAGTTCGTCTGACCAGTCACCACTACCATTTTGTCTAAGTCTGTCGCTATGACAGCATTTTGTTAAGTCAATAAGAGGTAAGTTGTCTGTGGATGGATGAGGATTCCGTTTATTAAAGTGTGCTTCAGCTTCTTCCATCTTCAGCTTTATCGTCAATACTAAAAAGATTAGATGAAAGGCTAGCTATTTAAAAAAACAACGGTTCGAACAAAGTAACGTGCCGTTCAAATCACGAAGGAGTTGCAGAAATTTATTTCGGTCGAAATCGACAATGCGGAAGTCGCTTACCTGCGCGATTGCAACCCAACAGCTGCTTACAAATTCTTTCAAAATATATCCTCTTACTAAAAATCAGTTTTAAAGATTAAAATAAAAAATGGCTCAATACGTATTTAAAAATTGTGTCTCTGTCTAGAAGAAAGAGAAACAGCATTTGTACAATTTAGCCATCGTTTTGTGGTAAAGCAGATATTGTCCAGGGATTTTAGACAACCCTATTACGGCATTAGCTGCGATCGCCATCTCTATAAGTGCGCAACATCGTAAATCATGAATATCATGCTCTGACATTGGCGATATCTCAATAAGGCTGATGCGCTCCTGGCCGTTCCTCGTTGATAGCACGCCAATACCCCGCTATCTTAATTTATCTTTGTTGTTGCGGCCAGGAATTGCTTCTCCATCTTACGAGTTAATAACATCACAATCGATGAGTCGTTGTTTTGTACTATTTTAGAAGTTAGTTCCGCCCGGCCGATATATCATTGGAATCTTAACGTTTCAAGGAAGAAGTTCCAGTAACAGTAGAAAAGGTAACATATCAAAGATTTGTTAACCCCCATACTTGTTACACAAAGAAATTTAATTTGCAAATTAGGTAAGCATACATTTTCCAATATTGTGGAGCTGTAAACGAAGAGGGTGTAAAAATATATACTGCTACTAGTACACACAGCTTTAGAGATAAAATTTGCAGTCCCTCAGGTATACGTTTCCGGGTGAAGTGCGCTTCCATCTATAGCCTAATCTTCACTTACCATCAGGTGGGATGAAGGTTTTATCTTATCTTATCTTAGTGACCTAGTAGTAGCCTGCCAAAGTTTTCCTCTCTCTTCTTTAATGCAAGAGCGAATGAAGGACAGACGCTACCATATTGGGGACCAAAACAAAACAAATTGGTTAATCTTATTCAATTTAGCTAACTATCTCTTACTGAGTTGGGAAATAAAAATGGTCGGTTCACACTGCAGCCTCCATTACGACACTGGTCTCCGTGAACGCCGGCGGCCCTCGGATTTCGGCTAATTGTCGCCAATTAATCGCTTCTCGGGATTTATCATGGCGGACGTTTATACACGCCTCGTGTGCGTGTGCGCATCGCTTGTTACGTAACACTGTCGGATCTCAGGTGCATGAGAGCATCAAGTGCATGTACAGGAAGCAAAAGTTGTATAATTTGAGTTTTATAGTTGATTTCATTAATTACTTACTTGGATGTCGAATGATTTCTGGTAGCACTTAATAGTTACCGCTTTAATTCATAGGTGCTAAGTAATGTTGCAGAGTTAGGTTAAACAGTGAGTGTGCTCGACAAAACCACCCTTTAGTTAATATTCTACGAGGCGTATTACTTTCTATCTTGCTGACTGTGCTATTCTAACATAGGTACTCTAAATATAAAATTTAAACATTTCCGGTTTCATCTGTGCGCTTTTCCAGAGACATGTGCCTGGGCGCCTTTAAATTCCTAAATATTTTACATTTTGAACAAATAAATTAAAGAACTAGAGGCCAAGCCTAACATTATAGATAGTTGATCAACTTCACGTGGACAGATGCGAACTGGACAGATCAGAACCGACACAAATAGTGCAAAGCTGCCGACTTGTATCAGAGACCTAACTGACTTGAGGCTACAGCGGCAGCGATTGGATATCACGTGTATTTTTTCCGCCTATATCGGCAGGTCTTGGGTTCAATTTCCAAGTCGTTTAAAGTGTGTTTTTTGATTTTGCATAGCCCGGGTATGTGATCGATCACAAACCCAAACAGTTTTGTTTGGGTTTGTGATCGAAAGCCAATCCCATCAATTGCCAAGCGCAGTGATTAAGCCAATCCCATCAATTGCCAAGCGCAGTGATTAAGCCAATCCCATCAATTTTATTATATATTTTTTACTTTTTATCTATACTAATATTATAAAGAGGAAACCTTTGCATTTTTGTATGTAGGTATGTTTGCAACATAGTAACAGTAAGTAAGAGTAACATAGGCTACCTATATAAAAAAAAATAGTTAATACAATTTTTTTTAAATACTAAAAAAGTCGATTTAATTTTCCAATACAAAATGATTTGTTTGTTTTGTTGTCATGGAAACCATTGATATATATTTAACTCAATGATGGAAACTGTCAAAGCGGTACGAAGTCCGCCGGGTCAGCTAGTTAATTATATTTTCTAATTTTTTCACGCAGTATTTCGGGTGAATCGTCTGCACCAGTCGTTTGTACCCGCAGTCACAAAATAAGGAGACTGCCTACCTTTTGGACCCTCTTTATTTTGTGCCGCAGTTGTCACGTGCGAGCCGGCACGCTCGCTGTGCTATCACGCCATCAGTGCGCAGGAGTGCCACACTAGCACAAAACGCTAATTATGTCGATCCAACTCCGATACAAAGTGACATTTAACGGCTCAGAATGTCAAACTCAATAAGAATGCTCGTTTTACATCATTATGTATGCGCAGGGATACCGAAAAGTTACATTAAGATTACCTCGGGTTTATCCTAGTATAAGAAATTCATTCCATTTAGAGAAAAAATTAAGAGAAAAAACGATGCTAGCAACTGCAAAACGTAAAAAGTACAAATGACATAATTTAAAGGATCTTTAAACATAAACCATTTTAAAATATTACTTAAAGTCGCGTGCATGATAAAATGATAACTTTATGGGTAATCTAAGCAGAATACCCCAATAATCACAGACAATCAGAATTTCTCTAACCTAAAAAGTGGTTAATAAACACTCAATGGGCAACATAATAGTGGTCAGTGACGTAATAGTTCTCTATCCTCATATAATGTGCATTCAACAGGTGCTAAAAAGTTTCTTTATTGGCATACCAGCCAACTACTCTGCGGAAAACATATCAAATGCTTTTGCAACCTCAACAGCCTCAGTCCACGGCCGTAGCCCAGTGAAATATTTGACGGACAATTTGAAAACCAATTCAACAACACCAGAGCGGAGCGAGGCCGCCTCTTGCTCAAAACAATGGTACAATATAATCATGTACACCACGTTCTGTACTCGCAGATCGCTCGGCTGCTAGATATAGGCCAATTGTAGCCACAGCTCCTCCGGCTTGCATTATCTAAGCCTAATAGGTTAATTGGGTTGGCATTAATTGCGGAGTAGGTGCCGACGAACGAGTACAAGCGCGATAGCCATCTTGCTCTGTTCAATTCACATTGCTGTATCAATAATTCGGCATCGGTAAATTTGAACCAGCAATAGGAGGTGTTGGTTACGCAATTTAGATTCAAATCGATGCTGTTTGTATGGATTTATTCTATATTCTAGCCTTTATATGTCATTATTATCGCGTACCTATTGAATTTGGAGTTTCGACTACATGGATATTACCTAATTGGTGATAAGAGATACAGGTTACATTTGTAGAAACAGCTGCTTGAAATAATAAATTGCTTCGATTTGGGGGCAGTGCAGTGCCCTCGCCAAGTCGAGCAAAAAAGCGGCACGGCCGTACCATCCTTTTCGCGTAACAGTTCAGGCTATTTTCGACACCCTATAACTTCGTTTGGATTACACTGATTTTTGAAGCCTGAATTTTCAGTAACCAAGCAGGCATTGTATAAACACGGTATATTTCAAATTTCATTCAATTTGAATCAGTAGTTTAAGAATTATAACTAGTCAAAGTTGCATAATTTTGTCACTCACTCACTGACCGATCATCAAAACTAAGGCACTTCTAACTGACATAGAAGCTTCGAATTTAAAATACAATTAGTGTTTAGTGTGCAATTTCGTTCGTTTTCTAGATACCCCAACTGCATAAATAACTTTGTAATCCTGTATAAATGTATAGGATTACAAAGTTACATTTGCAGTTAATGAATCAGTGTACCTGTTTATGTATAATATAATGAAATAATAGGTGTAGATAGGTACCTAGATGGTACCGGAAAGGAAAAAAGTAGGACTATCTACAAAAAGAAATGAGATACCATCAAAAACAAACTTGTAAAAAAAACAACTTAAGACAGAAAGTTCCTTAAGTGGGGACTGAATAAATTAACCGACTTGGTATTACATGGATCTCACAACTTTTTACGGTAGAAGAACTGAGTTGCGAGACTTGGTTTTTTTTTACAAGTTTGTTTTTGATGGTATACAATATTCTAAGACTTTCAAACTCGACAATTAGCAACATCTGTTCTTTGGTGTCGATAACTAGTAAGATAGCTCACATGTTTAATTAGAAAATGATAGAAAATCTCTCCCCGTCTAACACATAACCGCAAAACGGGGAAGCAACAGTTTTGCGCATAAACATAACACAGTCCAAACATAGTCAGTCTGTGTACCTTTTATTATTTTGTTAATGTTAATCAGATTCAGTTGTTGCATTAGAGTGGCTAATGACATTCCCAGCTAATTAATTACGGGTCACTGTATTGTAATGGAGCCAGTAAATGGTTACGTGGCCATTAGCAATAATTAAATGCAATATTATCCGGTCGTGTACAGCTTTACTGCAGATATTGTGCCTTGTTTGTTAGTTAGCCCGCGGTTTCAACTGTGTTTTTGTTTGTTGCAGAGATGGCAGCGGAGGTGGTTCGTTCTTTACGACGACGGAGAGCTCACATACTCGCTGGACGAACACGTAAGTTCATTAAAATAGCATTAAACTTATTTACATTTTGTAACTTAGAATTATAAGTATTAAAAATACTTCACGAGATGTTTGTGATGATGTCAAAAATACTAGTATTTATAAATAATGTTCACCCCTATCTTCCAAGGACCACGCTTGCTGGTTCAGTATCTCCAGTTCACCGTGGCAATAGCAAAGAATGTTCACCCAGCAGTCTAGCACTCGTCTAAACATGAGATCCTTTAAACGAAGGCGGCAAGATGAGGAAAGACTAGATAACGCGCAATCCTGGCTACGTTTCTGCTTTCCAGCTCCTTTAGGGTGCCTAATGCGAGTTTCATACGCCAATCGATCACGTTAACGAAAACGAAAATTAGTATGGCGTTGAAGCAGCGCTTCCTGGCGACATACGAGAAGAGTTAAAATTTTGCCATACTAATTTTCGTAAACGTTAACGTAATCGAATGAATATCGATAGCTCTGCTCTCGTTACCAGACTCAAACACCTCAGAAAAAGTAGAATAGTCTGGATAACACAAGCGTGATGCTGACTCCTCAAAAAACCTATGGACTTTAATCAGTCACATTAGCATGAGGCCCTCATAGACAAGACAGCTTATTCTCGCCATAAGATATTTTAATTATACATGTATTAGTAAGTAACTGTTATTTAATTTGCGATAATACTAACAAAATAAGTCACCGATAAAACAGCTAGACAACCAATCGATCGTGTGTCGTATAAATAAATTTAGCCATTGGTCTTTCCCATTACTTCACAACGACTCAATTATTTGGGTAACACGCTGAATAATGGAATCGTCAGCAGCAATCTTTTATAGTCATTCGGGTTACCAACGTGTAGCTTGCAATGTGCGCCGGCGCACGTCAGTGTTGCGCAGGACCCCGCACACATTTTACGCTCACAATTTATAGTTGAAAGCAACATAGAATTCGTTGTTTGAATTACTTTGTTAAGTTGCTGTAACTGCCAATTACAGGCCGACCTCATGAACGGCAGATATTTTACTATTAGTGAGACTTATAAAGTAATTGAATGTGGCAAGTACAGATTGCGAATTTATAACATTATTTTCTGTAGTGAACTGGACAGAACGTAATTTTGTATCAACTAACTAATTCGTGCGTAATAGTTAGTTATTATGGCTTCAGTACCTACGCTTCTGTCATATACGGTTGTCACAAAAACCAACATCGCCAACTGTAGTACAGGTCGTACTCATTTCGCCATCACAAGACTCGATTTCATTGCCACCTTGCGTCTATCAGCATCAAATCTCTCACATTTTTCCTCGGCCCTCATAAATATTCATATTTATTGGCATCGCAGCAATTTGAAGTGCCTACATGAATTTTAATAACACACCGCGTATGGGAGCGGCGAGTGGCAAAAACTTGCCGACACGCAAGGATAGCGTAACAGGAACAATGACGGTAGTAGCAGCCGCTATCAACTCTTGAGCGGAGATTTAAGTGACGCTTTTGAAGGACAAATGGTGTTGGTTTTCTCATGAAATGGCTAGGGAGCTCTTTTCTTGCTTTTGTTCAGCATCACCAAGCTTCGAAAGCGTGAATTCTTCGTGATATTCATCACTTACGATATTATTTGTTCAACTTTAAACAGCTTGTGAAATATCCATGTTAAAAGGCAAGCTAATAAACCTTTCAATATTTATTAGAACATACTTCGAACATAATTCGCTGAACTTTCAATTTAACTAAAGCGTTAAAGAGGCCGTTGACCATTGGACCCGGATGGGACACCGCCGGGGCACACATATCAAACTCGACACATTCTAATATATTCCCAGCTATTCGCGCCTCGTTATCATGTGAATACGAGACTGGAGATTGGCAATGCTGGTTGCCGCTAAAATAGAGAAGGGAAGTCGTTAAGCTCAACGCACACAGCCATATATTTTAGAGGGAATGCGTACAATCAGCTTCATTATCATTTTGATAGTTTGTAAAACTGAGGCGTTCCACTTGGACAATAGCACTGGGAGTATTGGGCTTGGGCTCTGTATGACCCACCACGCTTTTCTAATCTAATACTAATAATTTGAGGGGTTGTCTTACGGGGTATGTCTAATAATATTGCTGAGCTAGTCTTTAGAACCGTTATTGTAGTCTTTAAGTTCTTCTTTATTTTCTTCTCCAGCTCAAGTTTTTCAGCATCAGCACTTCTGGCCTTTTTATACGGGGAGATCGTGCCATAATCCACCACGCCGGCCCAATACGGGTTGGTTTAACGACTACCATGTTATAACAAAGCCCGGTACCAAAACCCGATGCACAGAACAGGTTGAAATATTTAAATTGTGTCACACATTTTTAAATGTTACTTTACTTGTAAGATAGCAATCCGAACATGCAAACCGCTGCACCACCGACCACCTCGTGTATGAAGACAGCTTGTTGCAATTACCGCATACCCCATAAAGATGCAAAAAGCTACACCCACAAGTCACCAGCTCAAATGTCTTCCGTGAAGCGACGTCATGTGGTAGTCGACGGCTTTGCATATGCAAAGTCGGCTCATAAATTAATGTGAGAGCTAATGAGAAACGCGGAACCGAATGTTAAGCAGGACTGGTGTGGGTGCGATTTCAACCTTCAATTGCATCAAGTTATTATTAATGGCTGTACTAATTGCTGCTTAATCTGTTAGCTGTTACGGTTTAATATATTTTGACGCATTTTCATGACGTCTTTTGAAAAGATTTGAGTTGGTTCTATTAATTATAATTTCATGTATTTTATAGTCATCGATTACCTTATAATTTATTGACTTAAGGCCATTTCAATTTCATTTATATTCCTATCAGTCAGTAGTATCACAGTACAAGGGCCTCAATTTTCCTCTTTTAACGTCTCACGCTAATTCAGGCCAATTTTTCATGATAGGTACAGTTATTAACGCCATCTTTTTCGGGACTTTATTAATGCTTTTTACTCTAATGCTGCTGGGGACAGACCTCCGCTGCTTAATCACTACGCTTTCTAAATGATTGTTGACGCATCATAAAATCAGGATATGCATGTAAAAATCCGAAACACACTTTGGGATTTTGACTTGGGAATTGAAGGTCCTGGCTTCAAGATCTCCAGATATCAGGCGAAAAACTTAACCAACCGGCCACCATGACTTAAAAGTTAAAGAGAAGAAGGTTAAAACTTTAAACTAAGTAATTTAAAACAACGTATCATTGCGAATGCTTTGCGGGTTGTCAATCGATGCATGCGTCAGTAAGAGGGAAGCCCCGGCGTTGTATTGGATTAAAACCTTACAAGTTCACTCGATTAGTTAATACGAGTGACCCGAGGTACTCGCGAATAACGCAACGTTATGAGACATCGTTGCTGCGACCATAGCATGCTGAGTGCGACTTTCATTCAGCATTCGATCACGTGAAAGGGAATGAGAATAAGTATGTCGAAATTGCCACTCACCTCGTTTGTCATCTCAGTATACATACACTGGTGATACTGAATTGCAGTGAAACAGCGCTTCGTGGTGACAAATGAGAAGATGCTGCTTTAATGTCATATTTAACGACATCGAATCGTAAATAAATCTGACACCTAACAGCCAGTCCAGTCACCACAGCTCCAGTAGATTCTTCGTTTGCAACATTTCTAAATGCCACATTGGGTCAGTTGGTTGTTTGATTCCTGCCAACCGCTCGGAGCGTCGAACAAGCGCAAATGTCCCTCCAAATTACGGCAATTTATCATTGCTTTGCAATTTTCAAAACACACCAGCATTTTTGACCACATCGCTTGGGGCCGTTCGCGGTAATCCATCTGGGACGAGCGGGCGAGAAGGCATTTGTTTTATTTCATTTGTTTCGAATACTAAAATAAAAAATATAAATGTATCAACGTCTTATAGGAGCCTACGGTGACAACCAATACCTAATGTTGTGACAAAGCGCAGTGCCAACCACTGGCGTGTGCCAATTACCTCGTGCTTTACCCTAATCCGGCCCCAAGGGAATATTTTAACAAGTCTGTCTCAAGGAATTATGATTGAATTGAATTGAATTGAATTATAGCGGGTAATTATTGAACTAGTTTATAATATGCCAACGTTGTGTGGGTAGACGGTGGATGTGATAGTTCTAATGCTGATCGTTATCGCTATATGTAATTGTTCTTCAATTATTGTTTGTATTGCTATTGAAATATTATCAATGACGTCACACCATATTGGCATTGATCTTTTTAAATTTTGTGATGGTTCTGTAAAATCGTGTTGCGGGTTATTACACGAATAACCATTACTTCCGGTTTTTGTTGTTTATGTAGCTGTCGCTTAAACCCACTACCTGCATTGTATTAGCGTGGTAGCTCGATCTCCCCTTGTTTATGTGAGATGGAAGTCCTGAGCCTGTTGGAAATATACGAATACATTCCCTATAAATAAATTTTTGTTAGTATTTTCCATAAGCAATGACGATTTCTTTTTTTTTCAATGATATATACAATATTCATGGTAAAAAAAATGCATAACTTATTAAGGAAGAACAGTGCAAACGCGTGCAGGCGCACCTGCGGTGGCCGGCGGAATGCGGCCGCTGTGCGGTTGCGCAAGCGATGCGCCCGCGCCGCACCCACGCCGGCTCACCTGCGCGTGCGCCTCCATGTGCTCGCTGCTCACCAGCCGCCGCGTTTGTTTACAGCCAGGGTGCCTAGTGCGACTTTTTTTTTGACATTCGATTACATCAACGTAAATAAGTACAAGTTTCACTGTCTTCGTTGGTTACCAGGACGCTACTTCCTAATTAAACGCGCACTTCGCATAATCCACCTATCATACGTATAACAAACCGACTGCTGGTGGTACTGTTGTTCGTGGTCCCGAGCCCTCCTTGCAAATGCTGGGATGGTACTATGGTTTTTAGTGGGCATACCCTCCTGCGCCCCGTCGAACTTCTCGGAGATGGGCTGAGTGAGGGAGAGAGCCCCACATAACTCACGGGTTACCTCAGCCCAGATAGTATACTACGCTTTTTTCAAAGTAAAAAACAAAGGATATTGTATGGTGTTTAAGTTAACGACTATCGTAAACAGCTTTATATCCCCAACTACAACCTGTGAACCGCCTAGAGACTGCTTAAGGTCGGCGCGGTGGAAGCATCTAAATGCCGGTAGTGTGTGAGTGAGGAAGGCTTATGTCTGACAGCCTATCAGTTAAGATGACGATAAAATTAAATATCGCAATTATTATTGACGAACGACAAGTTTGTTTGGCAACGAGGACATTCCAGGACAGGCCATAACAAAAGTGACTGCGTTTTCAAGATTGCTTTAAGCGTACGTACTCCGTCGTTACTAAATTATTGCAAATAACATAAATTATCACTGGATGCTCTCCGTCAGGCTTCGAATGCCGCTCGCGAGCTTGTGAACTATGCCCTGCCTGCGCCCGCGCATGGTGTTACCCAACTCCGATCACCGCAATCGCGCTGATTCGCGCCATTTCGTCCGAAATAGAGAATTGTTGGTAAATATTACGCCATGGCCGCTCGTTCGTTCTTCGTGCTCGTTATTTCATTCAGTTCCCGATACGGTATAGCCTAACCTACCCCAACGAATTAATAAAATGCTTGATTATTCGTTTGCTTAGCTTTATTAATTACTTAGTATTTGATTAACTAGCTGTACTATAAGCTACTAATTTTGTTAACCTTTTCCTATTACTGTTTGAGCGTTTCCTAGTAAACCAGGAACTCCTGAAGTTTCGTCATGTCTATCGGTATGATGGTCAGATGGTTAAAGTAATTTTGCTAGTTGTCTACTTTTATAGCCTTGAAAGCTAAATCTTGTTTGATTATAAATATCTATTATGCCAACATATTAATATATTTCAAATATTTTAAGAAAGCAACGTTCTAAGCACATTTATTTGTAAAGACAATGTTGTTTTTTTACAAATGTGCAATTTTTTTTATAATTTAACTTAAAAATGTCTTGATTGAGGATTTAAAAAATACCAAACATGTGCTACAAAAATGTCGATCAGCGCTGAACCGGTACCTTTTTACTATTTCAACATAGTAGACTATCATTCATATATGTTTTATTAACACGATCATTACTGTTGCTACAAATGAAAGGGAAAATAAGGCTTTGTTTTAAATCGTCTATTGTATCCTGCATTATCGAGCATCAATCTCGTCGTCGCATTGTTGACTGGCCGATGCGTAATAATAATGGACTAACATTTTTATCTCACATGATCTTGTTATAGCATGATTACATATCCACAGACAAACATTCCTAAATTGAATTTGGACTCGCAATTACCATCTATTATTGTGTGACGTAATGCCAATAGACAATTTCGAAACCCATTCATTCGTTCTCTCAATCTCGACCGAATAGGACCGTTGGTCGTGATGTGAACGCATTTCGCGGCAACACAGCTTCTGCATTGGCGAAACAAGCTATTTGCTTTCGCACCTACCAATTATTTGCAAAGAGAAAATTGTAAACATTTTTAATCTAATCTAATAAGCGTTCATAAAATATTAATGGGCAACCACGTTACCATATTTTAAAATTCGAACGCGTCCACAGACACAGCGGCATAAATAAATCACGATGTAAATTTTGCTCTCTGGTCACGCCCCGATAGGCACCCACTTGCAACCAGAAACCCGTGAGATGGCTTTCTAATGCAATGCCCATATGCATGTATCCGTTCCATTACACCATATTGTTTATTCCTACTACTTATAATTGGATACAAACACACTTCATAAGTATGACTATCCCCTACTAAGTGGTAATTAGAGTCTATGGGTAAGATTGAGAAACAATATTAGCCGATATTGGAATTAGTATGTGCTTTTAATTTAATCTGAAAATAAACCCCGTACCAAAGATAATCCATGTCTATTGAATCTAAGATTAGATTGAAGCGACTCTTTTATTTCGACGTAATTAAATAATGACCCAGACAATACATTTTACAGAAACGTGCGTTCGTTTGCCAGATTAATAATTAAGATAATTGTTTATTTATAGAAACAAACAGTTATCTATAAAATTCTGTGACTATCTGTAAAAGATAACAGCTGTGGAAAATTATCGAGCAATAAAAAAACTAATAAAGATAAGTACCCTATTTTTTAATTATAAAATTCAGACTTTACACATTAATTACAAGCAATATTCTTATTGTTATTCTTAATAGATAATACCTACTAATGTTTTACTCTCTACAAATGGAAGCGTCGATATTCTTGTTTCAATAATAAACGCATTCCTTCTTCATCGTGTCTCATAATAACGGATGAGTTTCTTGTTTCATTTGTTTGTTTGCAAATCGCTTTGTCTCCCTTCTGCACATTTAAAAATTCTAGAAAATGTAACAAATTAGCCGCAGCAATCGACTTGTCCAAAAATATCTTCTTTCATTAGTTAAAATTTCTTTACTCCATTTTGACGTCACCCAGAATGTACTTGCTGTGTTGTTCGCTATACGTGTTTATGGTGATTTCTTGTAGAAGCCAGTCGTTGATCTTGCTCTTAAACTGCAGCTTCTGCAACTCCGTCAGCTGCCTTACGGAAGGTAGCAGGCTCATCAGGGTACAAGTAGTCGG